>CM075440.1:3551677-4151677 GCA_037832385.1 Rhizophora apiculata
AGAGAGCGAACAGGTTGATGATGGGGAGATTGGGAAGGGAGTGGCCGTGGACGGAGAAGGAGTCATCGGATTGCTCGACGACGGCGTCGATGTTGGAGACGTCGGTGACGGACTGGAGGACCTTCTTGCGTAGAGACCCGTAAAAGAGGCCTTTTTCTTTGGACTGCTGGATCATGTGGTTGTGGTGCTTCACCAGCGCCCTACCTAGCCCCGTCTTCTCGCTCTTTCCCATCCTTCTTCTTCAATCAATCCGTTTTCTTTCACTCAGATTCGAATCGAATATATTTTTCGGCTTTGGACAGTCTGCAAACAATTGACTTGTGTGTCTCGTTTTCTGAATTTTCGGAGCTGCTGGTGGCGGCGCGGCGGTGGGCGTGGGGAAGGGTAACCAAGAACGGTTGGTCGGGCCTGGCTCTCACGGTTAGAAAATGTTTTCCAATCTTTGTGGGCTCGAAATCGAAATTTTAGCTTAGTCTCTCGATTATTCTCGAGTCTGCCCCATAGAGAGTATGTGGAGGCCCAACCAGGGAACGTGTGTGGTTAGTCCTGCATTCATAGCCCAATGGAATTTGTACGCGAGAACTTACGAGAATTTAAAAATCTCGAGTTTGACTTCCAGTCTTACTTTATCTATCTTATCTTGCGGTATACGATAGAGTTTAGTTTCTTTTGTACAAATTTTGCATATTTTCTTTCAAAATAAATACAACTTAAGGCAAAAAAAAAAAAGTGGTCAACCAAGGTGTCGGCTCAATAAATGATTTTTTTTTTTTTTTGGGGGTTAAACCCAAATTATTTGGTTGCTTTCCGTGGGAGACAAGAAAGTAAGAACAAAAAAAAAAAAAAAAAAAGTTGAAAAAGAAAAGTTAAAATGTAAAAAAGAAATAATCATCATGTCTTTTCATTTCGGTGGAATGGTTTGCTTTTGTTGGTCCATATAAATTGAGCCATTTGGATCGTTTGGGGTTCACCGATGCCATTTTGGCACCGGCGGCAGTGTGTAAGAGAGAGAGAGAGAGTGTGTGTGTGTGTGTGACTAAGAGGCAATGCTTTAAGAATTAAGACTTTTTAAAAAACAAAAAAAAAAAAGAATGATAAAGATAAATCTTCTATTTGAATAAACCTAATTAACGCAAACTTCATATAAAATTGTTTAGTTATATAAATTGGGTCTAATATGTATCATAATACGAAGGAAACTGAATCATAATCTCTTCTTTTACTAAAAATTAAAACCTTCAATAAATAAAGGCATTGTAACCAACTCCTTTCTACCTTCAACAAAAACTAACAATTATATACATGATAAGATACGAGATTTGAATCTTAGACCTCACTTATAATTAAAATTCTTTCCTCTAACCAATTAAACTAAATCATGAAAAAAAAAAAACACAATTACATACCCAGAGAGAGAGAGAGAGAGAGAAGAATGTGTAGCATAACGGGCTTACAAGAATCTGAAGGGTTGATTGAATTTGGAGGCTTATAGCTATACACGTGAGACGGGGGAGCCTTTTTTCTCCGGTGGGCCGCCTGAAATAACTAGTCATTAACACTCGCGATGAGTACAGAGAAACTGAGGGAAATTTTTTCTCAGCTCTACTAATATACCCTATCAAATTTAAGATGTAACTCATAACAACTCAAAAAGGTTCTCGAAAGCAACTTTCCTGCTTCACGGCTTGGTTTGAAGCGAACTGAGCCCAAATGGTCCGGTTCAAAGTAAACACGACTTGGTAAATGTCAAACATTCTCATTCAGCATTAGGCTCGAAAAGGTTGTTTCATGGGGTACGAATCATCCATCATCAATTGATGTGTCTCCAAACCCGAAGTGGGCTACATTTCTCTAGATCATGTGAACTGGGGAAAAGGTTTGAAAATTCACCTCCATGCAGCAGCCATGACAGTCCATTGCAATAATTAAATCAAAGGGAGCGAGATTGTCCACCAGTGACGCATTGTTGGTGGGCACTTTTTGACGGAAGCATCCAAGGTCTGCCTGTCATTGTCTCCATTCAAACATGAAGCGGAAAAAACGACGAGCAATCGATCCAACAGACTCTCGTTCAAAGGTTGGTGGACTGGATCCAAAGCTAAGCCATGCTATTAGGTAAATTCTAATCAACCCAAGTCAAAAGATCCCACCAAAGCACATGAACGCCACCGTGTGACCAAACATATAAGCAAATCCAAAAGTATAGGATAAGTTGAGGCTGGTCAATTAAGGTCTCTGACAATAAATCAAAGACCATTGTGCCTTAGAAAAATAAAAGCGAAAAAACGAAAAAACTCCTAAAATAAATTGATGAGATGACCTCTGCATTAATTTCAAATTCAGACACATTTAACTAAACCTACAAATGTTGTAATTAAAAGAAGAGACCAAATTTATATGGACAGGGTGAAAAAAGAAAGAGGGCTAATTTTAAGTTAAAAGTGAAAATTTTTAATTAAAAACATTTAGAATAATTAGACCTTATAATAAACTTAATTTATGATGATGATAATAATAATAAATTATATACTTAATTTTAATTTAATTTAAGCTTCTTATCGATGTAAAAGGAAAAAAAATGCTAAAATATTCAACAACTAAAGAAAATAAGAAGACATTTTCCTAGGTTTTGAGAAAGGACCACACAGAATACACAGACAAGCATGTTGTTTCCAGTGGCTTTAAATGTCAACTTGTTTCAGAGTCGGGAGGCGATCAGGAAATTAAAAATGGCTTAAAAAATCATAAGTGGATTTAGTAACCATCGAAGCAACCAACCCCTTTGAACGATGCATGCAAATCTAATTTGATGAAATGCAAACAGGCTTTGAGCCTTTCACAATCACGCTTTTTTTCTTTTTTGAGAAAAAAATTAAAGGAGGTCTGCCAGCGCAGCTGGCATCTGTTGATCCAAAGAGTGGACATTAGAAATGTCGGCAGCAAATAATAATAATCTCGACAATCATTTTCCCTCTTGGGTTAAGGCCAAAGGTAATGATTAATAAAAAACCAAATCCCAATTACTAACTCCTGAGAAAAACTAACAAAAGAAGAAATAAACAACCCAACAAATTTGCAACAGTCACCTGGAGCTTCGAGAAGCCAAAGTGATGAGAAAAATAGTAACAGTTGAACCATGGTGGCCGGAATCCAAATCTGGTTAACTGATTTCATCTTAATTCTATCACAGAAACAGCAAAATTTTCGGCTCGGCTTCTTCAATTTGAACTCATTATTACCATTGCTTAACTTCACTCTGCCATTGATGTATTGAATTTCACTTTTCCTCGTGAAATGACATTTGGGACATCAACTCACAATTCCTGATTCATCACTCATTAACTAATATATATATATATATACACAAAAGAGTACACACAACAAAAAGGGACCATAAACCCTACCCTACCATCCTTAAAAGCTTTCCGGGGGCTGTTACGCCATCAAGATACACCTCTACTAAAGGAAAGTATCTGCCTTGGCTAACCCACTGGTATACAGTACGTAGCTATGATCCCTTTTCCAAAGGTCCATAAAGAGACCATCTTTTTTAAGTTCGGCGCTTTAGGGGGTTGGTTGGTTAGTTGGTAAGTTGTGTGGGCACTTTACGCCTCTTCCAAAACAACACCAATCTCCACACCCCCAGAAAATTACCTCCAGCATCATGCTTGTTCAACTCTTCAAATGTCCTCTAAATCCTTACGCACCTGTAAAATTTCAATTCACTCGGATGAGTCAGCCCAAAGTGGGAAATAGGATTTTACAGAACATAATTTTACGTCTAAATAATCTTATTGGCAACTGTATCCAGGGAGGCAGTCACAAAAGTAACAATGCAAAAAACAAGCATAATTTCCATCTTTAAGTGAGGGCTCCTTGCTTGCAATTCGACATGCCTGTTAGGCCAGTAGCACTAAAAACGCGAGTTCAAGACTGATTAAGATAACTAGCAAGAATGGTCAAGATTTTCCTCAACAAGAACCTTGCAGCACTAGTGTCCAATGTGCTGGAAGACATTTAGTTGAATTGGTTGAGATTAGCAAGAAGCCAATATGTCGGTGAAAAAAGTAGTCTTGTCTCAAACAGGAAAATGCCATCCTGTTACAACTCAGAACTGGACCACATCTTGATTACAATACCAAAGTTGCAATGTGCATCTCTGAAATTACCAGAGCTTCCTTGGTTCATTTTTATTCCAACATCCATCAAAGCAACAAGATCGTTCAATCACATATTGTTCCGTCCCAGATCTAACAAGAATACACACAACTTTTGAGACCAAAAAAACATAAAACAAAGAGAAAACAGTAGCATTCCTCCAAATGAACACATACATACAAAGTCACAGTTCATTCCGAGGAAGATAATTTTGGTGAGGTAGGCTGCAAGAGTCTAAAACGACAATGATTTGGACGAAAAAGTTGAGGCTACTGATTTTTGTTCCAATGAAGAATCAACCCTCACATTTCTAAATATCTGTAGTAAAAAAATCAAGGCATCCAAGAAGAGAGATCCAAATTAACTCTTGACTTAGCCCCAATGAAACAATTAATCTCCAGCTCTCGAGTGTTAGATCCAAACCAACCCCACCAACCAAATATCTATCATTACAAATTCTAACTTACAGCACAAAAATATTCAATGTCTCACCTCACAAAGTAAACAGAAAAATCAAGCAAGAAAAATAATTTGACTAAAAACTGAAGGAAAGGAAAAGGAACTTACCGAGAATTTTACATTTCAGTCCCGGAAAATGACCTTATCGGCGATATCCAACAAGGGTTTCAAGCAATGCGGCGAGAACTTCCTCGCAAAAAGATACGAGCTTGAATGATTCGATTTCCTTAATTCTTGAATAAGCACCGGCGAAACCTCGCCGGGGCCGTACGTATGAGGGTGGCCGTTGGTGGTCCCCGTCCAATTTACCCTCGTTAATGTATAATGGGTACACCCATTTGGATCTGCCATTGATAACAAAGTAGGAAAATAATGCTCTTCTGGGTAACACTCATCTGCCCGGTAACACGGCAACCGGAATTTCTTCCACAGACGCTGGTCCTTGACCACCGTCAACGCGTGCCGGCGCGTAAGCACAAAAAATTGCGACCCAACTCGGAATTTCTCAAAAGGAACCTCCGGGGTCATCGCGTACCTCCCTCTCGCAACGTACCGCTTCCACAACCGAGGTTCTTCGGAGATTATCTCAATGAAGCTCTTGTATTTGACCCGAACGCCGTACTGGGTCGAATCCGGATCCGACGATGAGAAATCGAAAGATCGGGAATTGAAGAGCGCATTATATACATATTTAAAAGAATGAAGAGGGATGCAGTTCGGGGAAAGGACAGCGAAGAAGGCGTTGGCGGGGTCGTCAATGATGGCGGTGGCCAGGAGGCGGCGCGTGGCGGAGATCAAGGTGGGAGACGCCCGGTATGTCCGTTTGGCGCGGCCGATGAAATGGGTTTTGAAAACCCCATTGGGTCGGGTAATATTGACCGACGGATCGGCGTGGACGTAAATGTTGTAGAGATCTTTGTTGGATTTGAAGAATTTTTCCCACAAAGGGGCGAAGTGGAGATCGGTGTTGGTGAGGAAAAGGAAGGCAATCTTGAGCTTGGACTTGGAGGAGGAGAGGTGGGAGAAAGATGAAGGGTGGGAGGAGGCGGCAGCGGCGGCTCGGCGGAAGAGGAGGATATCGTCATGCTCGTCGGAGGCGGAGATGGGGACGGGGAGTGGAGGAGGGAAGATTTTGGGAGCCAAGAGGAGGAAGAGAATTGGAATGGAAAGGAGCAGAGAGAAAGTGAGAACAAATGGGGTGGAGAACATTGAAGGTCCAATCTTTTGTATGCATGAAAGCAAGCAACTCCGGAACGAGATTGCTTTTGTTGTTGCTGCTGCTGCTGATGCTGCTGCTGCTGCTTGACAATTTGGCATAAATCGCTGCTCGTGGTGGTGTTGTGAGTTTGGCTTGTGGGATGCTTGGGGGGGGGGGGGGGGGAAATAGAATTGGTAAGACTAAACTAAACAGTGTTGTTGTGGTTAAATTGGTCTTTTGGGGTCATGGGTTGTATGAAATATTTTTGTTTAGCGGGGGCGGAGAGCTTGGAAATTGCTTTGTTGGGTGGGTTAGGGAGAGCAATGGGAGGGTTTTTGAGGCTTGGTGATGTCGTTGAGCGGAGCGGAAGGTGCGAGGGAGTTTAAATTAAAACGTACTCTTTGGGTTGTTCTGGAAATAAGAGTGGAGATTGAGGAAGGTGAGCTTTTTGCCTTTCCCTATCATTATTATTATTATTATCATTAATCTCTCTTTTTTTTTTTTTTCTCTTTTTCTTGCCTTTGCTTGGTTGGACCATTTCCTCCCGATTTCTGCCAAACGGCGCTTCTTGAGTAATGCTTGGTTTTCGTTCTCCAACAGACTTTTTTAGTCTATAAAGAGTGCCAACCTATTCGAAAAGTTGTCATTTATTTCTAATTGACAATAGTAGGCATCCTTAGACAAAGGGCAACAAAGTAGATTTGATTTATTGTAGTCGTCAAACTATTGTTAGTAATGGTTTTTATAGTCCTTGTTAATTAATATTTTAAAAATTAAATTAATTATTAAATTTAAAAATTTAAAATTTAAATTATTTTAAATAAAATTAAATTAATATTTAATATTTAATATATAAAAATTTTTAGTAATATATTTTTTATTTTTTTTAAAAAATTAGAATATAAAATAATTATTTTTTAAAATATTTTATAAAATTTTAAATTGATCAAATAAAAAAAACTATAACTAATTTATTTTATCTAATAATTTTCAAAAATAATAATTTTTAAAGTGAAATAAATTTAACCATAATTTAATTTTCAATTTTATTAATTCTTATTATTAATTTTTTATACTACTACGTGTCATCTTTCGCGGAGCATTTTATCTTTTGATGGTGAAAAATTTAGCAAATAAAATTTACTATAAACTCTTTTTAAGATGTGAGAAAACTCGAATTCGCTTGCAAAAAATTCACCACTCAATGTTGGAAATGGAAGATAAGCGTCTGAGTAGAATTCAAATCCATGCAAAATATTTATCTCTTTCATGATAATAAGGGGAAAATGATAAAAAGTGTTGGGTAAGATTCGAGTTTGATGTGACCTTTATTTTTTGGTGGAAACAATTATGTGAAATTATCACTATTTAAATTATGGGTCTTATTTATTAGTGATATTGAATTAAAACATTAACATATTATTCAATTTAATATTTTTACAATATTTCTGTTAAAATGAGAATGCAAAAATTTCAAAGCTTATAAAAAATGATTAAATTTGCAAGATATTTTATTGCTCAACCCAAATCAGTTAACCACTCGCGAGCAAAACTGGTAAAGTACAGTGATTTTGTTTTTGGATGAAGTAACTCATTTTGTCTGGATCGCATGCCCTCGCTTTACAAAAGTTTATACCACTTGTCTTCTTGCCCAAAAGTAAAAGAGAATAAAGTAAGCTAGCTTTGTTTAAAAACAAAGTAACAAAATTCCCCTATAAAATTTTAAGTCCAGCAGACTAGATTTAAATCACCCGATTGGTACAGTGACCACCAGACCTTGAAAACTTAAGGATAATAAAAGATTAAATCTCCTTGTTCTCGAGAGAAATCCTCACATCAAGCGAAATTTAAATAGGATGTGAAGTACTTTTTTTTGGTGGTGTTTTTGGACCAATAAAATTTCTCCTCTCTCCCCAGCAAATAACAGTTAATAATTAATTATTTTAGAGTTAAAAAAAAAAAACTAGATTTAAGATTTACCCAAGAGAAAAAAATTTTTTTTAAAAAAAAAAAGAAGGAAAAAGGCGAATGGCAAACTGAGATATTGTCGAATAGGGTGGGAGAGAGCTCTTCCAAACTTGCTGGAAGAAAATAACAATACGGTCGCGTCCCCTAAAAGGCCGCCGTTTTCAAGATTATTTCTCGTTTAATTTTCCAACAATAATGTCAAATATGAAGAGATGTAACGTCACGTGAGGGTGATGCAATGACTCACGAACTAAATAATATTGAAATATTCGTTATTTCTCTTTCATTGACTTTAGGCGATTACGATTGAATTTTCTTTATTTCTTTTGTGCTGATAGGATCATTTTATCAGTAAGAATGTGTGTTGCACATATTAGAAAAAAAGAGATCAACTAATCAAGCAATAAAACACGGGAGGTGGTAATATTAAAGATGGCAAAAATCTCAGTGCAAATAACAGCTGTGTTGCAATGATAAAATTTTTTGGTCAATTGAACTTGCCGAACCATTAAAACAAATTATATATATATATATATATATATATATTTTTTTTTTCTGGTTCAAATGAAGTTCACACACACACACTCTCTCTCTCTCTCACACGTGGCGTGTAGGGTACGAGGTGAAGTAATGCATGGCAGATTTCAGGTAAGCTTCTTGATGACTAGTGGGCCATCCAAAATAAATAAGAGGGATTAGTGTCCCCACCGTTTCACAGTAGTTTAAGGCTTTAAGCTAAGCAATAAATAGGAGGGATTTATTATTATTATCATTTTTTAAACAAAAAGAAATAAAATAAGATGCAATGGATAAACATTACCATATGGACACACAATCCATAACCTCTCTCTGTTTCACCTAACTTGTAACAAAAAGGAAGACAAAAAGAAAAACAAAATAGAAAAGAATGACTTCTAGAAGGCAACCATTGGGTCTGGATATTATGCGAGTTTTCTCATTCTCTCGTTATAATCATATGCCAAAAACACGGAAGCCTGTCACCTCACTTCTTTTTTGTTTTTTAACAAATGGAAATTGTGACTTCACGTCCATTGTCTATGACAACTAAGAGCAAGCGTGCCTAATACACAGAACTCTCACTTTGTAGGATACGGGAAATTTTCGTGGTGAGATTGAACCTGGAGGTCACAAATCAAGTAACTCACGGGCTCTTCTTCATGACTACTGCCAGTAACGACACAAAATTAAGACATCCATCCTTCAACAATACTTTCAATTGTATTCTTCCACCCAAGCGCTCCAAAATTATCCGTAACAAAAACATCAGATTAACACCAGTTCTACGGATTTAATCAGGGAATTTTCATGCAATGAACCCAAATGATGTGTGTGTTCCTCTCCACATATCTCATTTCCATTTTCTTCCCGCATAAGTTGCGGGGAAAGCAAGTTCTCTAAACCATTGCAGAACAGAGCAGAAATCCCACTATCGATGACTATAAAAAGAAGACCAACATCTCTTGAGGAGCATATATTTCCAATCAAATACTGCATACTCATATAATTAACATAAACAAATGAAGATGACTACAACAACCACAAACCAAACCTCCTCACCTTATTCCCATGACAAACCAAGTGGAGCTGAATCCTTAACTTTCTCATCTCAAGTAAACTTCTATAACCAGAACATGGTCCAATTTGACTGCATCTTTCTGGAACAAGGACCTATATACAAAACAATGGGCAGTGTTGTAGAAGAGTAGCATGAATCAGTTGTGTGCCATTAGATGGTTAATGTTACAGATCAACAGCCTGTGCAACAGAAATTGAAGTATTTTAAACCCCCTGGTACATCTGATTTTGACTTATCCTTGATGAGATCATGAGAGTCAGGAGTCCTTGCTATGTGTAACTTTACCATTCCTGGCTGCCTGCAACCCAGGATGCCCCCCTGCTCAAAACAAAATTCAAGAAAAATGAGCGTTTACAGAACAAGACAAATTCTATTGCTAGTTGACTGGAAACTCAAGTGATACCTACAAGGTTATGACAAAGACAATCATTTTAGGAAAAACAACCATTTGCCAACAAATAAATTTCTGGACAACATAAATGAGCTGGTTTGATGCAGAACTAGAAAGTTCAGTCAAAAGCAACAACAAAAATGAGTGCAACTATTATGCACCTTACCACACTTCAATCCAAAAAAAACCAAACAGATTTCTTGTAAGGGGGCGAGCCTGTCTCCATGTGCATTCAATAGAATTCAAGTTTATTGGGTATCTCCATCATAAAAGATTACCACCTATGATGTACTCATTCATAGGTCGACATTTAAACCTAAAAGCTACAATGAAACTGCCCACGGTATGCTTTTGAACCAAATGAGTCTGTGTGGGTGTCTGTTTGAGAGAGAGAGAGAGAGAGAGAGAGAGAGAGAGAGAGAACAAAACACAGTCAGCTAGAGACAGCCTCTTCTTTTCCATTTTTTCTTGTGTAGATCTCTCTCTGGAATTGCAACGGGACCTTGGCACAGTAACACGTTTAGAGTTGGCTTCTGCATGTAGATCTTCTGGGACTGGCTTAGGCTTCACCTTTGGCTCACCAGAAATTTTATCGGATGCCTCTAGGGAAAGAACTACCTCCATCAGAATGAGATGGACCTGCCTTCTGACTTGAAATATTTGATTGAAGATTTGATGCAGTTGGTTTCTTGACAGTAGACTTTGACTGGGATTTGGTAGTATCTTTCCCATTTGTCATTCCATTTTCATGGATCATCACTCCATCTCGGAGATTAATATCAAGAAAGTGATTCTCCCATTGATGAACAGCCATCCATCTCTCCAACCAGTTCCAACCCCAACTGCTCTTATCTGGTTCGAAACCAGAGGGTGCAGCCTTTTGCCTTAAGCCTGCCTGCCACTGTGCAAACAGATATTAATCTTACGTATCAGCCTGCAGCAGCAAGGAAAAGCTCCAACAGGTAACTGTTGTACATCCTAAGCATCTGATTTGGAAGCTCCTAAGAAGTTTGCAGAATAAAATAATGACAGAAACCTGAAAATGAACCAAATTCTCTATACCTTTGTTTTTTCCTTGAATTTCCTGCAGGAGGTCAAAGAGAGGTAAAAGTCTCTATGAGGCTTTACCACAAGTGCAAACACAGTCAATAAAAAATACACACCATAACACTAAAATTCAGTTATCACTTAAAGACACATCACATCTTAAGTTCAAATATGTGTTTTCTTACATGTAAGTTCTGATGAACTCTGACTTTCTACAAAAAGGGTGTCCTAGTGCACAAAACTCTCACACTGTAGGTGTCTAAAGAAGGGTCAAAATGTACACAGCCTTACAAAGAAAATGTTTACTCAAACCTATGACCTTTATCCTATGCTGAAACAAGATATAGCATTTTGTCCATAAGCAAAACAGGGAAGCTACCACTTTTACCTAATGGGCAAGAGCATATGCCATGGTTCTCTCATGTTTAGCTGCAGCCTCTTGCCTCTTCAGCAACTTGGCTTGAATTTCTTCAACAGATCCTATGCTATCACACCACCCTTCCTGTATCACAGCATAACTGATGTGAAGCACTCATCGAGCCATCAAAACCCCCAGAAAATGATGTAATTCAGCCACAGCATCATAATTTCTGTACATAATAGCACCTTGTTTTGAAGTGACACACAAGTGTTTACTGTTGCCACAGAGGAATAGTTAATTCTTCACACCATTTTGCTTTCTTTATGAGAAGAAAAGGGAATGAAAAAGAACATAACAGAGAGAGGGAAAGATGATATTGGCACATCAACACCATGCAACTGTAAGTCCATGAGAAGTTTTGAATGCATCCAATGCTTATAAAATGAAAACTTAGATTTTTGTAGTTTCTTACAAATTGGTCTGTGCTTCCTCAATGCCAGTTACAGTTGTTCCAATTGGAAACAATTCTAAAAGGGGATCATAATGAATACTAACCATTTAATCCTAATGCAAGCCAACAAAAGAAGAGCCCAGAGAAAAAGAAAGTACAAGATAACATCTTTTTCACACCCCCCAGGGGGGGTAACAGCAGATTGGACCCCCCTGTCTGTGTCTGCACACGTGCGGGGGAGTCATCTGTTTCAAAATAAGAGCTAAAGATTACAGATGAAGCTTGCTCGCAGCTATCATTTGCAGCAGGAAGCCATCATGGGCCAAACTTAAGTAGTTTCATAAAACCAGAAACACAAAGTCTAGACCAGGACTGGAAAACTTTCATGTATTCAGAAAGTAACCCATCACACAGGATCTAGCAAAACTCGTATATATAACATGCTTAATTGCTGAAATTGGCACTACAAGAGAAAATGTAAAGTACATTGCATGAGTATACATATATTGCATGAGAGAGAGAGAGAGAGATCTTCATAGGGAGATTTGGCATTGCTTACCTCAATTTCCCAAACTCAAGCTTCATTTGAAAGTTGCTGCTGAAGCTTCTATTGAGCAGTTTGACTTTCCAAGGCCAGTGAACACGACTTGCCTGGACATGAGCTTGAATTCTCACCAAAGATTGCATGCAGTAAAGTGTTATTACAGCCTGTTTTCTCATAGCATGGCCCCTGACAAGGGCTTGAAGTCTCACCAATTCTCTTAAGGCTTTCAGAGCTCTTCTAGCGTAATAGGGTATGGAAACATTTCAATATTGGCCAAAATCATAACAATGCATGCGTTGAAAATGAGCTGCCGACCAGAGAGCCATGATATTCACAAACTGCACCATGATGATAACTAGTTTACATGCACAATAGACTGTCAAGAAAATCCCTTTTTTCTCAAAAGGTACTGAAGTCTTCACAGACATACAACTGAGCCATGCCTCAGAATCTACATCTCCACATCCTATCTTCGAAAATTTCTGCACTTGGCCATCATAATTGCATCAAATTTTTAACAATTGCAAAAATCTTTTGGCAGAATAGCTAGATAAATATCCTCCCTCTCACAATTCAACCCCCATTTTTTTTTTGGCCCCTAAACATGGTGTAAACTTTGTTGCTTCCAAGAGCTTATTGCTCACTGAGATAGCAAACTGTTTCCTCAGGAGCTTGTCCTTCCTTAGCCAAAGGCAAATAAAAAACGTACTTAAGACTGCATAGACACAAAAGGAAAAGAGCAAGGTGATCAGCTGCAGCTCGATGCCAGAGTAACAGTAATTTCAATCCTGAGAGAGAACATTTGTCCAACTCAGAAAAGCTTTTGCATGGTGTTTATAATATTGCTAATTTCAGTATTACCAAGAATGAATCTCTGCTTATTACCACAATTTATTAAATATCATAAAGAGGGTAATGATTCCAACTCCAAGCTTTACTTTGTCCACATAAGGCAAATGAACTCTGCAGCTTTATTATTGCCTGGTGCAGTACATATTAAACAGAAGACAGCAGCTAAAACTAAGACTTGTTATTGTTAACAGTCTAAATGGCAAAAAATAGAGAAAGGACCAAGATAATCTTCATGTGAAGTTCAAGGAGACAAAAATGCATGTAAAGAACATTCATAATGCACCTTTTATCTGATGCTTGACGACAAACATATCGTTATTGGCTGATCTTGACGTAAAGATGTAGCTCAGGAGATGACATAAAGGAGGCAATACCAGAAATCCCCGAAAAGCAGTTTGGATATGTGTTGCAGCCCATTCTTCTCTCAACTTTTGTTGATTAGGAGCTATACCCTGCACTTGAAGTGAGGCAGAAGGGGATTCAGATGTATCTGCAATAGAACAAGCATTTGTATCACCAATTGGAGCAGTAAAGTTTGATTAAGCTCCTCTCAGAGTTTACCGGCTTCAATTTCAACTGAATGCTTTCTCCGATGCCGAGACTTGCTTGCAGCTCTTTTTTGTAAAAATTGGATAACAAAACAAGACAAGATAAAAATTTTTATAAGAATGACTGGATAGAATTATGAATTACATAGGCAAAAACCAGTTTAATTATTTGAATTTCAATATGGACTTGTAAACAAGAGACAATCAATTCCAGCAAATTCCAGAATTATGCATTAAATAGCTTTTTGACCTTCATCTGGACATCTAAATAAGAGACAGCCTATTCTAGCAAATTCTATGCAAGAAAGAAGAAGAAAGGGAGCATGCCATTCAAATTCCAATGAGGAAAGAAATCACTGTTAAACATCATGTATTGTCCCAGACAATTGTGATGCAAGCATTATGATAGCTTATAACAATGGATCACAACCTCAGCAACAATGCTCCCATGCAATAACCATGTCTTCAACTAATTAAAACAGCAAATCAAATTAAACAGGGAAAGGAGTATAAACAAATTAAAAAGGGGAAAAGAGGTATCTACATTTTCATCCTTCTCCGAGCACTATGACTTTTCTGACTTCTTTAATCCATCCAATGCTCTAATCCATTTCCCTGGTGCGCCCATTGTGCCGTTCACTTTACCTCAAAAAGTGTGGACCTGCCATGCGGAAACTTCAAATTCACCACATAATCTGATTGCACATTGTGTAGTACGAAAAAATTGATCACTTCAACATTCTCCTCTGGGGTGAGCAGTAAAAGCATAACCTCAAAAAAATCTTTCTTCCACAAGGTGTATTAAGTTTCTTTCCTGACAAGTCCAATGAACAGCCACTTGTTATGTAATTACCCAACAGTGTGCAGCAAGTAATATAAAATTATTAGATGCACGCTGCCTCTTATGCATCCTTTTGCTCAGACTAATCACATTTGAGTTGTAGAAAAACTGATTGCGTGGTGTGCAACACTTATAATGGCTTCAGAGTTGTCATACAACATATTCAAATTGATCAAGATACAGGAATGTTCACAACCGAAATGAGGCAATTGCAGCAACGCAAAACGTAGCTGTTGTTAATAAAATAAAAATAAAAATAAAAAAATTAAATGGAATGAACATATTACTTAAATCTCAAGCATTTGAAAATCAATATCTGGAAAATTCTATTGTTTAGACTGCACCCCAAAAAAAAAAAAAAAAAAAGGGCCCATAAAAAACCCAGCACGGTCATTTAATTGCCAAAGCATTACTTAGATTCTAGTAATTGATGAATGCTTTACATTAAATCATCTAAACAACCAAACACATTAACACAAATGAAACACAAAAACTGCCAAATGTAACAAAAGGTAGCAGAAACACCAAGCTTTCGAAATCAAAAACCTACATGATAACTACTTCGAATTTGGATTCTCCTCCCGCCAAAAGCGCCATGCTAACTCACAATCAAGCTCACCATTCCTTTACCACCTGAAAAGAAAACCAAACAAGGAGTGTATAAGGGATTTAAAAAAAAAAAAAAAAAACTCCATATTTGCACGAAATAATATTAAGTAGATCAGAAAACAAAGGACACCTTGGATGCTTGTGAAGCGTCGGCAAGGTAGTCAAAGGAGACGCCTACAACTCAAAACCTTAGTACAAAAGACTTGTCGGTGGACTCGATGAGGACGGGAATGTAAACGCTCAAAACTTTGCGGCTGATGAAGTCGCGAGCTGTTGGAAGTTAAATACAAAACACTAAAGAAAACGATACGAGGACGAGGACGAGGTCGAGGTCAAAGGCGTCAAACGATGTCCGACTACCTGGGATAATTTGATTGGTCACAGTAAAGTTTTTCGAGAGCGAGTTGAAGTTTTCAAACCTGGCTCTCCTTTAAAGTCCAAAATAGGCCATCTCTCGGTCCTGCTATGCATCTGCGACCATTAAATTGGATCCTTCTTTGCACCTGCGACTATTAAATTGGTTTACCTAATTTCTTTTGGGCACCATTTTGGGAAGTAAAGAAGATGATTAATACCATAAATTTTAATAAAAATAAGATTAGATGAATCAGTTAGACTAATAAAATTAATAATTTGACTATGTTTTAGTATCATTCATTTAAAAAAATTGTTAGTTATAAAAATTAATAGTAAATTAGTTATAATTTTTATTTTTGATTAATTTTAATATTTTATAAAAAAATTAAAAAAATAATTATATATATTAATTTTTTAAAAATAAAAATTATATTATTAATTTTTATATATATATTTAAAATTAAATATTAATTTTAATTAAAATAATTAATTTTTAAATTTTTAAATTTTTTAGTTTAATTTTTAAAACTTTAATTTTAACAACTCCATCGAAGGATCAATTTACGGTAAATAGCCACAATTAGAAGCAACAAAGTTTTCTAGTCCACTACTTCATGTCACGTAAAGGGAAATCAAATTTTTTCAGAAAAAAGGGAAATTAATTAATGATATTTATTTAGATAAATAAAAATTATAAAAGATGTAAATTAATTTAATTTTTTTATTAAAAATAAATAAAATTATTAATTAAAAATAATTACTTTACTACTCTTTTTTGTTCCTACACGTGCTCGGTACTACTGATAAAAGGTACCTCCTGAGCCATCTCGGATGAATACTATTTGGAATGTTTCAATTTATTTTATTTAAAAGATGCGGAAATGTAACCCAAAGAAAATTAGAAAAAGGGTTTGTGCTGTTAAAGAAGAAAAAAAAAAGAAAAAGAAAAAGGCATTGTTATTATGGAAGCATCTAGAACAACATTGGAGCGCATCCAACGGTCCAGATGAGAGAAATTCCAAAAACAAGTAAATTCTAGAGTCTTCTTCGGAAAGAAATCAGGAAGACTGGACTCGATCCGAACCGTCCATCAACACCGCCTCTCTTGGGGTAACCCTCAGATATAAACTCAGCCAAAGTCCACGTAACTTGTTAAGAGCTTTGGATCTCCAATTGAGAGACGATATCGTGGGTTGCAGGCGTTCTGCTTGAGTGTTTTACGGTAGAATTGAGAGAGAAACTGTGAGAAAATGTTTGGGAGAGCGCCGAAGAAGAGCGATAGCACGAAGTACTATGAAATACTGGGGGTTTCGAAGAATGCATCCCAGGAGGATCTAAAGAAAGCGTACAGGAAAGCTGCTATTAAGAATCATCCTGACAAAGGGGGCGACCCCGAGAAGGTTCAATCCTTTTCTTTCATTCAATGTTTTTTTCTTTTCTTTTTTCTTTTTTTATTTGTTGTGATTTACTATTTCTAGTTTTGTGGCAATTTTCGTGGAATTTCAGGCACTGCGTATTTACTGCTTATGTTAATGTATCAATTTGCAATCCGCGTAGCCTTAGAATTAGGGGATCTGGTTTAATTGTGGTTTTATTATTTTTTTTTTTTCGCAATTTTTTCTTGTTTAGCTTTTTGATATGACTGCTAATTGATTTGACTCAATGATTGTTAGTCAGGATTTTTGTTAATGCTCGTTTGGTTGGTGAGAAAGTTTTTTTTTTTTTAATTAATTTTATCGGCTTTTTTATTGAATGTTGTGAGGCTTAAGATTTCGTGTTCGTGGGTGAGGTTGATGTAGTTGGCATTGAGATGAGCAAGAATTGAGAGTTTGATCTTTGGAATGTTGTTGCAGTTTAAAGAGCTTGCTCAGGCTTATGATGTTTTAAGTGATCCTGAGAAGCGTGAGATCTATGATCAGTACGGTGAAGATGCACTCAAGGAAGGAATGGGTGCCGGTGGTGGTGGGCATAACCCGTTTGACATATTTGAATCCTTCTTTGGTGGGAATCCCTTTGGAGGTATGGAACTTGGTACATTCAATTGATTTTGTTATGTTGTGGCTTGGACGGGCAATTAGATGGTGACATACCTTTTGTAGGTGGTAGCAGCAGAGGTAGGAGGCAGAGACGGGGTGAGGATGTGGTTCATCCATTGAAGGTTTCGTTGGAGGATCTTTACCTCGGCACGTCTAAGAAGCTTTCCCTCTCCCGGAATGTGATTTGCTCAAAGTGCAGTGGGTGAGTGTTTTGGTTTTTCCATTTTTTTTTGGATATTTGTGAATTAGATTTTAACCATGAAGGTTTTGTTTGGTATTTCTATGCATAACAGGAAGGGTTCAAAATCTGGTGCATCCATGAAGTGCGCTGGTTGCCAGGGCACTGGTATGAAGGTCTCAATCAGGCATCTTGGCCCATCGATGATTCAGCAGATGCAGCATCCTTGCAATGCATGTAAAGGTACTGGTGAATCTATTAGTGATAAGGACCGCTGCCCACAGTGTAAGGGAGAGAAGGTTGTACCAGAAAAGAAGGTTCTGGAAGTAATAGTGGAGAAGGGTATGCAGAATGGACAGAAGATCACTTTTCCAGGAGAAGCTGATGAGGCGGTATGTTCTTGAGTCTTGGTTGGATAATAGCCAGTTCTTTTGTACTTTTAATGTGGCTTATAACAATCCTTGTTGCCTATTGCATGCTGCAGCCGGACACAATCACTGGCGATATAGTCTTTGTCCTTCAGCAAAAGGAACATCCCAGATTCAAGAGAAGGGGTGAAGACCTTTTCGTGGAACACACACTGTCTCTTACTGAGGCTCTTTGTGGTTTCCAATTTGTATTGACACACTTGGATGGAAGGCAACTTCTTATCAAATCAAACCCTGGAGAAGTTGTGAAGCCTGGTAAGTGAAGTAAATAAACTTCTATTGCATGCATTCTATTACTTTTTATTTGTTGGAATGATTGATGTTGTTTCGTGTTGCAACCAGATTCAACCAAGGCAATCAATGATGAGGGTATGCCGATATACCAAAGGCCATTCATGAAAGGAAATCTGTACATCCACTTCACTGTGGAGTTCCCAGATTCTTTGAGTGCAGATCAGGTGAATGCACTAGAAACAATCCTGCCACCAAAACCAGCGAGTCAGTTGACAGACATGGAGCTGGATGAGTGTGAGGAGACCACCCTCCATGACGTGAACATTGAAGAAGAGATGAGGAGGAAGCAGCAGCAGGCTCAGCAGGAGGCATACGATGAAGATGAGGAGATGCCTGGTGGTGCACAGAGAGTCCAATGTGCCCAGCAGTGATTGTACCAAATAGGCAAAAATGTGGCAATCTGGGAAGCTTTTTAATTCATTGGTGCTAGCCTTGACTCTAGACATGGGAGGATACTTATTGGCTTATGAAACATGTGATCTCGAAAAAACTCATGAAATCGTATGCCTTTTCTTTCTCCTAAATTAGATATTTTTTTTAATGGATAAATGGGTGATGAGCGTTGTGTGCAAATGTTGGCTCGTGAGAAAATTAGCCTTTTGTGTGTTAATCTCTTTTGTTGCCTCTGAAGGTAGCCCTAGACTAATGGGAGTCTAAAGGAATGTCTCTTTTTTGTTAGAAAATTTGGATATAGGCGACCCCGTTATAATTAATATCTGCCGCCTTGATTCTTAATTAAACCGCCTAGTATCTTCAAATATGGTTAATAGTGTCATTTTCCTACCAGCTTTCATTATGGGTGTTCTTTGCGAAGTGTGTTGCATGGATGATGTGAGGGCAGCGTATCATCAAAATGACTGATTCCATCAATCTCTTTCAATTGTATGCATCTAAGTTATACTGACTAACCAGAAAGGGACTGAAACGAAGAATTATTGGTTTAAAGGCCTGCATTGAGCAACAAATGTTCGATTATAAGTAATGAAAAGAACCCATATCAATGAAAACAATGAATGCTGCTGCTGTATACATTAGTCGTATGTAATGTCTTCCTTCTTCTGGAGACACCGGATTATCTGCGATATTGAAAATTTTGGATTATTCCCGGATTTTATGCACAATCTTGCTACAGCGAGAAAATGTTTGAGCTCTCTGGAGTTATAACTGTTCCCGAGATCAGGGTCTATCATCTTCTGGATGGTGTTGCTTATGCGAGATTCTTGGATCCACTGGATTAGATCTGTGCTTCCTTTCTCCGACGATTGACCGGTTACTAGCTCCAGAATCAACACCCCCAGCTGGAAAATTATGTCTCCCGTAAACTCTGCAATGCTAGAAATGTGCAGATACTGGTCACTATATAGAGTAAGGTAAAGCTTAGTGAATGTCTTGCGAGGTGATCGTCAACAATCACCTTTAGAACTCGAGCCCTGGGACATAACACGGTCTCCACCTGAACTAAGGACGCTAACGTCAGAGAGCTGTCGTAAGAAAAGGGATGATCACATTCATATCTTCCTTAAGAATTCCACAAATATGGCTCAAAATCACTCAAACATGTGAAACATTACCATACGAGCCACACTACAGGAAAGAAATGGCAGATAACCATACCTTTGCAGTGAAGTCTTCATCTAACATGATGCTACTTGAACTGACGGAGACATATTTTACTGGTGGGTTGCAGAAGAGAAGCAAATATTCCTGTAGTTTCAAATAACGATAGGTGATACGATATTCAGCAACTACGGCGTGCTTTAGGAAGAAGACAGCATATTATAACTCAAGGACTCACCAATGCGGCTGCCACCCCAATGACTATTTGTAACCTTGTCTTCCAATTCAAAGGAGTCTTAAGTGGATCTGCCAAGAGCCAATCATTTGCGAGAAAATCAAATTTTGCAATCCTTTATTACATAGAAGTTTTGCTCTTGAATGTTTACCATGGAGATGCTCCTTCAAGCTCCCATTTTCTACGTTGTTAAAGATTAGCAACCTGCAAAATGTGACAGATACAAAGAGAGATGAGAATGGTTAGAGAATTTGACCATAAAGGAAATATATATATATATATATATAACATAATCTTTCTCTGTCATGCATAATAACAACAGCATCACGAGTTCATAAAACCAGATGTTTTTGTTTTTTGGGCCATTAGGGGAGGGTAAGGGAATATCTGTTTTTTGTAGGATTTTTTTGGGGGAGCGGAGTCTCAAACGTCGGCTCCCTCCCACAAGGCCAAAGCCCTGTGTCAACTCCCACTCAAGTTGGCGCAAACCCTCAACATCTGCTTCAATTTTAAGCAATTTCTCTTCTGGGGTCATTTGAAATGGAGTTGGCTTTGCCTTGCTGGGGGAAGTGGAAGTAAAAGAGGACAAAGCTATAAAAGAGGTTAGCATAAAAGACCTTTTACGTCCTGCTGAAAAGCCTCCAAGTGCCAGAATGTGGCGATGGTGCAAGCACCCTAAGAGTTGAACCTCTCTGTTAAACAGATCTTTTCCTTCATTAAAACCTGTCACTTCCTTCACCAATGCAACTTCCCCGTCTCGAAATCTCGCTTTGTATGCAATGCCATGAGAATTGCTATAGATTATCCTCTGAAAACCATCCGTAGCCCTCTTCACATCTCTGTAGGAGAAGTGCCTAATAAATGACACTTTGCCTGCAACGCCAATGCACTAGATTTATAGAAGGCAGGTTTCATTAACCATTTAAAGTAAAAGCTCTGGAATCAAAAGAACACCTCAATTCACTCAATGTTCATATGTTATCTATGAATTATCGATAACTCAAAATCTGGAAACATGTTTACGTCAGTGAAATAAGCTTGGCAGGTGAGGAATTGTACTCCTGCCATTGTCCCGATGCTCCAATGCTAAAGATATTCATCTCATAATAACCAAACTTGAGATCAGATATAATCATTATTGTATAGATTATCAATGATGCTGCCTTGTTTGTCTATAGAAAAACTATCAAATGTAGGACCGGTTACTTGAAACCCAGCCTAATTGTTGCCCAAAAACACATGTCCATTCACATCCATTATCACCTAAATTCGTATTCCACCACTGACTTCATAGCACAAAATGTCTCAAATGCTTGATGTTTAATTCAGCAGTCAAATCTCCAAAATGAGGCGTCAGTATTGTCCATTTACAGGCGAATAGTGTAAAAGCTGATCAATATTCAGGAACCTCAAGGCTACAAAACGAGCAGTTTTGATTAAATAATTGCCACGTGACAACGAAATTTGAACCAGGCAGAACAGAATTATACAGGGAAATTCGGTCAGATAGCACATATTGTAAACAAGAAAAGAAGTGAAGACAAAAATATAAAACAGAGAAGCGAAGCGAAGTGGAATTACTTAACACTTACCAGAACGAGATCGATGAAGCCAGGCAAGAAGGTAAGGCCTGATCTTGCGGATCAGGCGATCCATGGCCAACCCCAACTCAACCCCAACTCAACCCCAAAAGTTAAGATCCCAACTGCTCTGTTGACTGGCCTTGTGTGTCATTGTACTGCTACTTGTAGTAAACGGATACAATGTAAACAATCATTGCTTTGCCTTCCTTTTGTAAATTCTATTTAGCCTTTTACCAGCTGGAATGACCCCTCACAACCTGTTACTATTAGTTGGGCCTTACTTCAGGTACAATAAAATAGGCATGGCAGGGAGGATCTATGCATGTGCATGTGAATTGTCAAAGACAAATCTATTGACAAATTTTTCCCTGTTTATTGCAACTGGGCCTAACAAGCAATTATAGCGAATGAAAGGTTCTTTGTTCATACTGTCTGTCAGCTTTCCCTTTCCTTCTGACTTTGGTTTCCTTTTCTTTCTTTCTTTTTCTTCTTTTTTTTTTTTTTTAATATTTCTTATTTTTTATTTTGTGCATTGTAGTTTAAACCAATGCAATGGGTTGAGCTCCAAGTTATTTTATTGAATTCAAGACCAATTCAGCTGTGTACATAAATTGGCAGATCATTAGAGATTAGGAACACCTGGAAAGGTTTGATTTTTTTTTTTTTTTCCTCCTCATAAAAAGAATCCTGGTTTATGATAAAAAATAGAAGCTGGCATTTGTAACACTGACACAAGAGACAAATACACAACTTTTAGTTCGTTGGAGACTGCCACATACACAATTGCCTTGAACTTGTCAACTTGAAGATGGATTCATTTGTAGATTTACTGCCACTCTCCCTGAATTTCCACAACTTCCTCCTCTCCATGGAAATAATGGTGACTCAGTTTGCATCTCTTTCTCATTTCTCTGTTCTTATTTCCAAATTAGAAGCTTAGAACTGAACATGTCACATGCCGTGGTCAGTCACTAGCTACACGGTCAATTCCACCAGTTTTTTTTCTCTAAATTGTCCCCCCCACCCCGACCCTTCTTTCCACTGATCATTTTTTTTTCGTTATTTTTTCATTGATGGGTGGACATGGGATTCAATTATTATTATTTTTTTCCTAGTGTGAGTAAGAAACCTGGGGCAACCTGACATTTAAGTACTTCTTGATAAATGACACAGTATATAATATTTTAATAGAGATTTCTCTCTCTCTATCGCTGAACCCGATGATGGTAGGCCAGCCAGCCACCCTCAACGTCTCAGGCTCCACCAACCCAGAAAAATAAAAGGAAAAAAAAAAATCTCAGCCTCGTGGGGTACATTTCGGTTTTTGGGTGTTTTTATTTCCATTTTTTCCTTCATTTTTTGAGTCCATTTTTCCCTTCATTTATAATATTTGGAAAAATTTGCAAGAAAAAGTTGTGCAGTGAAAATAATTGCCAAGCAGTGTCCTTCCAAATAAAAAAAATTCATAGAAGAATCAACAACTTGAGTTTTAGTTAGCTAAATAATATTTGAAAAGACAATACTATCACTAAAAAGAAAAACAATCTTTAAGCTTTACTTTTGAGCATTATGTAGATTAAATTTACATGCTTAAGTTCTTTTTTTAAATGCAACTTTGCTTCTGCGGTTCTGCTTTTATTTCGCTGCTCAAAGAATCTTGTTTTTTTTTTTTTTTTTTTTGAGAATATCCACCAATGGACTGACATTGCAATTATTATGACTGGTTTAAATTGATTATTTAGATAAATTAAATTGATAGCACGCACCAAATGAAGTATGCAAGAATTTATATAATTCTTCTTTTATACTCCCCCTATGATCAAAAAACATTTTATCATGAAAATAACAAGAGATTTAGCTACCCTCACCATTTATCCTCATGACTTAAAGCCCCACGAGCACCCAATGCCATTCTGGCTCACGCATTCATTCATTCGCACAAAGTTGCATACCAGGCACGTTGAAATAATCCTTAAGGTTGGTTGGAAGGTTGGTTGGAGATAAATACTGAATATTCATTTTTTATGTAATAATTAAAGCGATAATTAATTATTAATTTATATTCTTATATTTGGTATATACTTCGGTTGTAATGTATTGACTACAATTATTTATAGCATGAAAATATTCAAGTTTAGCTTATCCTTGGCCTGTAATTAATTCAAGTTCAACACGTCATCTTCGGCTCCTTTGTGTATGACATTCTCTGATTGAATTCTCGTGTTAATTGATCCATCTCAACCGTTTACATTAATTCGTCGTTATCTTAGTTACTAAAGTGGTACTCAAAAAAGCTTAAATGAAAATGTGAAGTTATTTCAAGTCACATTAATGTAGAGAATAGTAAAAATTAAAGAAACATTCACAAAATTGATATAGAAAAATATGAAAACATCCAGCCAGATTTTTTTTTTTTTTAAAAAAAAAAGAAACAGCCAGCATATTAAAGCATAAATAATAAATAATAGTTAGAGAAAGTAATTATTACATGTACATATGAAAATGAACTTTGAAATGAGAAAAACAAATATAAATGACGATGATAAAAAGAGGAGAAAAAATGAAAATGGTCGAACCCAAATGAAGCAGTGAAAAATAACGATAAAATGGAATAAATGGATAAAAGGGGAAACCTGAATACCTGCTGTCACCTTCCTGTGATTAACTCGGTGTATACATACATACATACATACATACATATCACTTTGCTGTGAAATTTGAAAACGAAGACACAAGGAAAACATTATCCGAAGGTGATCTTCAAGTTTAAGGAAGATGCAATCAATGGAGAGTTTGCCAAAGTCTTCTTGGTCGAAGCCAACCCATCTGCTCTTCATAGCCACCTGTCTTCTTTTACCTTCTGTTCTTTCTACTGATGTCAAATACTGCGGTCAGTGTCCTCTCCACTCCACTTCCCTTACTGTTTTTACCCTTTTCCTCTTCAAAAAGAAAAATTCTTTCTTTCTTTCTTTAATTTTCATCTTTATTCCGTATTGTGTACTTGAGATATTATTGGTAGAGGAATTCCTTGCTCTGTTCAATTGGTTTCTGGTTCACTCTGTAGTTACAGTTTCTGTATATGTCATTCTCGCTCTGAAAGTTTTTAACTTTTGGATTCCAAATAATCAGAAAGATAAGAATCCCTGTGTATTTGTGACTTTTCTCAATGGGAAGCAGGGAGCCAAAAGGTAGAACTTGAAAGAGAATATATTGTTTTGATTTTGCTGAGAAATATTGGTGCTTTGTGATGTGTTTTGAATCTCTTGTTTTGGGTTGATTGATTCTCATCATCAGAATTATCTCCATTGTAAGTTTCAGATTCATGTCTATCTTAAAATTGTGTTTCTATGGTATTTTCTTTTAATTGTAGTCAATTAGATTTCCATTTAACGAAATGAATGCAGATAAGGAAGCAAACTATGCTGTGAAGGTCTATGGAGTTGATATATCCCCCAACCCTGTGGTGACTGGCGAGCCAGCCACCTTTAACATATCAGGCTCTACAGGTGATTTTACCACTCTTGCCCTTTTTCATTTTTTAGCTTCATCAGAGAATTTAGCAAAATCACTGTCTTTGGGTCCTCCTGGCAGAAGTTCTTTTTTTTTTTTTGGTTTTTTTTTTTTTATTTTTCTTGACAAAAAGATTTGAGGAACACTTAAATGCCTGAAAATTTTGGGCTAGCATACTTCCTAGTCTCCTAGTGATAGAAATATACTAATGCAATGGGATTTAGAGCAAAAACGTGATGTAAAAGCTTGAGTGACCTATATTTCATGGTATCAAAGCAGAAAAACATGACTGAAAAGTCTAATAATTCACCAAATTCATTCTTGGGTCTGCTGAAACTGATTCATTTACATGGTGCATTCAAATGTGTTTCGATTGCTTACACTTAAATCATATAGATTGTTATTGCCTGATTGCTTGAATCATGCTGCATAACCACTGTGCTTTTTCTTCTTAGCTTGTGGATCTTCTTGGCTTATCTTGCCAGTTTCTGTCCTTTCAAAACTTTGGCATTGATTTATTGAATTTGGCACCATTTTAGAGCTGGTTATGAAGCTTTACTTTTGGAATTTTATATTCTAGAGTCAAGTATTATTTGGATGTTTATATAATTCTCAAAATCTTGGCTGCATCTGTGGGATATCACTTAAGAACTGATTCTTTGGCTCCTGACTGCTTATTTGTCCTTACTATCAATCATTTCTTTTTACTGCTTCCTATTGCATTTGCTATGCATATGAAGTTGCTTGCTTTTTGGCATTTCATTGACAAGCTTTCCATTTGCACAGGCCAAACTCTATCTGGTGGCAAGGTGGTCATTGATGTTTCTTACTTTTCTATACATGTCCACAGAGAAACCCATGATCTTTGTGATGAGATATGCTGCCCGGTTGCAGTGGGCAGCTTTGTGCTCTCCCACACGCAAAGATTACCTGGATATACTCCACCAGTAAGTTCTACAAGCAACAAGACTTATGCTTTATGTGGTTCCATTTTAATTCACCTCCAGCATGTCATTTTGGTCTCTTTTATTGCTTATAGATATTGTTGTAGAATTGGAAATTCGGGCAATCCACATGGGGGTGTGTGAGTGTGTGTGTGTTAATTACTAGTGCAAAATCCAAGTTTCATGGCTTATGATAGCTTTTCTTCTCATCTGAGAGTGTGTGTTAGCTTTACAAAACTAACTACTATAGCCAATAACTAGCTCTCAGCCTTTTACCAATGCTGTGGATGGTGTCTAGCAATTTTTGCTATAAACGACAACGAAGAACTTTCCTATTCATGTTTGTTGTTTTGATGGCAAGATCTAATAACAGTAATGGGTTGATAATAAGGATGTTGATTTTCAATCAGGAGGTTACTACTACATAGAAATTGCTTCAAGGCATAGGAAGGCTTAAGATGCAGCTGTTTCATAGTCTTCTAAAGTTAAAGATAAACTGACAAAGAGTAGAAAGTACTTTCTTTGAACACATAGGCAAATAGATAACCTTAGGTTAAATAGCTAAAAATCAATGCTGCTTAAACTTTCTGGCTAGTGGGTCAAATGGCATATTACTAGGCTATCTTGTGGTTTAATTGCGGTGAGGTTGATTTGGAATGACCTTGTTTAGATGCCAGCACTCCATATTGGTTGTGGTGACAGGAATAGGTGCTTGGGGATTTTAAGAAAGGTTGACCTTAGCTTTTCAGCTGGCATCGCATTTCTTTTGCTTCTGTTTTCACTTCTTTGGAATAATGTGTGAACTTTTGGTAGTAACTTCAGCATATTTAACAATAGGGCAGGCTAGCAGCTGGTTTTCAACTTATTTGGCAACAATAGCATACTTTGATTTCATGTCCACTATTCTCTCATACATGTTCCCATGGCAAGCAAAGTGCAAGCTTTCTGAGCTTTATTATTTTTTTATCAGAAACTTGTTATTTTAATGATTTATATTGTTGTTTGGGCATGGTATCCTCCCAGATTGTTCACACTTGTTTTCCTGTTTGTGTTTTTGGCATTATTCTTATTTCTGATGGTAGTTTCAATTTTGCTGGTGTCTGGATTATAAAGAATGCTATGGGACCCCTTAATACATGCAAAAGTCAATGTCGTGAAGTACCTCTAAAATTATGAGCAGCATCTTATTCAATGTAAAATAGTTGAAAATTGTCATGTAGGATCTTTATACACTTGTCCAATCCTTAAAGCTCAAATAATGAATTGATCAACATCAAGCTAGAGATTTTGGTTTTATTTCCTCCATAATTTTGTATGGTTGGCTAAAGGATGGCATCCTTAGAAGTTTCAAAAGTGTCCAATAACTTACTGTCTCGCCGGGAAATTTTGAGTTGAAATTGTTATATATATTTTTATCATAGAATTTGGTCTTCATCCCTCTAGGACCACATATAAAATATTAGAATAATTTTTTTGGAACATCAAAATTAAAATATCGGAACATTTTTGCTCTTAATAATATTGGACTATTGCAATGGCCTGTGTTAGTCTAAATTTACAGTATTTCTTCCATCTTTCCCTTTCTTGATCCTCTTTGGTCTTCATCAAATGATTTTACCATTTATTTCTTGGAAGATTGCCTTTGTAATTAAAGTGTCTTGGAATCATGTTTAGCAACTTTTTACCTGTAGTTTCTGTTCCTTTTTCTTCATTAAGAGCATTGTTTTTTTTTGCGTCTCTGTGCCAACACATAATGATTATAAGTCAAATTTTAGCTCCAGAAGGGTTTATTGAGAGACATGGGATATGATTTAGTTTGATGCATTTGTCTTTCACTGCGTTTTGGACTTGTAACTAACAAGTGCATCCAACATTTGGTTAGCCTTATCATAAAAAGGAAATGTTGAACTTGTTCTAACATCTGATTTCTGCTTAGTATTTAGCAGTAAATGCCCCTCTATGAAGGTATTTTATGGTTTGGGAGTAATGGGGAAGAAAATTTAATGAACTCCAACATCATTGTCTGCCTCAAGCAGTTTCAAGCATTGATCTTGAACATTTCCAACTTTGGACATTTGTGTATATGGTTCACAAGGAATAAACAAGTAAGAAACATTCCAACCTCATGCTCTCACTTATTTATCTCAACGCCAACAGCCTGTGTGAAGAGCTTCATATGCCTACAAACCAATCCATCAGAGAAATTATCTTAGTAGACACTGATATTTAGAATATATGGTTCACAAGGAATAAACAAGTAAGAAACATTTCAACCTCATGCTCTCACGTATTTATCTCAACGCCAACAGCCTGTGTGTAGAGCTTCATATGCCTACAAACCAATCCATCAGAGAAATTATTTTAGTATACACTGATATTTAGAATATCGGCCTTTTCTCAAATATAATAATAGCAATAACAATGGATTCATGGATGACATACTCATTCATAACATTTCAGAAGATCCCTTGCCTGCCTTTTTCATTTACTATGTTAATGAAATATCTGTTTCACCTGCAGAAGATATCACCGTGTAACTGCCACACTCTGCCCTGTCAGTACCTTTTTTTTTATTTTGAAGAATTAACATTTCAGTACCCTACCCTGCTAAGTATTTCATTTAGATGGCTGTCTCTTGAAAGTGCAGATGACTAAAGTATCTTAGCCTTCCTTAAGTGATCCAACTTATCCTGTGTTCTACCTATTTTTCCATTTTTCTAATTCCAACCAGCCATGCTTGATCCCAAACTACCAGGTTCCGTTACATGACATTACTACACTGCTTCCGCTGTCTAGGGATGCTTGGATACCTTAAATTTTCAGTTGTGTCATTTTTGGTTTCTCTTCTGGCTTTCCCCCTTATTTTAACCCAATCTTTTTGGTCCAAATTGTCTATACTATGTTTATTTGACAACTAGGATATTATTTAAAGTTTTGTATTACTTCAGCTCCCACAATTGGCTGTTGAGCTTTCTATGATGTTTAGCATTGATAAACAACTTCATTCATGTTCCACTTTCAAAAAGTCGTTTACCTCGGCCAGCATCTATGTTCTTTGGAGAAACATCTAGCGAAGAGAATTGTAAGACATAAGTCCTAATTTAATTTGCTTTTATCTTTTCACACTTACACTCTTGTGTGCGTTTTCGTTCCTTTATTCACAGTGCTCCTTCCCCACAAATTGGCCTGTCCCAAAACTGTTGCAATCATTCCTTTTTCCTTTACCTGTGTGACTGTAACACATGGCGCTTGGTTTTCACAGGGATCTTATACACTTAAGATGACAATGAAGGACAATGACAATGAAGAACTGACTTGCATCAGATTCAAGTTCAATATTGGTTTCGGATCCTTGGTCTCTGATACTTGAGAGCTAGCACAAAGCCTGGAAGTGTCTCTGTGTCCGTGTACTTTAGTCTGGAGTTCCCCTGGAAGTATCATTGGCATCACATGCTTTGTTGTTAAGTTGTTTGTTGAATATACTTTGCTTTACTAAACCAAGAAAAAAAAAAACAAAAAACCTGGTGTGGGATCTGAATGTTTGTGATGGATGTTGTGTATCTAACGAAGGAATTTGGCTTCAAAAATCAGTCTCAAAGGATGTGATTTTCACGTTTTTCTTCATGCTTTTTGGGTCAAATTTACTCGGAGTGATTTAGATCCATTTATAAGTCCGAGTGCACATCCCTAACGCTCAACTTATGCATTTGGAATTTTACGAGTGAACCCTCTGGTTGTGGGTTTACTGGTACAGATGCTGTCAACGGTTTACAAGTGAATTTAGTGGTAGAATGCTCTTGACCATGCTCGCTTCGGTTTCGTACAACTTTTAGTGCTAAGAAAGTAAACGCCGATGTCATTAGTCACAGGGTCTAGAGTTGCTTAAAACTAATAATTTCTAATTTTGAAATTCAAATCTTAATTCATACAAACCAAAAAGGAAAAAAAAAAAAAAAAACCAAAAGCTAATGCCTACTAAAATTGCACGTTTTTTTTTCTTCTTGTGTCTATCTTATTTAGAAGGATAAGAACTAGAAATATACCTTCCTTGATTTTTTATTTCTTTTTATCTTGAAAAAAAAGAAAAGTATATTATGAGTATGTTTATTGTTGTACTTGTAGATCAAAATTGAGTTCACCTGTTATTTTTGTTCAATCTCTCCTATAAAAAAAAAAAAAAAGAAATTGTTAAACAAATATTATTAAGATTAAACAAATTTCCTCCATGCCTAACTTAGATTGGAATTTAGAATTTATTTTTATCTTAAAAACATCAATATAAAAACTCAAATTTAAATCAATTAAATTAAAATGCCAACTAAATTACAATCTCAAATAATCTCAACTCGATCTCCATCGTTACAAAACTTAACGGCATTAAGCAATTTTCCTAACACAAGAAAACCCCCAGGCATAGGGACCAGAAGAGTACCAATTATGGTTTATGTCGTATGGATACGATGACACGTTAATTTTTTAAAAATTAGAATATGAATATGCGTGAACACGGTTCAAAAATCAGTAATATTTTGATTTGGTGCATGCGGTCTCATGGCCTCCAAAAAGCAAAACCATCTAGATGCCGTGTCTGCAGGGGTATCTATTTGACGTTGAAAGATGACGCAATTGTACTAATAGTTATTGATTTCGTCGTCGTTTTAGCTCATTGAAAATGGGCTGTAAATAGAAGAAAAGAATATTTTGTGAAACTTTGCTAAAAAAAAGAGAGAGAGATGACTATTAAAGGGGGAGACGAATGTGAAAGTATGTAATGGAAGATTAAAGAAAAATAAATAGTGAAAGTAGCAGGGAAAAAGTGAAAAGATAGAAATTTTATCAGCTTTCTCATATAATGGACTTTAACTGGGCTGGACCACTCTACTTTCCTTTCCATTTAGGCGTAAGATGTGAGCTTGCAATGTTGACAATGTGCAGTACCGGAGTACGTGTGAAGGCCCAGCTTGGAGTGGGAGGCAGGACCACTATCTGCTTGGTTCACCTTCTGCTCAAAATTCTGTGGCTCTCAGTACTCCACTGCTGCTGACGCATTTCCATATTTCTCCATTGAATGTTATATGTGCAGCCTTGAAATATCCCAATAGTCTATTGGTGGCCAACAAACAGAACATGATCCAACGCAGTCGGCCTCTGCCAGGTCATATCAATTGTTGAACCTATCGTTGTAACTCTTTTCCTTTTCATACTAACAATATAGAGTTTTTCTGAAAGAAATTTTTAATTTTTGAAAAAAATGCCCCAAGCTCATTCCTAATAACAAGGCTAGGAGCTCACCTTCATTTTTTCTTTTCTTTTTTTTTTTTTTTCCAACTATTCCCCTGTTTCCCTTGTCTATGTTCATGTCTTCTTTGTGAAATTTGATCCAAAAATTTGACAATAAGGGGTAAGGCTATAAGGGACATGAGCTTCTCACAGTAATATGTTATGAACGAATAGTAAAGAAAAGATGCTCACGCTCCACCGCTTTAAAAATTTGTCAATATGACTCGTAACAAGGCTTGACACAACAGTGCCTAAACTTAGGCATAACAGTGCCTAAACTTAGGCACACTGTTTATGGGACGTAACGTGGGGAAATGGTAATTCAATTTATTGAGACAATAACCTTTTTCAATGTTATATATGGTCAAACAATATCAAAGTTTATGTTGTGCACAAAATATTAACTTACCTATTTGGTTCAATCAAAAGGCAGATAATATATTCATCATAACTTTAGAAATTTCACAAAAAATTCTTGTTGCCTGGTCCTGCATGTAAGCGGAAATCCTGGCTCATATGGTTTAGCATATCCACTTTGCTAACCAGCTATTGAAATTATTTTCAAAATTAGAAATCTCGAATTAGAGTTTTGGTCAAAGCTAAAACAAGGTTAAAACAATTTAAACTTTCAACATCTAGAAGAAATGAGGGAAAAAAGAAAAAACCTAAACGGTTTTGCATAAGCGAATGGTGCTTAGTGCTAGAATTTCTTATGAGGCTTCGCTTCCAATTCAAACTTTCTTTGTTTGCTATCTCAATGTGAAGCCTGACAGAATACTGCAAAATGTATTTGGAGGCAGTAGCCAGAATGACTGACCTAGTGACTTACGGATGCATGCGTGGATCTTCTAAATTACCACTTACCCGGGGGGGGGGGTGCACTTTGATATTGATCAGCTGCATCAAGATAGAAACTTGATCAAATGCAAAGCCAACGACATTTTCAGCTGGTAGACTTGACATTTGCACATATGCGTGGATCATGTGATTCCGACATCAATCGTCTCTGCCTGCACCTTACCATAGGGCACTAGGGACCTCCTTGTACAATGGTCACCAGGGTACCAAAACATGCTGATAGAGAGGTCATAATGTAACGAAATAAGGTAAAATTGATCTGTGCAACTCTCATCAATGTTGGAATTGACTGATTTTAAGGTAGTGACGCAGTGTGTGTGCCCTGTATATGTGTAGCACCAATTATTTGTCATCATGACATGTCTACAGACATGAACTATTGTGGGCAATATGATGTTGTGTTTTGATGAATGGGGTAATAGTTTTTGACAAATCACCTCATCATTTTTCTTTATTACTGGTTTCATCGTAAACACCATTATCTTTCGAAAGCTAAACTCCTATTTGATGCTGTTAGGTTTGAGTTATGAATTTGATTATGTCTTTTGTCATGTTTGTTATTTATTTTTTTGATATGTTCTAAATTATATTATAATTTTTATATTATAATCTATTTATAATATTTAAATTTAATTAATAATTTTAACTAAATTATTTAGTCAAAATATGTGAATCATTAAGAAATTCTTTTTTTTTTTATTTTAGTTTGTTGTGAAGTGTTTTATAATATTTTTTTATTAGTTATTAAATATTTTTATTTAAATTAGAACTTTTTTTTAATTAATGAGATAATTTTAATTACAAATAAATGTATTATCTTAAAAATTAAATTATCATAAAATTTTAATACCTTAATATCTCAATATTTTAATAAATTATTAATGAAAATATTTTTTTAAAAAAATCTTTTATGAGGTTCAACAACTCTTTTAAATGTTTAGACTTTTTGTTATTTATTTTTTCGCACCTTTATCTCATGATACGAGAATTTAGATTTGTCTTGTTAATATCATCACAACGTCCTTATACTTCTACCTCACATCAATTAACTATAATCATAAATTAAAATATTTAAAATTTATATAATTAATAATTATAATAATACAGCATATCACTCTTTCAAATTTTTTTTTTTTTTTAAATGTTGGTACGAAGTAACCGAGTAAATACGTACAATAGATGATAATAGAAAGTAAGTACAGTGCAGCCAATGAAGGAAAGTGTGGGGCCAGGGTTATGGCAATCCATCTACATCTGCTTTGACCACTAAAACCCATAGAATGGGGAAATCTGAAAGTATCTTCCGGCATTCACGACTGACCAAGAGAAAATGTTATGTCACACCTGACCGAAGGACCGACCGACCGACCGACCGACCGACCTTTTCTATCCTTTCTGCTTCCGCTTGCTACTGCTGCTGTCTCATATTGGCAGCTCGTCACTGTTTCTAATTCCATGAGCCAACGAGTGCAAGAGGCCCGAGCCTCCTCTATTTTCTACTTTCTTCCCACTTCTTTTATTTTTTATTTTTGTGCAATTTTGTGTTAGGGTGTGTGACATGACAGATCACAAAGCAAATTAAAACGGGAAAACGATAGGTGGACAGAAAGGATTCTGTGGATGGGATTCCGTCGCTGGTAATGTGACATTTGTGGGTCTTACGTGCCTCACACGTCTTTTTATTTTTAATAAAAAAATATAAAATGTAAAACAAAATATAATAAATAGGTAGTATGAATGATAAAATGTACAGTCATGAAACAGTTTCTAACTGTATATTATACTTTATTCACTGTATATTATTGTTGGTCTACTGTAAATCGTATTTTTTAAAAAATAATAAATAAAATAAAATTAAAAGGTGCACAGAAGCAGCCGGGCCCCATGCCCAGTGGCCGGACTTCGTCCAGAAAACCGCGCCCATTAAAATCAGGCATCTTTTAAGGCATGATGATGATGATGACCCCACTCGCACTCCCCCACTTGCAACAACACACCACAAAAATCCAAAACACTAACTACATGCATGATTTAACATATCAGATTCTGTACCCCTCCTGACCTTTTTCCCGCCAGAGAAAACCCAGTCGGAATAACTCTACATTGCCGTCTATCTCTCGGGTTGCATTGCTCCGTGCTTTCCTAATGCAAGGTTCGTTCATGGTAGCTACGTTGATCAGCTCTTTTCAGACTTTACAGTCCACTTTTTCATGATTCTTTTCATGCATGGTACCATATATGAGAAGATGAACAGGGCTTTGTATGCCCCGGGGGGGGGGGAACCCACGTACAGATCAGACTTCATTATCGGATCAACGGTCTGGAAATTAAGTGATCACAGTTACGATATCAGGGTTTGATCTTTTGGCAGAGAAGAAGCTAGGGTTTTAACAAACCACGTCAGCATGACAGAGCCAAACATTTGACAAATCATGTTTAAAAATGAACAGTGTATACATATGTGTCGAGAGAGAGAGAGAGAGAGAGAGAGAGAGAGAGAGGTGATTGTAAGGTGAATCGAAGTTAAAGTTGTTAACTTTATGATTAAGGCACGTAATGACCTGCTTAAAAATTGCTAAATACCAAAATCGTCTCACATTTCACAAGAAAAAGTCGATTTTGTCATCCGGGTATTTTAATCTATTTAGTCTTCTACTTATTAATTTTAGCCTATTTAAAATAAAATTGGACGGAATTTGTTAATAACACACTGATCAACTCTAATCAACCCTAATGTGATTCACTTTTTTAAAAGAAAGAAATTTATTGTTGTTAGATCCACTTTTTTGATATGACGTATTTTTTCTGAAAAAAAAAAAAAAATCAAAACTGAGAATGGTGTGAGATCATGACTTGTTGAAAATAATGCCAATATAAAACATGAATGTGCATGTTACACGGGTCAGGTGGTCTTCTCGTCTGCCCCACAGCAAACTGGGTAGCTTGCCATTTTGTCCTCCGTGGAATATTCCGTCTCTGTTTATACTGTTTAGTGGACGAGTGTATTCTGAGAGAGAGAGAGAGAGTATGGTGTCAGCTAGGGCTGACATGGGTCTGTTTATGGCAGTTTTGCAATTTTCTTCCGACGAAGGGACGGGGTCTGGCCTAAAATTTACAATGGTTATTGGAGAATGCTAATCTGGTCCAAAATTTCGAAAAATTACAACATTGAACTCAGATTATCGATAATGGCCTCTATGCCACAGCCAACTTAACAATTAACTTGGCCTACTTGAGATATTGAGAATTTGACATTCTTGTTTAGGAATCTCAATGACTTCTGCAAAGGCAAAACCAAACTTAGAAAGATGATTGAAGGCCAATAATAATATAACGGAAGAGACGTCCTTAGAAATAGACATTTTATCCTTTTAGACCAGCTTGTAAATTAAGGATTTGGAATTTGGGTTTGAGGATCAGATAAAGAAGTAATGATTTTTTTTTTTTTTTTTTGTGTGACGAGAGAAGAGAGCCAACAACATAGCCATGCATGTTTTGGTAATTTAGAACAAGGGAAAATTGTATTTTTCAATGAAGATAGTTTGTGCAAGTTAACTTTATAGAAAATGAGTGACGGTTTGAGGGTTGAGATAAAGGAAAGACGGTGAAGGAATTTAGAGAGAAACTCATGTTGGTATTTTTCTTTTTTCTGAAATTTGAAGACTAGAAGAGGAAATAACAATGTTAGCCATTTTGCGGCTCCATAGCATGTTGTGAAATAGATCAATTAGGAAAGAAATCTCATGTTTTGCCATTGATGTGTCTCAACCATTATAATACAAGGGTATGAATAGGACAGGCAGTTTAGAAGATATACAATGCAACTGACTAGTTTAACAATGCAAGCAAATCACCTAACCATTTGTGATTTCTATAACTTAAAAATTGATGTGTTAGCCCTGGTGTGAAGTAATAAAGCTACATAATATAATGATATTATTATTATTATTATTATTATTATTTTCAGGTTTGAACGATTACGTCATGTGTAATTTTTCTACACCACAAGAAGTTCGAGATTTAATGATGCCTATGTATTGTATCATTAGATAATGCTGTAAAAATAGCAGCATGTAATTATAATTAAATATAAAAAGATACCGATACTAAAAATGGAGTGGGCACAAAAATAGTGTAATAAACTAGACGCAACTGTATCAATATGCTCCAACTCATACTAGAGTTGCAAACATATCAACATATTTAAGTGCAAAAATCACAGAACAATGAAAATGGCATTGAGGTTTTGAAGTTGACCTTCCTTTCTGGTTAGGAGATCACCACTTCCACGACACTTTACTCATAGCCTTAGGGTGGTAATGTAATTATGCATAGAAAGAACCATAAAGCTTCTACTGATAGTCACAGGGTACCGTTGATCTCGTAGAATCCGTTGGACCTATGTGTGCCCTCTGCCACAAATGGCTGGTCCAGTTTAGCACGCTTGCCCTTCAGACCGTAGTGGATGTGAGGAAAATGTGCCCACTGCAAAACCAGGACCTTTGATTGAATATGGACTCTTTCTGAGATAAACTATTTCACAAAAACCTTTAATTGATTGCTATATTTTTCTTAAATGTGAGGGGAGCATTTTAGAGAAACTCAAAAGCTAATCATGAAACTATCAATTACATCCAATTTACATTGAGCACTGATCTCTGAGAATTTTTTTTTAAAATTTATTATAATTATTAGTTCCGTGAACTCAAAACTTTTAATTCCTGAGAGAAATTCAGCAGCACTTCAATAAAGCTCATTGGCACTAGTTTCAAGTGCAAAACCTTCCAATTTAAGGGTTTTGTGTGTCAAATCCTATCCAAATGCATAAAAAGAAGGGGAACATGTCAACTGCTAACTGTATGCTGTCTAGTTATCTGTTTCTGTTCAACACTTCAATGATGAGTTGGCATATATAGTACATCCAGCAGCCCTATCTGTGCACCAACCGATGCATATGTGCCTATGGTTCCTATTTTTATTGTTGTCGATTTCCTGAATGCATCAATGGAAGTAAGAATGTATGTACATTGGTAAGAAGAAAATGTTTGGCAGCTGAGATCCATGCCCGTTAATTTTGGAAATAAGAAACTCGGTAATATAAAGTGAACAGAAATAACACAGAAGCATCCGTCTAAAGGGAAATGATGCCCATTCATCATGAATATTTGAACGAAGTCAATCCATACAGGTAAATTATATGTAAAGCTGTACAATTCATCAATGTCTTCATTCCCTTTTTCTCTTTTTACTTAGTCCGTTGCCCTTTTTTTTTTTTTTTTTTGGGACTTCTGTTGGTAGGTTCCGTTACTTTGTTTTTTTTATGTTCTTTTGATGGGTTACTTCGGCCCCTGTTGCAGGAGATCCCTAGTTCTTATTTAAACCACACATATTTTGTCACCAACTATTAAACTCTCTCTCTCTCTCTCTCTCTCTCTCTCATTTTGGGAAACTAATAAAATTTCTTACAATAAGTATAAGATGACTTGATAAAAGAGCTCAGTTATGTGGATGAAGACTTTTGACAGAGCCATAATAAATTATTATAATTTTTTAAAAATTTAAATTTTCTTAATTTAAAATAACAATGTACAAAAGTATAAACAAAATGTGCAATTAGAATAATTAGAAAAATGTACCCATACACTTTTTTTCAAAATTTAGTGTATATTTTGTTATTCAAGTTGTATATTTTGTTGATCGTCTTACACATTATGTTAAATATTGACAAAAAAATAATAATAATAATTTCAAGAAAAATATTTTATTGCGGCTAATAGGTCACTTCAATCCCTAAATTCTCCCCTCCTACTTTTTCCGTTAGCAAAAGTATCACTTTATTTCCATTTGTAGTAAGACTTCTCTTTTGCTTGCCAAAAATATTTGCTGCATTTGTAAATTATTTCATCATTATTACCTTTTGTAAAGTAACATTTGTCTATCACTTGATAGAAATAAATTGAAGAACTAATCTCCTTGCAATATTTTTGTTCTCCTACTCCATCTTTTATTGGAAAAATATTTACACCCAAAAAAAAAAAAAAAATTGCGCTTACCTCTAGTATATACATCATGAGAAGAATTCAATTCGATGCTATGGCATGCCCGTTAAATATATGACATATCTATGCTGCTAATTCCTGAGATAATACTCCCTATTTCGATCATACATAGCACTATTATTAATATTACTCAAATATGAAAATGAAGTCCGCATTAGATAGCATTATGGCATATAATTCTATGTAAAGATGATAGTTATATGGTTTAAATTAATGAACCATCAGGGTGTTAATCAGGCTTCATCAAGAGCTAATATTGTTGAATATTAACACACTAATTTTTCATTGCAATGACACTTCCATCAATTTGAGTGTATTAAGCACTAATTCCTCCAATTATAAAAAAAAAAAAAAAAACCAATACAATTACTTACGTTTTTGGCTGCTGCGCTGAAAGCTTCCCTGTGGCTGATGTCAGGATTATTAGCCTTAATCCTTTGAATTTCCTCCCTACAAAATGATGTTAAAAGAATATATTTGGTTTAATTACGGTTCTCGATAATTAAGTTATGCTACTCTCCACGCACACACGAGCGCAAAGTGAGATGTTAAAACTTACTTAATAAACCTGTTGTATGCAGAAGGAACTCGTCTCTTTTCTGGGGCTGCAGCATCCATCGCATAAACACATATAATGCCATTAATTGTGCATACATGCATTTAATTTATATCCGATCAATGCTTTGTCTATAATATCTAAATAAAAAATTCAAGCTCAATATCTAAACACTAGACATGTACAAAGAAAAAGATAGATACAATCTGTATCATTAGGCATTAGCTGTTTTTCTTTTTTTTTTTCGTACATATTAGGCATTATCCGTTGGATTGATTAATATTAATCAAAACTCGTTGGATTGACTAATACTAATCGAAAATAGTTAGATTGAATAACACCTACCAAAACATATAAGGGACTTGCGTTTTATTTATTTATTTATTTATGCCGTTTCCCCTCTTGTGCAAAGAAGAGATCAAATGCCTCAGTATCAAGTATTAAGAATAACAGCATCCAGACCACTAGCTATACTTTAGTTGCTTTCAAGCTTAAAGCTTGGAATGAGATGTTGGATTTGGATCTTAAATCTCACTTATAATTAATTCTCCTCCTCTAAACTTGTGACCTCATGCCACCAAGAAATAATTTTTAAGAAATTTCTATTTTATTTCTTTTTTTTTAATATAACTTACTCATAATTTTACATGTGAGATTTACTTAAAATAAGAAATAATAAAATAAATTGCTATAATACAAAATTATAAATAAATTATATTTAAATAAATAAATAAAACAAATATCTAATTTTTATTGTTACACAAAATTTACCCCTTCATCTTAAAGAGAGCATACAAAATAGAGTAAGGTTTAATAATTTTGCATTTCATCTTTGAGTACGTGGGAGGGGAAACTTACGGGGAATGGGAGGCATTCTGGGCGCTTCATCCTCCACAGCCTCGAATGCAGAACTTTTGTCGCATTTGTAAGATGGACCACAGTCACTGTTTAGATCCCCGGAGTTGAAGTGACCTTTCTGTGGCTTTGCTTACATAGAGTTAGACAAACACACTATGAAACACTTACCTAACAAAATGAAGCTCAACCATAAAGATACCAAAATTTAATTGGAAGCTCCCGGTGGGCATTTATGATTCTGCACCACTGTCGCTTAAACTGACTACCATTTAATTCCATTGGCAAATGACATAGCAAAGAAGAAAAAATGAAAAAAAAAAGAGAGAGACAAGGTAGGGAACAAGTCGAATGGAACTGAATGCACAACAATTGTGATTGTCTGACCCTGATTTTGAGAAAGAATAGAAGGCTTAAAGCCAAAACTGGAAATTCATAAGAAGGAAAGCTAATAAAGGGAATCATTCAATCAAAATTTTAAGTCAAAAGTTGAATTCCTACATATCCTAATATCTAACATGCCCACAAATTAACTAGCTTTGTATCAGTGATAGTTGATTCCCTGAACATATTCGTAGGAATTCCAACTTTGTGGCCGATGACTTAACCAAATAATGTATTACTACTAGACAATCTAATTTATGTCTGACTTTACGACTTACTTCACTTAGTTTGGTTTTGTAATGTAACACCCCTTATTTAATGCAATTTACATCATCTTATCAACCCAAAAAAAAAAAAAAAACCCTCAAATTAGTAAAGCAAAGACTTTCTTTCTCGTATGGAAATTTATAACTTATTATAAAGTGCAGGTGACTAACTTGAACCAAGAAAAACTTCTTTTTCAAATATTAGATGAAAGAATCATTAAACTCAAAACTTGAGTTAACGAGTGAGACAAAGAATAGTTTATATATTAATTCATATTTCAGGGACATATGTTTGACTATCCAATGCATAAGAACTTGTGCTGTTTTTTTTTTATTTTTATTTTTATAATTGGCTCTCAATGGGAACTTCAATACCATCGAATTAAAACTCATTGGTTTATAATATATTTAAATGGTGGATTGTCAAAACGAATCTGAAATTGTACCTGGGGATCTTGAAGGGGAGCTGTTGGAAGTGAAGCTCCCATGTTCACAGACAGCAAATTTGCACAATGCCCGCATCTAACCGTCACAACAGTGAACAAACTGCTGCTTGGAACACTAACCTGCCAACACCAAAGGAATTTTTGATTCATAAAGGCAATTTCTTAATTCATGGCTGTGCACATCGCTTCTTTCTCTCTAGACAAAACATGCACACGCATAAAGCATCGATCCCTCACTCTAAAGCCTTTACTTTGAATAATAAGAACAGTATAACCAAAAGTTTCCATCTTTTAACTACACGTGAATGGCATAGGAAGCATTCCAAACTCAACGTAGAGAAAGATTATGTGTGTGTGTGTGTGCGAGTGTACATTTGTGGGTGAGACAGAAAGAGAGAAGTAGAAAAAAAGAATGAGGAATCAACCTAGCAATTAAATGCAAGATTTTGAAGGCCTTTCTCACTTTTTCAGTGACACTATGTCCCTCATATGGAGGAGCTAGGCTCTGGAGGAAGCACTGCTTATGTGTGTGTGTGTGTGTGTGTGTGTGTGTGTGTGTAGAGGATCCTCGGGAGCTTTCTTTCTTACAAGTTCCCACATCCCACACGCTTACCACTGATACCTTACATGGGTAATAACTAGAAGGCCTTGCCCTAAATTAAAATGCGAATCCCAAATATTTCCTTTCCTGACTTTTTGCCTGACACTCTGGGATCAAAGATGACAAAAGATGGCAGAAAGGAAAGTTAGCCTACGAGAGAGAGAGAGAGAGAGAGAGTGGGGGGAGATGAAAACGACGTGACGACAACGGAAACCATAAAGACCATGACCAGTAAACGCAGCTATCAAAGATAGCAATGAATAAAGAGAGATGAATCATGGGCTGAAATGATTTATGATCATCGTGAAAGTGCTTAGGATCTCCATTCCATTGAAGACACAGAGGAAGAGAGAAAGAGAGAGAGAGAGAGGCTGTCCTATGTTACCTGTGTATGACCACAAGAAGGACGAAATATGCACACGTATGTATGTAGGTATGTATGTACATGTGGAGTAATGTCGCGTATCAAAAAAAGAACCCCATGTACCAAAATAAGTTGAGTTAAAACCAAAGCAACAAATAATATGAGATGCCAACCAGCTTGTCTTGATCTGTAGGGGTGTGACCCCGCTTTCAACCCTAACACATAGCTGTAGCCCTAACAATTACAGTTAGCCTTGAGCTGGCTACAGAAAGTTAGGAATTGCTTCCTTAACTATGAAATTCTCTATTTTTGGTGCTTCATCAAGGGCTTGGATTATCCCCTAGACTATGTTACCTCTAGTCCTCTAAATACCGAACTCTCAAAATTGTAGCCTGCACCGTACGAGAAAAAAGCTTCAAGAATCAAGATATGAGGATGAGTTGCCCGTCTTGATCCTTCTCGCAGGTTTTGAGCTAAAACCCTTTTAGAATTTCTCATGAAATGTGAGAAATGACAAGGTTTTTTCAGCCATTTCCATGTAAAATCAAGGAAATTCATTGATCCATGATGGTTCAAGGGAAAATTATACCAGAAAAAGGGGTTTTAGTACAGTACTCCAATAGCCCAAATCTTTAATCGTCTTTCAACTGAAGTTTTCTTATCTGCCTACGAAACCAGAATCATTCTGCAACAAAAAGCTCCGTGAAAAGTGATCTCAATTTGCTATGGTCACTTACTCTTGAAGGATGTGACTATGAGATCAAAAAATAAATAAATAAACCTTAGACATCTTTTGGTTAAAGAAAAAGAGGAAGAAGATACAGATAAATAATAGTGAATTTCACAATACGTAGATAGAAATGAAAGGAGAGAGAGAATTGAGTGTTGTACCGCTAAAGCGGTGTTGCAGAAGTTGCAGTGAACACAACAAACACGTTCAGATGCCATGTCCAGTGACATATTTTAATATATGTTTTAAACTGAAGATAACAAGGCCAGATGGTAGAGGAGAATTCTCTTTAGGAGGTATAGCAAAACATAGATCAAGAGTTCTATGAAGAAATTAGCACCTTAAAGGCAAACAAGAAAGATGGAAAAAGAAATTCTAAAACAAAAATTTCTTGTCCTCTACAAGAGAGAGAGAGAGAGAGAGAGAGAGAGAAGTGTCCAAATGATGTGTAAGGAGAGGATGGGACTAGACTGGTCGGGCCAAACTGGCTCTGGTGGGGAGACAGTGCCAGTAAGTGGGTTGATAGTGGTTTTCTTTGTAGTGGGGTGAGGTTTATAGTAAAAGGAAAAGTTGGGCTATGGATATATGGCAAAATTGCACTGTGTGCGTGTGTGAGCGAGAGAGCGTGTGTGTGTGTGTGTGTGTTTGTGTGGACGTTGGGCCTGGATTGTTTAATGATTGAGGGAATGAGTGGGTGGGAGGCATTCATCTCTAACCATCCTCTCTTTCTGTAGCGGACTTGGGGGTGCTAGATCTTAACGCCATTTGGAATGTTTAGGGATTACAAATTGTGTGTATGCGCGTTGGAGAGAGCTTATTGGGATAAGAGTTGCATATTTACATAATTTTTTAATATTAATAATTAATAAATAAATTTATTATATATATAATAATTAATTATAATTAAAAATTATAATAAATTTATATTTCTTTAATATTAAATTTTCATATTTTCTTTTTAATATTTAAGTTAAAAAATATATATCATGGTTATGTATAGTTTAATTCTTTTTTTTCTTTTATGAAGACTGTATATTACAAAATACACATAATATTTTATTAAATTATGAATTATATATTTTAAATTTTTTAATACATAATTGCAATTGACAATGAAATAACAAATGTACATCAACGATCGTACTAATTTGCCTATGAGATACGTTAAATTGACTTAATCTATATAATGTTGGAGATTTTGTTTTTCTCAGGAAAAAAGGACAAAAGTGGAAAGAATATGAGTGTATGCATGTCTTCGGATTGACTTAAACTTATTACTTGATTACAACATCTCAACATCCTAAACCATAATGTCAGCTGATGGTCCATTCCCTCTGTTCTCCGTAGACCATAGTTCATTTATTTATTATGTAGTTAGTCTGTTTCAATCAAATCTATAAATTCTCACATGCAAACCTTCATCCAAAATTTATAATTAGTTAAATCAAAGGTAATTTCCAGACATTGTGAACTGTGGGAAAATTTTAAATATTGATTTTCTGGTTGAACTTGCTCCAAACTTTGTTGATTAATATAGCAAATACTTGCATAATGTCTGGGTGCCCTTGACTTTTGGCTCAATTGGCAAGGCATAGGTAGGTTGGAGTTAGATTATAGGCTGCAGCCTAAAGGAAGAGAGACTTGAAGATGAGTCCACCTTTTTACTAAACCTATATTGCTTAATGTTGAAGATTTTAGAACTCAACAAAAGAGGAGGATGCATTGCTCAGAGAAAATCAATATCTCCATTTCTACTTTTAACCGCCTCTTAGTTTGAAATCCAAGTAAATGATATGTATATATATATATATATAGATTGGTTCATACGTCTAAAAATTAAAAGAAGCAAATTTACAACCTATTGAACGCAACACCAACCAGACAAGCCTCTAAGAATGGACGAAGAGAAGAAGGATTGGCTTCCTAAACCTGCACACGGCCAGATGGTCTGCACAAATGTTAGCCTCTCGATATCTCCACGCTCACTTCCCTTGAGATGAAAGTCTTGCAATCCTTAGTAGGATATACTTTTCCCATGGTCCTTTTTTTTTTTTTTTTTTTGGTTCATTAATTTCGAGGTATATTGAATTTTTCAAACAATATTAACATTTAGAAAAAAAAAAGAAAAAGTTATATATAACTACAAGTTTTCATTTCAATTGTTAAACTCTATTCTTTTTCAAGGGAATAAGAAAATCATCACGAAGAGAAAATTGTAGCTATAGAGCTTTTCATGTGTGATTTATATGCCATTGAGAAGTATCTTATGTGCATCTAAATTTTCTACTTTTATTTTTTTAATGGACATATTTTATTGTGTTTGACATATATAGGAAATGTCGAGAGAGTATTGTGAATAACATTTATAAACGATATAAATAGAGTGTTCATACGTGACAAAATAAAAGTTAGAAATTTTTTGGACTAAAGTGCTAGTAGAAAATTGATCATGTGTGTGCAATTCAAAATTTGTTCTCATTAAATACAATTAGTGGAACGCTTCAAAGACACAATTTAAAAAAAAAAAAAAAAATTGTAACCTATTCGATTAGGATTCACAATTATATAATGAGTCCAATTAGTAATTGTCATCAATATTCTTATTGTTGAATAAAGGTCTAATAGTTGATAATTCACTTTATTCAACATCAAATGCCCATCTCCCTTTCTTTTTTTTAAGATTTGACTTAAACCAAATCAAGCCACTTTGGGAGGCTGGTTTGGAGAAAGATGTCGAGGGTTCAAGTTTACATCTTCCTTCTTCTAGAAAAGTAATTTACCAAAAAAAAGAAAAAAAGTGATATGTGGACCAACCATATGGTATTTTTGGCATTTATAGACCTAACATTGTTCTAGATTTATTCTCAAAACAACCTACAATTTTATTACTTATTGGAATTTACAAGTTACTTGATGGAACCAGCTATAAAATATAGTAATAATATTATCTGAACTTTTAATTTTTATAAGTGAGAAAAGTTTTTCATATTAGAGAAACTAATGATTTCTAGGCATATATGTCTAAATTTTCAAGAAATTTAAATATTTAAATCAAATGAATTTTTCTTTTTCCAAAGAAAAATTAAAAAACATAAAAATCAAAGAAAAATTAAAAAAGGGAAAATCTAGGTCAATTAGGAAACGCACATAAACAAATAAGTTGGGTGGATCGTTCTTAAATGTTGGGGTTGTGAGAAACAAACTCTAAATAAATGGTTAGTGGGCCTTGGTTTTCGGTGTAAATCCTCACGATGTGAACAAAACGTCAAGCCAAAAATGGTCTGTTGGACTACCCAATCCTATTGACCCAATTCTATCGAATGACGGATTTGGGCCACCTAAAATGGACACCCCTCCATTTCATCGCCAAAAATAGAACAATCCAATAAATGAACAATAGCGGGTTCGGAGCTTTTAACACAATTAATATAGACACTTTTGATTTCTTTGTTTTGTATTCAAGTTGTAATGACCTGGTTCTCTTTTTCTGGCCTCCTATGACCAAATTTATTTTATATATATATATATATATATAATTAATTTGACTCATTTTTTATTTAAATTAAATGAAAAATCTTCAACTTTTAAATTATTGTTATGATATTTTTCTTTACATATTTGTTAGGCAATGTTAACAATATCAAACTCCTTGAATCAGAAATATTGATTAATTCAAATGCAGCTCATGGACGTTTAATTGAATTTTCCTTGTTTTGAAATTATTCAAATTATTATTAGCAATTTGGTCAGCACATGTATTGAAAACTGATTCAAACGGCCACGAACACCCCCATTGAAAAGTACATTACTCGATGGAAGCAACCATCTTTCCATCCACTTGACCAATTGCTCCAACAGTCATTCCACCACTGTCTTCCAACAGTCATTCGGCCAAAATGGTATCCGAATGGGTCGTTCTTCAGGTAATTAAGTCCTCTTTGATCGGTGATTCTACAACCAAACCTGCATTTAGCATTCATGAATTACAACTATCATTTTTCAAGTCTTGTATTTGTAGTAAATGTTCAACCCCTTATCCTAGATGTTACCCAAGGCCACCTTTTTTTTTTTTTTTTTAAATAATATTTAACTATTTTATCATTTTTTGTTAATTCATTATTTTAAATAAAATATAAAATATAAATTATATATTAAATTTTATATTTTAATATTTTTTTCACACAAAAAAAATATTAAATTAAAAGTATAAATAAATTATAATAAAAATAATGTAATTTAAATATAAAATTATTTAGTAATATCTTGTTAAAATTTTATTTAATTTAAAATTTTAAATTATTAAATAAAATTTAAAATATAAATTATATATTATATTTTGACGTATATAATTTATATAAATAACGTGTATGAGGCGAATACTGGGTGACGGGTGAGAAGGTAGTAACTTCAGAATTATTAGCCATCTTACATGGATTCCCCGAAAGAATCGGAATAAATGAAGAAGGTGACTTTTGGGAAGCAATCCACTCTCGTGGGGCCATCCATCTTTGTCTACATGTATGCATCTCACCCGACGCTAAGGACATTCTCACTCAAGCTCCCAATTCCAGAATGGATTCACAACTTTCTCCTCGCCGGTGGCCATCCCCGTGGAATGGCCGTTAAAGTACAACTCAGAGGGTAAAATTTTTTAACATGCCGGAGGACGGACAGCACTGGAATGACTGTTGCAGCAATTAATCAAGTGGAAGAAAAAGATGGGAAGCTTTGGATGGGGAGTGCTGTGGCGCCTTCTGTTGGAGTTTACGACTTGAATTGATATGGAACACTTGAAAAACTCGCAAAACTAGCTGGCTGTTCATGTTAACGTAGAATTCCTCCCTTTGCCACTCTCTTCCTTCCCTGCTGGCTTTCCTTTGTCCCTATGTTTCACTCTCACGTTTCTAGGAGAATCAAACTGTGTTGTTAGAACTTTGTGAATAGAAATCTGCTCTTGGGCTTTTATTTGCAGTGAAATTAGGCTTCATGATGCAATCGTGATGTGCAAATATAGTGTATATATATACATAATCTTAACAGTAGGGTTTCTTGGATTGACAGCTTCTTTTATTACAAAGAGCAGCTATGCAGGCATATATCACATTGTTGGAATATATTTTTGTAATCTCTCATATTCATGCATCGAGAGAATAAAATATTATGAATAGTTATAATTATGTAATATATTTAATTTTACATAAAATATAAGTTATTTTATTAAATATTATTTTTATTCACAACAAATATAATTTCAATAATAATTATTAGTAACTATAACAATATTAGTAAATAAGAATAAATAAATTTTTAAAATAAATTATTAAAAATCTTTAACTAATAATCTAATGATTAAAAATTTTAAATTTTAATTAAAAAATATAAAATTTATACAAATATAAAAAATTATTTTTATTATATAATTTATGTTAAGAATTAAATAAATTGATAAAAATTATAAGAACAAAACAAAGGGTCTTTGGTGATAACAAAATTTAATAACGTGTGTGTATTTTTTAAAAAATAAATTATCGGACTTTATAAACTTAAAAATGTGATTATGAATTAAAGACAAGTCACTCTTTTCGTACCCTCAAACTTACCCATTCGATGTGTCTTTCGTCTCTCCTTCCTACCTTTCAAAACGAAACAGTGTCGGATCTCTACGAGAAGTACAAGTCCCACCTACCTCTACAGGGCCATTCACTTTAATGCGGAAATTATCTCCTCGATGATTTTAATTCGAAAATCGCGATTCTCGCAGTCTATAATTTTCTCACTCAATTTTTCCCTAGAAAATAGAGATATCTAATTTTTATTAGATATAATTTTAAAATTTTAAATCTTCTCATAAAATTTTTCTTAGAAGATTAGAAAAAAAATAATCAAATAGCATCATAAATATTTTAACCTCTTTTTAGACCTTCTGACATCACATAAGACAAGAAAATATTATTTTTTTTACAGATTTAAAGTGAATTCACTTGTAAAATTAATCAATAAAAAATTTCTCTCTTGTGATCAATTAGCCTCTGTCATATCAAATAGACATGCACTCCTCAACCCTCTGGACTTGGACTAAAGCTAACAAGAATTCAAACCCCCATTACGTACAGTGTACTTGCACTACTGTTTTATCAGAAATTTTTTTTTTACCAAATATGAAATACGAACCCCAATTGCAATAAACTAAAAGAGAAATAAAATTTTGCCAAATATTATAAAATAAAACATGAAAAAAAAAGGAGGTCCATTTTACAGTTGACCTGAACTGAATTATGTTGTATACATCTTGTTGCAATCCAAAAAATAGTCAGAAATTATAATCGCGAGTAAAACAAAATACAACAATTATACGGTCTTTTCTAGGAGAGGAGAAGAAACTTTATACCGTGAGCAGATAAAAAAAAAGGTAGAAAGGTAAATAAAATTAAGGAACTACATTGTACAGTTACTTATTATAGATCAAAAGTATTTTTGGTCTTGCTATTTCTGTCACGTATGTATTGGATAAATCACCAAACATTTATTGTATATTTGTGGAGAAATTCTATATTTAAATCCTCAAAATTTTTTTGTCATAAAGAGAAATAAGTTACCATAAATAAAGTGGATAATGTAAATCAAATACACTCTTCATCTTCATGTTCGTATAAATCTTAAAAACTTGGTCATAAAATGAGTATAAATGGTGCAGTTGACTCACAACTTCCACTTACAAATAATCAGCAAGCATAATAATATTTTCCATGAGTGCAGCAACATATTTGGCACACGTTATGCTCAGCATCAGGTGCCAAAGCCCCACATCGCATGGAGACAAAATATTTTGACAATAAAGAAAAATTTTAGGAATCATTGGCACGATAATGGGGTCAGGAAGATATTAGGGTTAACAAAGGAGTTTCTCAACATAGACGAAGGGAGCAGTTGTTGAAGTTGCTTAACTCGTAGAATTCCTATCCAAATATTCTTATGAAAATTGTGCAATTGAATTAGGAATATGAGACAAAAGACCAATTTAATTTGCGTTGTTCATTCAATAGATATGATGACACAACAATTTTGGGAAACATTTGCTGAAAATCATGAATTCCTCTTTGCTTGCTAACTACATCAAGACAAAGAACCTTAATAATAGCAGGGATGTGATCAAGGCAGTATTTGTAAACTTTTACATTTTGTAGAAAAAGTAACTATAATACCTCTAATAAAAAAAATAATTTCAATAAAAATATAATAATTAAAAGACACTTATAATAATTTAAAAATATTTATAATAATAATTAAAAAATATATAAATATTATAAATTATTTTTATATAAAAAAAATATTTAAATTTATTTAAATAATTAAATTTAAATTAAATTAAATTTAAATTTTTATTATAATAAATTTTTAATTTAAATTAACTTTTAATTTAAATTAATATCAACACCGTTCACTCCTTCACCGTTAACACTTCTCTTCGAGAACAAAATTGTGGACTTTATTTCCTCTTTGACCAACGTTTTGTGCCTCGTGTCATTTGAGAAAAGGGCATCCATAAGTTTCTATTTCTTTGAGGTCTCTTTGCGAGCATTCATCCAAGCTCTCTGGCTTCCATGAGCGCAATTTTTGTCAAACAAACATTTGGCCTTCTTGATCCTTTTTCATGGCTTGCATATACCTTTCCTTCTATTTATTGTCATTAAGAGAGATAATTTGTCACAAATAGTAAAAGAATGTATTAATGATTTTAAGAGATGGATAGAATAATTTTATACTCAAAATAAATTTGTATTAATAAAAAAAAAATTCTCACATGGTAACTTTGCATCATGGAATATATATATGGAAATAGTGCAAAGCATGCAAGAGACTGTCTATCAAAGTCTCGTCAAAGTAGGTTGTTATTAAAAATAAAAGTTAATGCATTGTTTTATTACATTTTATTTGCTGATTATGGATTTCTTAAATACTTTTTTAACTTATTAAAAAATTCATTAGATCATGAATTATAAAATAAGTTAATTTTTTCTATTTTTGTAAAGTTTATATTTTTTAACATTAAAATCAAAATTTTAAGATTAAAAATTTAAATTATTAATCATTAGACTATTATTTGAAAGTTTTGAATATCTCTATGTTAAATATATAAAATTTTTAATTTATCAACAAAAAATAATTATGAGATCTTATGATTTAAAAAAAAAATCTGAATTTAAGACAAATCACCTCCCATTAACCTGCCTCGTTGAATTGCCTTTTTATTTTTTTTGGTCATTATTGACTTGTCGTTCTTTCCAAATCTGCTTTCAAAACAAAACAGTGTTGGAGCTCAACAAGAAGGCCCCCACCACACCTATCAGCCGACGCACTCTTCCCACCGTCTCTCTAACAATGCCAGCAATATAATGCAAGTCTACCTACCTGTCGCCTGTAGACCATTCCCTTAACTACTGCTGCTACTACTACTCTCTATCTGTCTATCTCTCTCTCTCGCACACAAGCGGCCCGGAAGATCAAGACTCCGGCAATGACGCTCTCCAGGGCATTCGGTGCAGTCTTTGTAATTCTTGCTGTGTACTGCGGCGTCGACCCATTGAAGCACAGTGCAATCTCGGAATTCCCGGATTTCAAGTCCTACAAGATTGATATGCCTCCCTGGTCAAGCGTACCCACTGATTCAGACAAACTCAACTTGTTGCAGAATTCTGAAATTAAGTTCATGAACCAAGTTCAGGGCCCCGAGAGCGTTGCCTTCGACTCTCTTGGCCGCCTCTACACTGGTGTTGCTGATGGCAGAATCGTCTTCTGGGATGGCCTCAAGTGGGCCGATTTCGCTCACACTTCTAGCAACAGGTCAGTTTCCCACCTCCCCCCCCCGCCGCCCCCCGCCCATTCCTTTTCAAGTTCGTGTTTTTCTCTGTTCTGTGACTGGAAATTTGTGTTTGGAGATCAATTTGTATATTTGGGTCATGGGCGTTTCCTGTTCACGAGGTTCTGACACTTGTGCGTTGTGGGAAGGTCTCTGGGAAGGTCATATGTATTCAGTTTTACCTTTGTTTTTCTTACAAAGATTTCTCTTTCCATATTTGGGTAATGTGGACTTATGCCGTGGTTTTGGCATTTATTGTTGTATTATTGAAAAAGTGATTGAGCTTTGGTAATTCTGGTTTTTGCCCCCCTTTTTTTTTTTGTTGGGGGGGGGGGGGGGGGGGAGGGGGAGGGGGGAAGTAGGTGACTTTAGGTTAATGGTTTCCAACAGTTTCTGGGTTTTGGGATTTTTTTTTCCTTATATTTTTATCTGCAGAAATTTTGGTTCTTTTGGAATAATAGGAAGACATTGTAATAGTCTTCTGGACAGATCTTGAATTGCCTTCTATATTTATCTTTTTATGCTTTTGTTGATGTCCATCTTACTGCACTGGTTAACATATTCAGACATGTACCAGGTGAAATTGTCTTCTGTAAAATGTTGCGACTATAATCACTGTTTATGGAGCACGAGCGGGCGGATTGTACTTGAATCTGTAAAAATGATGGATGAATATTAATTCTTGAAATGAACTGGGACTGAAATTGCTCGATAACACATTGTTAGCAGTTCAACTTTTTTGTATTAATAATTGCAAGTTTCATGGTTCTCAACCTTTGATTGGTATACTGGACCACTGACATATGGTAGGTGAAGAATTTGTATAGTAAAAGTTTAATGCACGACACCAGACTTTGCTCTACCACTTACAGAATATCTAAATTAAAACATTTTCCTCAATTACAGAGAGGAAGGCCTCTGATTCCAGTTTTTGGCTTTTGGTAACTGTCAAAGCTTTCTACTTCCTGTTTGTGTGGTTTTTAGTCTTGGCAATTCTACTTTTGCCTTAATCTGTTATTTTCTTTTGTTTCCTTTTTCAAAAAAATTCAGGTCAGAAATATGTGATCCCAAACCATCACCTTTGAGCTATTTGAAGAATGAGCACATCTGTGGCAGGCCTCTGGGGCTCCGATTTCATAAGAAAACTGGTGATCTATACATTGCAGATGCATATTTTGGGCTGCTGAAGGTAGGGCCAGAGGGAGGGTTGGCAACATCACTTACAACAGAGGCAGAAGGGATTCCATTGCGGTTTACAAATGACCTTGACATTGATGATGAAGGAAACATTTACTTTACAGACAGCAGCTCTGTATACCAAAGGAGGTAGGCTCTTTGGTGAATCTTTTAGTTTGTTTCTCTGTAGTGAATCCCCTTGTTAGGTGATGAGGAAGCAGGATGCACTTATTATGCTAAACCATAGGTGCATCAGAGTGTAATTTGGTGTTTTTCAGAGCATCAAATAAGATATTGAGGCTTTAATAGTTTTCATATTGATAAAAATAAGATGTTAGGTTCCTATGCAAACAGAATTGCTGCTCAGTAGAAATCACATTCGTCGACAAAGTATGCCATACGAAAACCATTTTGTGTCCTAATCAGTGATGTACCTAGATTGCTCATTTCACCCGAATGTATAAATACCTAGACAATTGTGTACTGCACAGAATCATTAGATTAATCTTATTTGTATGGAGTCAAAACGTACACAACCTTTAAGCCTTTTTAATGAAAAGTGGAGGAATCTTGTTATTTTATGTTTGTTTTCAGTAAATTGCCCCACATTAATTTTTTGCATAATGATTGATGCCGTGATATTCTTCAGGAACTTCATGCAGCTGGTTTTCTCTGCAGAGGATAGTGGAAGGTTACTAAAGTATAATCCAACTACAAAAGAAACCACTGTCCTTGTGAGGAATCTGCGATTTCCAAATGGTGTGTCTATAAGCAAAGATGGTTCCTTCCTTGTCTTTTGTGAAGGATCTCTTGGCAGGTTAGTCATACATTTTTTGGTCTATGCTACTATAACCAGTACCTGTGTTTGGCATCCATCTTTATGCTGTTCTAACTGCCCTTTACAAGAATTCATAATTCGCACGCTTTGAGTGAAATAGTCATTTCCAATCCTAAAATTTTACGAGAACCCCAAAATGCAAGATGGCGAAAAATTTTGTAACCTATTCTCTACAATACTTCAGCCAGTATATCTGCATGACATATTGAATGGATCACAAAGGACAAGGATGGGGGATATAATTGGCTTGTCTACATGCACACTCACAAGTTTCTCCTGAAATTGATCTCAATGTTTCATCAGTGCATGGTTATAGATGGTTCTTTGGTCTCATATCGTTAATATTTATGATGTTGTCATCTACCTGCAATGTTGCATTGAGCATTTTAGACATTGCAGAAATTAATACCTTGTTCGAGATTTTCATACTAAAAGGAAAGCATTTAAGACCTGGTAGAGCCTGAAGTTTACCTTTCTCATTATTCCTGATTACTAGAAAAGGCAGTTGCCCCTTCATATTTTGCCAAATTTCTTACAGAACTTCACCTTCATCGCATCAGTTCTTCAAAGGATAATATTCCAGCGAATTAGTTGTCTAATTTAGCTTGGCAATTAGTTTCCGTGTCAAACAGATCCCAAGAAAAAAAAGTCCCAACAAAAATCTCCTGGCTTTAAAACTGAGCCATTTGTATCATGTAGGAATTATTATGTTAGATAAAACAAGTCCAAAACTGAGTAGTCCACCCATGGTTCTCAAACTTATAGAGCTCAAAAAGGAAGAAACTTCTGCAATCCTTCTGCTGGTTCATCATGGTATATTCTTCACCATCTCAAGACATTCTTAATAATTCAAGAGATGATGTAGCGATTGTTTCATTCTGAACTGTTATTCATACTGTGCATGCCAATGTAGATTACGCAAATACTGGCTGAAGGGTGACAAAGCAGGAACATCAGAAGTATTGGCAATTTTACCTGGATTTCCCGACAATGTTAGAAGAAATGAGGAGGGTGACTTCTGGGTAGCCGTCCACTGTCGTCGGACATATTACAGTTACGTGATGGCAAGCCATCCAACACTGAGGACATTTTTGCTCAAGCTTCCAATTCCGGCAAAGATTCAGTACCTGCTTAACATTGGTGGCCGGCTCCATGCAGTAGTTGTCAAATACAATGCTGAAGGTAAGCTTTTAAAGATCCTGGAGGACAATCAAGGAAAGGTTGTTAGGGCGATTAGTGAAGTGGAAGAGAGGGATGGGAAGCTCTGGATGGGGAGTGTTCTAATGCCCTTTATTGCAGTCTACCCCTTGGCTTGAAATACATAGACCAGACAAAAGATCCCTTCTTTTTTTTTTTTCTCACTTGTTCTGCATATTTGAAAAAACAAAAAAGAAAACTTACACTGTTTGGAGAACTTCAAAAAATAATTTGTTGGATGTTTTAATCAAGTTGGTGTTTCTGCTATTTGCCTGTGTAATTCAGCAATGTATCCTCACATTTGCTACTACCATGGGCTGACCTGTTTCTCCTCTGAGATTTGAGTCAATGTAGCATTTTCTTGTAACTATTATGATATGGAAGCGGTATTTGTTTCTTTGGGGGCAGCTAAAACAGGAAAAAAATTATCAAGGATAACAGAACGACAATGGATTAGATCAGGCTATCCGAGAATCGGACCCAACATACGACCACACTTCTGAACCTATCGTTAATTTAGTAGGTTTTGCCACGGGATTGACCCAAACCCACAAAACCGGAAATAAACATTTTAGATTTACATATTTGTAGTTTTATCTTTGTAAAATCAAGGGTTAAATAAAAAATAATTACTTTTATTTTATTTTACCTAATGTTTCGCGTCACCTGTACGTTATGTCAATTTTATAAATAATGTTTTAGATGGACATTACTAGTGATTTTTCCTATAACAAACCATGTGAATTCTTTAACCGCAGGGATACATGTGAGATTTTTCGCTTGCAAATAATATCTTCTTAATTAGACCAACTAATATGAGCTTCCCATATTTAAATTATGAGTTTTTTAAAATATATATATATATATATAATTTTAAAATATTTTTTTCTTTTATCTCTCTAAAAATATAAAAAATTTTAATTTTTTTTAAAATATTTACTTTATACAAATTTTAAATATACGTAAAAATTTATTAATATGAAATAGTTAAATTGTGATATATGTTAAATAATAATTAAATTAATAGAATAAATTAAATATATATTAAAAATTTTTAATTATATTTGAATACTAAAATATATTTAAAAATTTTAATTTTATTAAAATATAAAAAAATTATAAATTAATTAATATCAAATATTTATTTATCTTAAAAAAATTAAATTAAATGATTAAATATAATTAAAATTAAAATATTTATTTCATTATTTTTATTTTAAAAATTAATAATTATATATATAATATTTTTAATCTTAAATTTTTATATTAAATTATTTAGACTTAAAAAATAAAATAAATTAAAATTTTCCTTGTGAATCAGGATTTCTACTCCTTTCACAATTGTCCTGAGATTCGGAGACGGAGAGGAAGCGTGTTATCCATCATAAACGACGTCGCTTCAATGGACATATGAGCTGGATTAACCAAATTCTGTTTGTGAAGGGCTTTTGATTGCCCTTTTTAAGTTTTTTTTTTTTTTTTTATTAATCCAACGGTTGCCGTGAAATCAACGTGCATATCGGAGTCCGTATCACCGTAGAAATCGGACCACCCCATTGACCATATATAAATATGCAGTCTCCTATTTTTTCCTCCTCAAAACCTTGACATATACCATACCCTCAAAAAATAACCTATCGCACCATGGACAGCGACGACTCCGACTGCTACTTCGCCGACGATGGTTACAGTGAAGATTTTAACTACTCCGACGCCGACGACGACGACCTTCATGACGATCATCTCAGCCCCGTTGAGGACCGAAGACAGAGAAGTTATACTGTCTTGGCGGAAGCAGACATCCGGCAGCGTATGGAAGATGAAATCGCAGAAGTGGCGGTGGTACTTTCTGTATCGAAGGCGGTAGCTTGCATCCTTCTCCGGCAGTATAATTGGGATGTTGCCAAAGTTAACGATGAATGGTTTGCGAACGAAGACGAGGTACGTCAATCTGTTGGCTTGTCGGACAAGGAATCGGTTAACGTTGGTGTTGATGTTATTGGTTCACTGAATAATGGAGAGAATCTTACCTGTAAGATTTGCTATGAGGGTTTTACGAAGGATGGTTCTCTTTGGGTTGGCTGTGGCCACCCCTTTTGTAAACTGTGCTGGTCTCGTTATGTGACCGTAAGCATTGATGATGGTATGGGATGCTTGGCTTTGAGATGTCCCGAACCGTCCTGTCGGGTTGTTGTGGACCAAGACACGGTTAATTCGTTGGTTTCAGATGATTATGGAGACAAGTACAACCGGTATCTTCTCAGATCCTATGTTGAAAGGAGCAGGATGATCAAGTGGTGTCCTGGCCCGGGCTGCAAGTTTGCTATAAAGTTTGTTGCTGGAGGAGGTGGTGATAGTTTTGACATGTTTGATGTCTTATGTGATTGTTTGTACAAGTTCTGCTGGAATTGTAATGAAGAGGCTCACAGTCCATTGAGTTGCGAGACCACGAGAAGGTGGATGATTAAGAACAGCTCGGACGGTGAAACTGTGGCCTGGATTCTGGCAAATTCGAGGTCTTGTCCCAATTGCAAGAACCCAATTGAGAAAAACCAAGGCTGTAATCACATGACGTGTAGGCCTCCTTGCAGTTATGAGTTCTGCTGGCTATGTCTTGGTTCATGGAAGTCTCATTCGGAGAGCTATTATTCTTGCAATGTTTATAAGAAAGCAATGAGGGAGGGGACCTATGACGAGGAGGAGAGGAGGAAGGAGATGGCAAAGCGTATGGTAGAGAAGTACGCTCATTACTATGAACGATGGAAGAGCAATCACTCCTCCAGGGAAAAGGCAATTGCAGATTTGAACCATACGCAGACTGCAACCCTTAAAAAGATCGGTGACCTGTATAAAACACCAGAATCACAGCTGAAATTTATAATGGATGCTTGGTTTCAGATAGTTGAATGCAGAAGGGTCCTGAGATGGACTTATGTACATGGATATTACATACCAGAGGAGAATAAGGCTGAAAAAAGTCTTTTTGAGTACTTGCAAGGTCAGGCAGAGTCTGCTCTGGAAAGGCTTCACCAATGTGTGGAGGTGGAATTGAGGCCTTTTATCCATGGAGTCGATAGCCCCTTAAATGGTTTTCAGGATTTCAGCACAAAGTTGATTGATCTGACAGTTGTGACCAAGAATTACTTTGCCAACTTGAACAGAGCTTTTGCAAAAGATCTTGCAGGCATCTGCTTTGATGGCATCAAGGTGGAAGGAGGGGACATGTGAAGGTGAGCATGTAGAATCTGATTGAGAAGAAGATAAAAAAAAAAAAAGAGGACATACACAGTGACAGACTTGCGTGTGCTCCTGTGTGCATGTAAAAAACATTTGAATTTTCGGTTTGGTTGCTAGGAAAGTGCTGGAGAAGGGAAGGGAAGCAATATGAATTTTTGAATTATGTGATCTTTTAAACAACAAACTGTTCATGATAATGTTTTAAAAAAGATCGATTAGTTTCAGTGAGAGCTGTGACTTGTTGAATATGGTTTCTTAGCAATCTAGTTAGAAGAATCCAGTTATTGTACTTGTTAAGTTTACACACAAAAATTGTGAGTATGCTTTAGTATTATTATGTCTAGTAAAACTGATTTAACATTTCTATTTTTATCTTGGTTGGATTATTTATTTATTTTTTTGCTTTCTTACATTAAGTATTGAATTAATTTGACTTGTCAAATCAGAAAACTTATCCCGGCATAGGAAAACACACTTAATTACTCGATAATCTTTCTTTCTTGTTACCATTATTAGTGTGGCTAATATTAATGTTTTTTCTTCCCCTTCAGCAGCTTTAAAGCAATGCTGAGTTTAGAGTTGTTTACCCTCAAATAAAATGCAGCTTTTTATACTAATCAAGGTTATTGAAAGAAAAGGGTTCTGGTATCCCAACACCCCACCTGACATTTACTAAAACAGATTTCAACGATTCATATAATAAATGGAGCAATTATAAAAAAATAAAAATAAAAATAAAAGGGGATCACAACATTCAACCACAGTGCCAAGACACTGTGTTAAGGTGAAATTCGCCCCATATTTCCAAATTGCCGCATTGTGAACTCAGCATACAGTTATGCCAGATATGTCGAGCCCTGATTTCTTGACACCTTCTCTTCTTCTTTCTTTTGCAATGTTTTGAAAACCGGAGGACCGGTCGGTCGGACCTATAAAACAGGAAACTACACCGCAATTTAATTTGATTTATTTTAAAAATTATTAATTAATTTTAAAAATTAAAAATCAAACTAATAAATTAATCAATTAAATTATAAACTAATAATAACCAGTTCAATTAATTTAAAAAATTTATAAAAAATAAAAATATTTTAATTTTATTAAAAATAAAAATTATATTATTAAAATATATTTTTATATATTTAATATTAAATATTAATTTTATCAATTTAAATCTAATTAAACTTATTTAATTAATAAAATTATAAACCAATCAATTTTCTAATTTGAACCGATTTGATCGTTAGATCATGATTTCTTTTCCTATTCTGGATTTTTGGTTTTTATTTTCTATTTTTTATTTTTTTATTTCCTATGGGTCATGGCAAGGTAAAGTGAACAATGTAATGAAAAAGGGGTAATTTTCTATGCATACAGAAAAATTACATGGGCGATGGCAATTGAATCAGACTTTTTCAAAATCTTCATTGCGTCAAACTGGTCTAAGTGGGTTTCCCTTCAAACTCTTGCAAATGTCTTTCTTGGATAATATTCCAAATCAGATGGCTTTGTTTCACTTCGATCACAATGCAAACAGTTCAAAAGAAGTTGGATGCCAATTTATTGACACTTTAAATAAAGCAGAAAAATAATAATTGATTTACAATGATCAAAGTCTCACTTCTCCTTGTTGTGACTAGATTTTAATGACCAATAGGAAATTCTGTGACTCTGAGGCAATCCAGTAGCTTGAAGAGAAGGACGAAGCATCTCATCCAATTTAATATCATACCTGCAAAATAATCATTCACATTACATCATGAAAGCTTCTTTGATGAAGCTATAATTTTTCAGCTCTACCAGTACAGATCTCTCACTTTAACAAACAAACAAAAAGCAGAAAATGGTAATGGTTATGGATAAACCTGCAAGCGCAGGGTTTGTAGCTGTAGGAAATTGAGACTAACGTCCCTCTGCAATAAAGCAAATATTTCAAGTTCATTCATGAGCATTTATAAACTATGGCTTCTAAAAGACCAAACAATCAGTGAAAATTAACAGAGATGTTTGGATCAACAAGATTCATGTATTTGAATAAAAGTATGAAAAATTCATGCATTGGAATGAAAGTATAAAACTAGTGTATCACTCGGAACAATGAGGCAATATCACAATTTGTTGGGACAATAATGTATGGTCTTATCTGGTTTGATCCAAGGAGCTGTCATCCGTGGAGAAATACCTACTGAACATAAAGCTTTATACCATCTGCATGGATTGCTTAAACTTACCTTTTCTCTAAATGCTTTGCCACAATTGCTGAAATAGTAATTAACCTAAACCAGAGCCAGCACATGAAGTTTGCATGTTGGCGCAGGTAGTGGTGGTATCATTCATATGACTAGCACCTCCAGCCTCTAGATTTCTCTGGTTGTCTAGTCCTGCAACTGTACTATGATCCTCTTGATTTGACACAGATGCATTGCTGGTTCTGCCTGTGTCTCTGGTTTCTAGATGCTCCATCATTTGTGATACTGTTGCAATTCCAGCATTGACTTCTCTTCTAACTTCAGAACCAAGATCTGCCATTGTTGAGTTTCGAGAGAAAAATCTCTCCTTCCATCCCCTTGTACTCTTTGAAATAGACTCTTTGTATCTAAAGGAAAAGAAGTATTAAATGATGAACATCTAAAATGTGATTGAATTTCTAGTCAGAAACATTCTTTCCATATGATACCTCATTGAAACTGCATTGAATTTAGATTTGAAGGACTCTGAAAATGATTGAAAGTCTGAAGGCCCTGCTCTGTCTTGAGACTCTTGACTACTCGGGGAAGAGTGATTAGGAGATCTAATAATGCAAAATAACATGAAATGTTGCAATTAAACAAGAAAGACAAAGTCCCCCCCAAAAAAAAAAAATCCAACAAGAAAATATCCATACACAAAAGCTAACCTAACTCCAGAAAGACAAAAAACAATAAAATATGGTGGTACCTATTGCTCAAGGAATTTCCATGTGCATTGGCAGCAAGAACACCGGATCCAGAAACTGAAGCAGATGTAGAATCAACTTGTACGTTTGTGGATGCTGGTGTAATCAACTGTGGAGAATCTTGTCTGAAATTTGCAGGAGATTGAATGGAAACTGAAATTGGAGAAATGGGTTCACCCTCCCATCTCTGGGTTGGAGAGGAAGAGTTTCCACTACCAGTAGGTGCATTAGGATGACTTGAGAATACTAAAATCGGTGGACGGCCTTGAGCTGATCTGTTCTGCTGGCCTTCTCTTCTGGCAATTCGACGCCGCCCCATTGCAGCAGCAGCAGCTAAGTGCTGGATTATATGGTCTTCAAGTTCAGCATCATTTGTTCCTATAGGCAACTGCATTTAAAGAAGCCATCAAAATTGCAGAGTTTAAGTTTGTGTGCAGTCAAAGCAGAAGAGGAGAAGAAGCAAAGAAGAAAAAGAAAGGAATAGAAGCCTCTGATAAGCAGGAGGTAGAGTGCACACATGCTGCAATTCAAAATTCCCCAGCATTGGATGATGAAATATGGTGGCATTTCTGGAAGGACGAAGCCTATTACTCCTCTCATTTTCCACCGCCTCAAGCAATTCCTGACTGCCAAAATAGGTAAAAGGATGATTATTTCCAACTCTTTGTAATGAAAACCAATGTAATATGAGCACAAAACATAATTTGTACCTTTCAGGATCCTTCAGGCTCAGGGACTGCCAACACATGGGGCATTGAGAGCTTCTCTGACACCTGTGAGATGAAAAAGAAATGAAAAATCAGTTCTTCTCCTTTAAAAAGATATAGGCGGAATTAAAGGAAATCCATTAAAAATTAATGCTCTTAACAGTTGTTCAGAACATTATTTGGGAACATAGATGGGTCTTTTCTATTAATGGTAAGAGTAATGCTAGGGACACTAAAAGTTTAATTAAAACATTTTTATTAAATAATGTAGCATATTGCAGAATCAAAAGCATCACGTTGGGTAGTGGAGCCCACTTATAAGACAAAGGATTATTGGATCACATCAGATTTAAAATAAACATCTTAGTAAATGCCTTATATCCATTGCTTACTTTCACACTAATTGTTGCGAGTGCTGTCATAGAATGTCTAGGGTCATCTTCCCTTAAGGAGGAATCCAGAAGATTTTAAAATTAGATATGCCATTCCTCACATTGCCAGAAGTTCATTAGCATTAAAACAGCACTTTGGCTCAAATTTATTGCTATCTCAGCTGGTGTGCTTTTCACCAGAATACTAAATTTGAAATTTTTTAGTTTGAGGCAACACTGGAGAAGTGTAATCCCATGGTCTAAGAAGCAGACCCAGTTTTGACCCTAATTAGATTCTCATTCTTGTTACCCAGCTCCTTCCTTCATCATCAATAAAATTTACAACTCCTTACTGTACACTACTTAGGATTAGTAAGGAATAAGGATGAAACAAGCATCACAATACAAGTCCAAATTCAGGGAATGCAAATGCCAATGGAGAAACACACTCTTGAAATAATACAAAGTTCAATGATAACATATTATAGAAGGTAAACAACTTTTGCAATCATTATATAAGACTGCAAAAAAAAAAAAAAGAAACCCCAAAAAAAAAAAGCATCCCAATTAGTTACTTTTTAGTGATCAATGCTGATTCTTTTTTCAAGATAAGGAACTCATTAATAGTGGTCTTGGGAGGGACAATTGTATGCAACCTTTCCCCAAGTTCTCCACCAAGGCTACTTCAGTGATTTAACCATAACTAGAAGTCACATAAGGTGAAAATCAAATAATAATTATAATACCATAAACAACCTTGTAAATTTAACAATCTAAGATGAAAACAAAGGAAATACCATTCAAGGATGCACTGAAGATGAAACTCATGCTTGCAACTGGTCATCTGCAAAAGAAAAATTACAATTACATGGTGCTTTAAGGTTACAATGACCAGAAACTGGACATAAAGTCAACTAAACATACAGATGACGGATCACTCTCACAAAAGGACTCGAGGCATATGCTGCAAGCATCATCACAGGCCTCCTGAATTCCCCCTTCTACAAACGCTGCGGCTGATGTCAAATGTGCCTCGGATTTTGTGGTCCCTTCCACTCCCTAGAGGAACAGACCCATAATGTTGACTTCAAATACTCAAATGATTGCAAAAACACAAATAATAAAAAATATGCCAATGACACATTACTCCACAAGCATCTAGCTAAATTAGCAATTCTTAAGAAAATCAGCTCAAGGAATTAAATTTCAAATGTCCAGTCAATATGAAATCCCAGGAAGATGTCCTACCTTAAGCCACGTTAAAAGGAAACTAATGTTGTGAAAGTGGTAATTAATTGTGAACAAATGAAACAATTAAAAGAAAAAGAAAAAGAAGAAAAAAATTTTTTTTAAAAAAAACCCTGATGACTAAACAAGATTATATCAAAAGAGAAGTGAATTAGAGTATTAATCATCAAAATCCATAGATTTTATATACTTTATCTAATCTTCACATCTGCAAATAAGAAAACCCAGTATAAAAAATTAAGAACCATCTCCATCAACAACTGTGACCTTCAGAAACAAGCAAAGATGGAAAGTAAACATATAAAAGCATGAATCACAGGCACAACAAGAGAGAGAGAGAGAGAGAGCTAGTATTATGTATAAAAGACTTGGACAACCTAGACACATGTTTGAGCAAAGCTTTTGTAGCTCTTTTAATTTTCCATGGATACAAAATATGAAAGAAAGCATAGAGCGGAGTTAAAATTATAAGCCAAAAACAGAGAGAAATACGAGACCAACACTTTCATATTGCTACAACTGTAAGTATAAAGTTCTAGGTGGATATCCAAGTTTGTAAATTGATTATTGGAAGCAATGTTTCTGTGGTATCTGCCAAAAAGTATAAAAAATGGATATCACTTTCCAGTTCAAATTCTTGACCTTTTTGTCGCAGCTACTAAACATAGTAATTTTTCTTTTCTCCCTTTGCGTGATAATCTAGAAACTTGAACATTGATCTCATTTCCACTTTCACATGCACAAACAAACTCACTCACCTAACTACCTCAATAGTTCAATTACATTTTATAATTTCACTTACGGTTAGAATTCATGCGGTTGCCTGAAAATGGCATCAACCATTTCATTCCTTTAGTGTATATATATGTCTCAAATATTACCAGCAAAAAGCAGCAATATGCTATTACCCAATATTCCCTTCCTCCCCAATCCAAATAGAATTAATTATTCACAATTGCAACAGAACAATCATCATCAAAAAACTAAAAAAAAAAAGGCAGAAATTACAAATAAAATAAAATAACAAGCGATGACACACACATATACAAACTAACAACCACCACAACAATAATAGTATAGAACAGAGACCACAATTGATTTTTCTTCACCAATGATAGAAAAACACAGATATCAATTTTTTTAAAAAAATAAAAATACAGAGAAAGAAAGAAAGAAAGAAAGAAATTCGTAGGAATAATAGAGTAAAGAAGCTGCAAATTCAAAATAATAATAATAAGGGGCGAAATTCTCTATTTGACAAAGAAGAAACAATGAAACAACTTAACCAGAAATCTCGATAAGGAAACTCTCATCCATTTACTTAATTGCTTTTCTCATCAACCAAACAGAACCCACAAAGACGAGAGAGAGAAAGAGAGAGAGAAACAAATTGAGTGCGTGCGTACCTCCATAAAGCCTCAACGATCGACTTCGGATTGTACTGAAAAGTTGTCTGAAGAAGGAGCTCCAGGCAACCTATTTACGTACAATACGAAGACGGAATAAAAAGATAAAACGATTTTTGGAGAAATTACTTTCTTTCCTCTCTTTCGTCCTCTTATATTACTTTTTTCTCTCTCTCTCTGTCTGTCTCTGTCTGTTTGTTTGTTTGTTTTTTTTTTTTTTATTGTTTTTGGTTTGATAATTATTCGCTCGATAAGCCTAAAAAAAAAAAACATATATATATATAATTCTCGATATTTTTATTTTTTAATATAATTTTAAATTTTTTTATTTTTATTTAATTTTAAATATTATTAATTAAATTAATAATAAAAAAATAAATTAAATATTATATTTAATAATTAACATATAAAAATATAATATTAATATATTTTTTATAATTTTTATTCTTAAAAATAAATTATTTAAAATATTTAAATATATATTTAAATTACAAATACATAAATATAATATTTAATTTATTTTAAATTTTAATTATATTATATTAAAATTATATTAATATTTAAAATTAAATTAAAATAAATAAATAAAATTTAAAATAGGAGATTTTTTTTTTTTTTTTTTCTCTTTATCTCATTCACATGTAGATCAGTTCGGCGATGACTAAAGGGCAGAGACTGAGCTGGGTCGCTGGCTCTCTCTGAGATCGGCACGTGTCACGTGAGAGGTTCGACACGTATCATTGTGACAGAATGGGCTTCATCCTCTTGCCTTCCCACCCCTCCTTTTTTTTTTAGGGGAGAAATATTTTTTATATGTCCACGAAGTTAAGTAAATTTTAAATTTTTATTTTTAAGCTTTAGATCTTAATTATAAAAAATATAATATTTATAAAAATAATAATTTACAATCAAATAAATTTTTTTAATAAAATAAAAATATTTTATATCATATTATTATAAATAATATATCAATTTAATATAAAAATAAAATTATTTATAATTATAATAATTTTTTATTTTTTTTTTTTTTTAAGATGGAGTAGTATCACGATATTTTTACTAACAAACTTATTATTAATTTTTTTTTTTTGCAAAAATAAGCTCATTAATTTATTACTAAGAAATAGGCACATTTAATCTATTACATGCATATGGTTTCATCAAATCAAATTCTGAATCTAATTTAAGTTCTATAAAAGTTATAACATATCAACTTGTTAACTAATATAACTTAATTTAACAATTTAGATTAGATTCATGGTCATATTGTATTAAAAAAAAAAATTCAATAACTGATTTTGTGGTTCACATAGTGAGACCATTTGACTCAATAATTATTAAAATTGATCTGTATTCTATGAGAGTTAAATTTTTTTTCTTTAAAAAAAAAAAAAAAAAAAAAAAGGGAACACAAGCCAAAATGTAGCAGGATGGTTTGGTCAATATTGATGCACAGGAAGAACTGGTCTTGAAAATGATCGAGATGCTGACCTTAAACATTTATTTATGTTCCCTTCCATGGAAGGTGACATTGGTCAAGTCAAGCAAGCCCCGATTTATCTCAGGAAAATTCAGGAAGTTCCCCGTGAATGCTGCGTGACACAAGCAGATATTATGTAGTTTATTTTAGTATTGAACTTTTAAGGATTTTTTTTGTTTTTTGTCTTTCGGGTGTGTGTTCTTATGCTATCATAACAGCAGACGTACACTGAGCCAATCCTTGTGGTCAGTCTAAACAAGGCTTATTCCTCAGACAATTGCAGTGGCTATGGTAGGCAAAGTTGAAAGAAACCATGCCAAATTGTGCATAAAATGCATATTAGAAAGGAAATAGGCTGACACATTGTTTCAAGTCTACAAGAAATTGTTAGAATTTAATTTTATTTTATTTTTTATAATTTTTTTCAAACAAAACTACAAGAAATTAAATATATAGCAACAAGATTTTTTATTGTTAAAACCATTTGTTGCCATAATTGTATGCTCAATGATCTCCTAGGCCCACATGGAGAATTCCCTGGTGATAATGAGCACCGAAGACTAATGCGTGCTTGTGGCGTAGTTCAACGGTGAAGCCCCGGTTTAATGGCGCAAATAATCATTCATTATTTGACAAAATAAGTAATCATGAATTATTGGAAGGAGAGAGAAAGAAATGATCGTCGATAAATAGATAGAAGCTGGCCCTCACATGAGGCTCAGTTCTCCCAAGTCAAACTTAGAAAATGATTGTCAAGAAAAGCCAACACACCTACGCCTATGCCGCAGATCATACCCATAGATGTGGATCCTCTCTCAACTCTAAAGTCAAAGTATCGAGGAGAAATCGCAAAGATTAAAAGGATTTTTAGAGATTTTATGTATATATCTTAGAAAAGAGGCATACAAAAAATTTTTGCTCTTAAACCATTTTATATTTTATTTAAATTTTATATTTTTTAAAATTTATTTTAAATTCATTATTTTTTATAAAAAATAGTCTATGTTATTGAAAATCATAAATTGCTCAAACAAAAATTATTAATAATTTGATCTTTTTTTTTTTTGTCAAAAAATTGGTTTAGAAAGAATTTAAAAAAGTATATAACTCAAATAAAAAAGTAACAAAAATAAGGATCTAATTATAAAAATTCATAAAATTTTAGCTTTTTTTTTTTTTTGGGTGCATATGGTGTGAACTATGTAAGAAATTGTGTTATAAAAAATGCCCATAAATACAGAGAAAACATAAATAAGTTAGTTTGCTTATTTCCGATGTAACCTAAAAAAAAAAAAGGAGTTGGCCTCATTCACCAACTCGGCTAGGATGAGTTAGCCTATTTATGAACATTTTGACCATAGGCATCTTTCATTGTGGTAATACTAAGAGCTGCCATGTTCTAATTAGAGGATGGCGTTCAGATTTGTCATACGGGATTGAAACTGTACCCCCCGGGGGGGGGGGGGTTTGAAGCCGGACGTGTTGCTACAGGCAGGTTGACCCCCAACCTTTCGTCTCATGTGACACATTGAAATTCTTCTTGGATGTGCGAAGACTCAACATGCATATCGAAACTTTGTGTTTGTGTTTCAAAATTCTATATTTTTCCTTCGAAAGAAAATAAAGAAAGGATGATTATAAAAATAGTTTGCAGCTAACTCGTAGTCATCAAACTATTTTTAAAGAAATCATCTCTAGAAGCCCATCTAATTATTTCTAGATACTAAGATCCTGTTCAATTGTTGAAAAGTAAGATAGTTTTCTAGAAAATTTATACGTAAATGAAAGATAGAAAATGGAATTTTCTGTTCAAACCATCCGTTTTCCATGTAGAAAAAATGGGAGGCAGTTTTTCCACCCTTTCACAATTGTACTACTTCTTGGAAAACATCCCGTGGAGAATTTCTATGTTTTCCATTGTGTTACAAGACTTTAGAGAAGCCGCTTTTCCGAATGTATTTTATTATTGTACTTTCCCACATAAAAAAAAAAAATCCTCTATTATGTAATGCAATTTTAAATAGGTATTTATGCAAATTAAAATGTTATTGTTATTTTAATTTTTTTTTCATATTTTTTTTGTTGTGTTACTATTCTCATCTCTTAATATCGTGGGTGAATTAGAATATAGTTTTGAGTTTTCCACATATAAAAATGAACAAATTTTCTTAATTTTTAAAATTTTCTGCAGAGAAGGAAATTGAAGAAATGAGAATGAAATTTGGGGAAAAAGAAAACAGAAAAAGCTTTCCACAGAATGCGTGAACATGTATGTAAGTGAGCTTTCACTGCCCAAGAGCATTAATTCCCACGGATTCGGCCCAGAATTGGAGCTACGTATTATGCTACTGGACAATGGAACCAGACAAATCCTTAGATGGATCAGATCTACTAACATAAGGCCATAGGCCTATCTACAACCATTTTGCTTGATGACGATGAAGATTCTCTTTCACAAAAGTTCCACAAGACCCCACCATGGCGGCTCCTACTTAAATCACAGGACCCACTCACGGGATTAGAATCTGAGACCGTATGCCGCTGGACCACCCAGGAGTGTTTATGATCACATAGTGCAATATCAAGAGCTATATATATATATATATATATATATAAGTTGGTTTTATGATCACGTTGGAAGACTGACTCTGTGTATATATAAAAGAGATTTTCGGTGCGGTGGACTATATATACATATATATATGATCAGTCACTAAAATTAAAGCTGAGGTTTGAGAGAACGATCACCCCCACAAACACCATCCCCAAATGCTGCGTAAATGCTGAACATTGACTCCGCAGTTATGCTGCTATACCACTGATTAGCTAGCTTTGGTCACCATTCTGTGGAACTGATTGTGGAGCAATCTTCATTCTGCTGCGCTGCGATCTGCCAAGCACCTTGGAGCAAGGTTTAACGGTTAAAAAGAGGGAATGTCCTGCTGAAATGAAAACAACCGCAATTTCCAGGGCAATCAAATCAAAAGGACTAGAATAATCGATGCCCTTTATTGCCAACCTGACGCTGCATCCAGCAATAGCTGCAAAGATGATCATGAAGAGATTCCATCTAGCGTAAGAGCCAAGCAATGCAAGGCAAGAGACATGGAAAAAACAGGACTGTATAGAGAGGCCCTCCCTTCAAAGCCAGGAAGGAAGAGAAGAAACCTGGGGGTTCCTTGGAACTCACGGTAACAGAGACCAGATATTAAATTTAGATTGCGAGAGAGGAGATTTTGTTATTACACTAAAATTATTCTATGATGAATAAATTCGAGTCATTGATATACTTTTTCTTAATAAAATGATTAAGATTATTTATATTTTTATATTTTTCAGATTTTATAGTATAAGAGATTTGTGTATCATGTGTGTGTTATGATAAACTTCTAAAATAGCAATTGAGTCCGCAAAAATTGTTGTAATGCTGCCTATTCTGATGTTGCAATCATAATTGTGAACACAGTAACCCTAATGACAACAGTGATTAACCTCAATGACAGCAGTTAACTACAACCACAGTATCCCTGCAACTCAACAATTTAGAACCTTGGATTAATGCGATTTATATATATATATATATATATTAGTTTTTTTCATTTTATTTTATTAGTTTTATTAGTATGCGGGTGATGGTGTTCGATCTCGAGCGAATTGTTTAAAACAATAAACCGGGCATGACGTGGGTCAAACCTCAGTATTATCATAGAAGAATGATAAGCGCATGAATTGACGAAGACAGTTCCTGGTTTCACATAAACACTTCATATTTGTCACATTTAAAATGCCTCCTCTCTGAGGAGATATCTCTTATAATTAAAAAATTTAAATGTTTGTAAGGTAAGCCACACATGCTTTGATTTTTTAAGATATGCAATCTTTGACTGTGATCCTGAATGCTGGCCTTATAACAACATTTTTTTTTTTTTCTTGCTGAATATTAAAAAATAAAAAGACATTTTTTCAAAGCTCTAAGTAATAAATGCAAAAACAAATGCACTGGTGCATTGAATATTGATCCAATAACTCAGGTTTTTTTTTTTAAAAAAAATATTTAAATACGAGTTATATAATTAAAAAATTGTTATATTGAAAATAAAAAATAAATAACATGTATAAATAAACAAATTTATAAATTTAATATTTTAAAATTTTAAATTAAGATATATCAAGTTCAAAAATATATTAATTCTATTCGGGTTCCTTCTTACTTTGAGATTTTCGCATTTCCAAAAATACACCAAACAACTTCACCAAGGACAATTGGCCAGGCCATTGTACAACGTAAGAGAGAGCAGAGCAAATTCTGCAACACCTTTCCCACTTGCAACTCTGGCTTTCTCTCCATTGTCTCACTCAGTCTCCATGCACCTCGATTCACACCAAACCAGTCCCCGCCTAAAAAAAGAAGAAAAACAAGAACCCCACCATCACCATGGTCCCGAGTCCCAACACAAGCAGCCCACAACCAAAATATATATCATCAATTACTTCCTTTCAAAGTAGAATCTCTGCATCAATATTGCAAAATTGGACCAACCTGTTCAATGGAATGATCTCTCATCGCGCCATCAATAATCTAGACCCATCAACATCGCAGATCCATCATTTTTCATGCTCATGCAGCTCTTTGAGAAGGGCTCCTCCAGAACCCGGTCCCATAAAACCGGTCCCACATCTCCTTTTCCAAATCAACGGCCTCATCGCTACCAATTTTCCCTCTCTTCACGACTTCATTGACTTCCCTCTCCAATTCCAATCTGGTCCCACCAGTGTCCGTGGGACCCAGCAGAGCCTGCCGCTTCTTCTTTCTCGTCAGACGCTGCCGCTTCTTAACCTTTCCTGAACAAGCAAGCTGGAACCTTGATAACAGCCAGCACCAGCATGTTCATCAAGGCGCATGGGCAGCAGCAACAAACCGCCGCGCACTCCGCAGCCGTCCCTCCCGCCACCTCCCCAAACCGCTTTCCGGTTGCCCTCTTCTCTTCCCTCCCTCCCTTCGCCATCGAAATTCTTGGCGTTCCAACATTTTCAGCCGGCGCTTGCGCTAATAAAAGCTGCTTCCTTGGGCTGATGATCACAGGGGGTGACCGTTGTACGACCTGCCGTTTCATGCTGAGTCAACTAAAACTATTCAAAACCCAAAGGAAATTGAAAAAAAAAAAAAAACAAAAGAAAACGTTTTGGGTCTCTTTTGTTATTCTTTTTACACAAAGAAGTAATATTTTCTAGCCATTTTGCAACTGGCGATCGCTGGATTTTTTTCCTGGGATTCTTGGCTAACTCGTCGTTATCCCAAGAAAAAGATCAAGACAGGACGGACTTTTCCGGGAAAAGGGTCTCTCGATCTTCCATTTTCTTGCCAAGAAAATGAAGGATAACGGAAAAAGGTGGGTTGGCTTCTGCAAAAACCATAGAGAGAGAGAGAGAGAGATAGAGAAAACGGATCAAAAACGAGAGGAATAAGGAGGGCTTAGAGTAACAGGTGTGCAACTACCAAACAAGCGGAATAAAAATGAATTTAATTAGGCAGCCAGAAACCCAAAATTGGACTGTTGCTTCTTGTTTGTGCGGTGTGCTGTAACAGAGATGATAGAGAAACAATAAGGAATTTGAATGCCTTACCTGTATTTATAGTTTTGATTTTGTGCTGTATAAATCAGAGTTTGTTTGCTGCCAAATGCCAAATACGCGTTTGTTAGATTCCGTTGTATCTACACATTTTACACTTATTGTCACTCTAAAAATTTTGACGCGAGACAAATACAATTTTATGATATATAATTATAATTCTTAATTATATATTTGTGTATAATGTTAAAATCTATAATTAATGTTAATAATAATATGTTGCGTAAATATGTATTTATTTCGGGTCAATTTATCCATCTATAACATTTTCATACCATTTATCTACGCAACGGACATCTTGTTTATTTGCCGCCTTGACGAGGAAGTTGAGTTGGATTGGATGTGTTCTGTCCGGTTTTGGCAAAATTCACAATCTATAAAGCATCGTTGAATTGAGAAACTGATAAATTGGTCAATTTCATTCGTACCATTTTGAAACAGTCTTGATCTCATATAAATTTTATGTGCTGTTCTTAACGACAATACCGTATTGGATGTTAGGAAAAAACAGCTGTCCGTGTATTAATTATTTTACAAAGTTATAGTGCATCTCTAATCACAACAGTTTCGATGTTAGCATAAAGACAAAAGAAAAAAAAAAAGAAAAAAAGGGTTTGTGTTTTTTTTTTTTTTTTGGTGGTAAAAGTATTTTGTATAATTAATTATTTTCGAGAGTGTAAAAAGAGAAACGATTTTGCGAGCATAGACTGAATGTACAGTGAGTTATGCAACGCAATGTGTGTATCCACTCATTTTCCACCGAGTAGAGGACCCCTCGTGAAAATTCCCAGCATTGGATGCCACGTCTTGTTGGATGAGATTTTCAAAAGAATAATAATAATAATAATCAGTCACTTACGCAATCCAAGTCAATATCTGTTTTCAACTGAAATTATCAACTACTGATTTTTATTGTATTAATGAATCCGACAAAAATAAAGAACCGAGATTTTCCTTCAATAATTGGATCCTTTTTTTTTTCTTTTAAGATTTATTAAGAGATTAGAATATGAAACTTTTAAAATAAAAGTTTAAGTACATAAACCATAAGTTGATAAGTCACATACGTGATTACAATTCACTAAAATTATAATATTTTGATCATTATTAGTTATTTATTTTTAATTTTTTTATTGCACAATTATAATTAATAATAAGAACTGTAAAATATATTAAGCTCACAAATTTATTAAATTAACTGCATCGATGTATGGAAGAAACTCAATATTGCAATACCATGGCTCGATTGAATAAGTAAAGAAAGAAGCTCGATCTAATAGATTTGCCAAGTTAGACTCCAACATGGCCACACGTCCACAAATTAGGTTCAACCCAATATTGCTTTGATGCTTACACCACATCCCACCAAAGTAACGGCGCATCAATTCAGCCAAAAACAGTGGATCCACGTTCTCATGGCTTTGTTCTTGAGTCATTTCTTAAGTTTCTCTAGAAACAAATGCTACAAAAATAATAATAATAATAATAATTTGTTGTGCATGTTTTCCATACAAAACAAATGATAGCTACCACCTTTTCCAATTGAATACAAGAACCCATCTTCCTCCAAAAGAAGAAAATAGGAAAATAATAAAAGAAAAAGAAAAAATCTCAGTGTTTTTTGCTAACCATAGCTTGGATTCTTCTTCTCCTCCACCCAATTTCCCATGTCACAACATTAGCTCAGGTGAAGGTCAAACTTGTTGCAGTATGGCACAAAGATAAGCAGCCATCTTTGATGTTCTACCCCCCAATGTAGCCCAGCCAATTAAGGATAATTGCCAAGATGAGCATGCATATTGCCAAAATCATACCACTTCTCCCCAGTAACCAGTTCTTTGCCTTCTTTGCACCTTCTGCTCCTCTTTGGATCCTATCTGCCCATCGCATCTGCAAAATGATTCAAGAAATAGCATTTTCACGTTCACTGTCAATGGTACCAATATAGATGGTATTTATGGGCCACTTGTTTTGCAGGGCCTCATTCTTAATATTACGGGCAATTGCCATGACACTGTGTCTTGCAGTATTCATGCCAAAAGGTAAACAACATATGGTACAAGCTATCATAACAACAACAGCCGCCATTGCCAATCAAGGCTTTTCTTTGACCAACAGCCTCCTGAGAGTGGATGTTCACTCATAAAGAATTCTTGATTGTTGATTTTCTTTTTGGTTTTACTAGTACAAATGTATGCCCTAAAATGGACCTTGATTCACATTAAAAAAATAAATTTCATTGGTTACTAGAGATAGCAATTCTTCCAAGCCACTAGTGGTAACAACAGCAACCAAATTAAGTTCCAAATCAAACAGATGAATCAGAGTCCTTAGTTGTTAGAAACGAGAGAGAGAGAGAGAGAGATGGTCAACAATACCATTCTATCCAAGTCCTCTGGTGATAAAGATGCCATTGTTTGTTGAGCTTTCACTGCATCTTCCTGTGAAAGCTTTAACCCAAATTGTTCACTCATGTTAGCCATCATTTCTGGGCTCATGTTCTTCATCATTGATGTGAACATCTGCCAATTTGCGGTGTAGCCAGACATTAAGAACACAAGTACAGAAACATAAAATGAACATGACATATTAACTAATATAGCTTATACACGTTGCCTTATCCTACAAAAATTCAAACTTACAACATCAGTATTGCCCTTTTAAAAATATAAACGATCAAACTAAGTGAGACACAACTCAAATCAGGCCCAATAACAATCTTGTAGCTGCTTACATGGATAGACTCATCCCCAATCAGGATAAGTGCTTTGGTTTAGCTCAAGCAATTCTCTCTCTTTCTCTCTCTCTCTCTCTTGTGCTGCAAAGTGATTCCTTCTAACTAGCCAAATTCATTCATTACTCCAAACTATAGTACCAAATACATGAACAAATCATCTCCCCATAGTGTCAAGTTATCTCCAACTGGTACCGCATCCACATTCTTAAAGATCCATTAGTTCCTTATTTGATCTTTTCTTGTATTTTGGTGCATATAGCTTGGCATCCCCACCTTAAATAAACTTATCCCCCTTAGTATTAAAATAAACCAACTCTGAACATGTCAAACTACAAAGAATCATCTGGAATAAATGACAACTAATATGGCATGTTATCAGATGCAAAGGATAGACTCACTGAATCGATAAATGAAGCAAACCCAATGAACTTACCTGCCGCGTGGCTGGATCTTTCATTTGATTTCTCATCTGTTCTTGCAAATCAGTGGTAGAACTTGGAAAGCTTGTTGGGGTGTCATCTCTTGACCTTGAAAAGAAATTACTAGAGGAACTAGTTTCTTTGATAACAGCTTTATCATTGACTGCAAATTTTTCTCGAGATTTTGTTGTTTTCAATGCAGTATCAGAACTAGGTCCAGCAGAATTTGAAGCTGGTTCTTTTTGAACTGTGCCTTTTCCATTCAAGGTGGATGCCATATCAAACATTTTCTGAAGATCTTCAGCTGACATCTTGCCAATCATATTGCTCGCTGTTTTAAGCATATCGGGTGTCACATTTGGAGGAACTGAAGCATGACTGGGGCCACTAAAGCTAGAACCTTTTTCTGCCTGAAATGAAGAAGCCATTTGAAGCATTTTTTGAAGCTCCTCAGGAGACATCTTGCTGATCATGTTTGAAGACATTTTGAACATTTCAGGAGATATCTCTCCAGCAGTCCCACCACTTAAAGCAGACAAAGTTCCAGGATCACAATTAGAAATAAACTTTTGGAATGATCTGCAATGAGGAGGGAAAAAAAGAGAGAGAGATTTGACAATCAGGCTTAATTACTTATTTAATGATTAATTTACAACGATGTATAGAGACTGTGAGAGGGAAAGAGGAGAGAGAGTCAACCACTAAGAAACTACGCTTCTAAATTTAAAATAAAATACTTTCAAGTTAAAGGAAAGGAGATGATAGGTGAGAATTGGGAGAAAGTCATGGGGCAATTTGCTTGGTATCCTCAGATACTAATAGCCTGCTTTCAAAAGTCCTACTGCCATGCTGTGAAATTATAATATTTGATCGTCTCAAAGTACTGTTCAACAGCTAAGACAGCCAGGCCCAGACTCTCTGAGAAATAGATAAATACAAAGCAGCAAATAAATATTGGGAATAACTGAAGATAACCTGATAGTTTCAGAGTCATTTTTTAATGCCCGCCCAGACTCTGAATTAGTTGCTGAATCCCAACTACTATCTCCACTTTCACTGTTAGATGCATCACTACTTTCCAGTGATTGTGCCACTGACTTTTCTGTGGATGAATGTTTAACATTTTCCAGTGATTGTGCCGCTGACTTTTCTGTGGATGAATGTTTAACATTTTCAGAGGACAAAGTCCCCACTTCTTCAGTTATTTCTTCAATTGCTAATTCTAACAAACACAATAAGAGGTATGGTTTATTACAATTTGAAAATGGAATGCACTTGATAGAGCAAAGCAGTAAATTAGAAAAGATAAAAAAAAACACTACAAAAAGGCAGAAAGCATACTACTTGGCACACAATGACCACCTTCTTGAGCCAATCTTTCTCTTGCATCCCTGTATCATTACTTTAACTCATTAACAAAAAAAAAAAAAGAACATTTTAAACAAATATCTTCAGTTTTGAGTGTCTATCAAGTTATAATAAATTTTCCTATTCTTGAGATTAAGTAAAGAGTGAAGTCAGAAGGTAATGGCACTATTATGGTGCCAATCAGAATGTTTACAGCAGACATCCAGGAAAAATAAGGCAAATTTAATAAAAAAATACAGCCTACGGTGTGCACAATCGGTAGCCTCTAACATCAGAAGAATTCATACCTTAAAACATCTGCAATTGTTTCATCATCAGAAGAAACTTCATGCGCTTGCATTAAATCAGAGACAGCATCCTGATAAATATGGGAAAGTCATTAGATAATTTACCTAATGAAGGCAGTTTAGCAAAGGGTTAAACAAGGTTAAATATATTCCTGAAGTTCAAATCACAACTACTAGCAATTCAAAGATGTACATAACAAACTCACTTCTAAACGGCCGAGTTCTTTATAGGCTTGACCCCTACGATAGAGAGCTTTCACATTCTTTGCATCATTTTCCAAAACCTAAAAGGTCACATAAAATCATGCATCAACTAGAAAGAAGAGATAGGTAAAATGCATACAGAATAAAGAGTGGGTCACAAAAGCAGTTAAAAGAATGGCAAAGATAGAACCTTGTGCCAAACAACCTTTTCCCCTTCACATGTATATATTAAATTAGCTATGCTTTTACACACACACACACACACACACACACACACACACACACATATATATATAAGCTTTCATTCTAAATTCGAATTTGTAAGTGGTTGTCATACCTCCGAGCCTTCTATTATGCACTCATCATACTGCTTCATTTTGAGGTAGCAGGACATCAAGTTAAGAGAGCAGGCCAACAAAATCGAACTGCCTTGGAAAGTTGGAAGGCCTTTTAAATTTTCCTTTGCCTAAGATAGTGGAGAAAAGCAATGAGGGGTTCAGCACTGCAAAAGGAAAAGGCAAATAGAATAGGAGAACAAATTCTTGTATGGCAAAACATGAACAGAAATGGATGCAACACTTACAAGTAGATATTTCTTCAAGGCTTCGTTGAACTTTCCCTGGCTATGAAGCTCATTACCCTACCAAAAGGTGGATGCAAGTACATGAGTGAAAGAAACATAGAAACAATCACAAATCCAGATGGCAATCTTAGCACTATTATTCCCGATGCATTGCTGGTGAAAATAACATTACCACATGCAACCATAAGATCCAACGAGGGAAAATTCCTACCCCAGAAAGGAGAAAGCAAGTATCAGTTATTTGTGTCCAAGAGCTATACTGACCTGTTTCTTCAACATCTGAGCTGCATTTATTTGGTAAGTAACCTGTGCATCAACATGGGCACGCATTGCAGTAATCTCCTCAGGAGATGCTTTAGCCATTTTCTCACCAATCTTGGTCATCTCTTCTGGACTAGTGTGCTTCAACTGTTCTGCAGCCTGTCTCAATTCTTCAGGTCTCATGTTCTTCATCCCTTCCGAGGCCATTCTCATCAAGTCAGGATTAGCCATCAACTGCACACATTGCCAACAAATCCACCACAATGACCCATCAACATCCATAGTATTTGACAATCACAACAAACTAAGCAAACGAGAGTGATACCCAGATCATCCAATTCTCATATTCCCAATTCTGTAACATTATGTTAAGAAAGCCTAAACAGAGATATCTAAAGTTTGTAAGAATTTCAAGTTCTAAAAAAGAAAGATTCTGAACTTCAACAAAGACCCTTTTATTCTAATATATAAACTGAGCGAAAGAAGCAAAATTCAGACAGATAGAGCGAACTCCCAATTAATCCAATGTAAGATTACCGAATTATTAAATACTTTACTAAAGTGTCTTAAGAATCAATTAATCTAAACAGCTATAAAATTTAAAACAATTGGAGAAAAAAAAAAAAAAAGGATAGAAATCTAAAAGATCTAAAAGAACAAAAAAAAAAAAACAACCTGCTGCTTGATCTTGGCGAAGTCGGCCGACGACATGCGACTCATCTGCTCCTGAGCGAGCCTCATCAACTCCGGATCCATCGTCATTCCGTTAAACATTCTCTCTCTTTCTCTGTGACTAACTAAAACTACCGATTTCAAGTCAATCAGATCAGAAAACAGATAGAGAACGATTGAATTGCTTGAACTCCAATTAATCAGAGTTTTTTTTTTTTTTTTTTTATGGATTTCAAGAGGAATTCGTAAAAGTGTCAACTTTGGTTTTCGATTTTTGTATTTAGTTTTCTGTTTAATCGGTCAATCCATGCGTCGCCTGCCAAAGCTGAATTGGATTCGGATTGCCGGCCAACCCGACGTGGAATCCAACTATAATGTTCGATTCGACCTGTCGGTCGGTACATCTAACATAAAATTGTTCTTCTCAAGTCCAAGAATAATCTGGCCCACTCAAAAAATGAATGGTTTCGGTTAAGAGTTTTGTTTTTCTAATGACTCGGCCTAACTGGTATTATCTTGGGCCTGATTCAACCTGGCCCAGCCTGAGTATTTCTTTTGCAAAATATTAAGTTTGCGCTACATATCAAGCAAGCTAGTGTTGATCCTTGATACCTTAAGCTTGAATTCAACATGCTTGTACATCATTGTAGTGTTCAGTTTGATGCATTTTGCTTTTACATTTTCTGGAATGTCTTTTTGTCTGCTATGTTTCCAGATTTCCTGTCGTTGTCATGTCTAGGTAACTGAATTGGCTGCCGCCTAGACATGGCAACTTTCTGTCAAAATCTAAAGAAACTTGTCGTGTTGTTTTAATATGAATGAGAAAAAAGACAACTTAAAAGTCAGCAAGCGAGAAAAGAAAAGGAAGAGAGCAGCTGACATTGTAGTTTTGGGGGAAGGGAAGAGACAGAGATGTGTGCCACTGCCATGCATTGGTTAAATCCATAACCTGAACCCAAAAATTGGCAGACAACATTATGTCGTTGATTAGGAAAAGGCAAATCACTGGCTGTACACAGCTTTGCAATCATTGTAACCATCCAAGAATTCAGTTACTTTTTCCGATTAGAACATTTGCCTCAAGAACAGAAGCTTGTATGCTATGCAGCTCCTCTTCCATCTTTCGAGAGAGGGAACAAGAATTGGGTCGTGTGTTATCCAACAGTTTGGTCACCTTCTCAGCAGCTGCTACCCTCAATTTTCTTAACACTTCTATCCTGTTTAATTCACACATCAGGTCTTCTTTCAGTATCTCCATCTCGCCCTCCTTCAAATCTGCATCAAACACATGCCGGCAATACTCACTAACCATACAGTGGATTTCAGACATTCCATTCTTTATGATCTCTATAAGAGATTCCTTTTCTTGGATTACACCCTTGAGTGCAAATTCCATCTTCTCCACAGAACTTGACCCTTTCTGTATCTCCAGTTCAACAACCTGTATCTCACTCTTTGTCTTCACAAGCTTCTTATTCGAAACTTCGAATTCCTTTCTTATGATGCCAAGCTTTTCACGGGACAGCTTCAGATCTGTTTGCAGTCTGTTTTTCTCTTCCTCAGACTTGAGCAAATCAGTAGCTTTACCTCGAGCATACCAGTTTCGCTGGGAGGTGTCCACTTTTTCAATGTTATCTATGGCAAAGAGAACCTTATCATTTTCCTGCCTTCGGATCTCTTCCTCAAGTTTGGATTTCAAAAATGTTATGTTATGCCTTAACTCAGCTTCTGATTGTTGAATCTTCCCCAAAGCAGACTCAAGTTCATCCTTGCAGCCTTGAAGACCAACCAATTCCTCTTTCTTTTGTCCCAGGTAAGACAATGAAGAACTCAACCTTGCATTTGCTTGAGCTTCACGCTGTTCAAAGAAAGTGACTGATGAAGAAAAACTTGAGAAACAATACTTGAGTGCTGATAATTTCTTATCAATTACATCTTTTCTTTCTTGAATTTCTGATGAAATGAATTTGAGAGTTCCCAGCTCTTCCTGCTTGACCTGAAGTTCTTCCTCCAATGCTTTGATTTCTTTTGAGACCTCACCAAACTCAATGAAGGCATTTTCAAGCACACCACATGCTGTGAGAACTTCGGCAGAATCTGAAAGTCTTTTCTGTGCCAAATCTAGTTTCATTCTAACCAAATCTAGACAAGACGATTCTGTCTCCATGTCAGAGAAAGTTTCAAAATAGATCTGGCTTCCTGCATCCAATTGATGATCTCTGTGCCTTGCATTTTCAACGTCTGCTTTATTAGATGCAGCAGATAACCCAACACTTTCAACTAGAATATTTGCTTCTGCAACATTAAGAGGTTCAGCTGACTTCAGAAGTGTATTTCCCTGCAGCTCAACCATATTTTCCCTTAATTCAGTGTGTGAAAGACAATGTCTAGCTCTGTCTTCCACATTCATTCCTGCTTCCATTTCAGCAGATAGTGGAGTTGCTTTGACCTCTACATTATCCCTATCCTTTGCATTCAGTCCAAAGGCATCATTTTCCTCCATTATACAATCTGCATCAATGGAAAGAGGAGGTACAGGGTTGAAGCACTCCCCTCCGACAACTTCAACAAGCTTTTCTGGGCAGTCAAGTTCTCTAAATTCAACCCTGTTTTGCTTGCCAGAAACAATCTTTTTAAATTCATCTCTTTCATGCATGGCTTTTTCATACAAATTAATTAGTTTTTCATTCTCCTCATGCATTTCCATAAGCTGGTGCTCTAGATTCTTAACAACTGTTTTCATATCTGTCTCCCTTAATAGTTCAACATCATCACCATTTTCAAGAACTTCCTTCTCATGTTGCTCAGATCTCATAGCTTCATCCATATTCTTATAACCTTTGTCAGCTGCCCGTTCATACATTTCAATGAGACTATTTTTTTCATCAATTAAGGCTTTAAGCTTTGTCTCTAGGTCATTGTTTGCTTCAATCACAGCATCAAACTTCAACTGTAGTTCATCATTCTCTTTAGCAAGTATAATTGCTTTCTTGTGGGCTTCAGCATCTCTTTGACTTGCAGCAGCAATGGCATCTACCATTGTTTTGAGCTCCATTTGATTATCAATATTGACTAATGAATCAGTTGGTGCAGAAGAAAGCTCAATTTGCCGTGTTCCTTCCTTTGTCACGCCAAACAATCTCTCTTCTTCATGCTTCGCAAGTAGATCATCGACATGCCTACAATATGATTTATTCAAGCAGACAACATCATTCTTCAGAAAGCAACTGAGCTTTGAATTACATGATATATATAGGCGTGCATGTTTGCATACATAATTGAAGAAAATTCGACTAACACTGTTCAGTTCCGAATCAAAGAACAAAGTAGACTTCAAACATTTATCTTTTTAAACAATATTAGGATAAGAGAGAAGCAACTGATTACCTTTGCAGTTTTTCTTTCTCAGCAATGAAGAAGTCCAACTGCTTATGAAGAGTGTCAATTTCAGCCTGGTTGTGAATAGCCTGTGGATGGAATTCAGTTTCCAATTATTTATATTGAAGGTAATCGTGAAATTCCTCTTTCGAAAACTACTTTTTCTACCTGCATGCGGAGGAATTCATTCTCCTCATTGACTCGAGAGTGCCAAGGTGATACTGGTTCCTGTGTTTGACAGAGTACCAATTGAATATCAACAAAGTTTCTTGCCACCATATGTAGGTGGAATATAAACAAGAGAGTAGGCAGATATCACACCACAGGGTAAAATATGCATCTAGACCTTGCTAACATTTGTTATATATATGTGTGTGTGTGTGTGTGTGTTAAACCTTTGGCATTGCAAAACAAAATGCTATAGCTGTTATTGAAACAGTGATGATAATGATGATGATGATGGAAACCAGCAAGAATATTGGCCCTTTGTCATCAATGGAATCAACTAATAAAATGAGATTTGCATGACTGGTTTACTGCTAATTGTGAAAAGCTTAGGTCAGGATGCTATGGAAATAAGATCATTAAAAGAACCAGGGAAAATGAACAAAAAAATTCATGCAATGTTAAAGGAAGAATGTAAGCATAGTAACTGAGTAGTTAAAAAAAAATCAAGCTGTAAATACAATGGTGAAAATTAAAGAATCATTCATAATACTATGGTTAAGTCAAAATGGCAAGTTTTTCAGAAGAATAAAACATGAACTTTGGGGAAAGAACCTAATAATTAAAGAACAAGAACCTCAATGGTGCACAGGCCTCAGGAGTAATCAAAGCAAACCGATCAAGCAGTGAAAATGAACATGTCTACAGATTATACAAACCGCTGAGCAGCAACAACGATGACAACAACAAAGCTTGATTCCCAAAGTCTCAGAATATTTGCTAAAGCTGACATTTAGGCTATGTTTGGTAGAAAGGAGATAAAGCTAGAGGAAAAGATAGACATGAGAGGAAGCAAACATAAAGCTAAGAAATTTCACACTCCATAGAGAGGAAGCAATCATACCCAATAATACAAATTTTAATTAAGCAGAGAATAACTTCGCAATGAAGAAAAGCAATCAAATATTAATTTGCAGATCACCTATCATTAAAGTTTGGTGAAAAGGAGATAGCACAAATAAGCCACTTATCCTCTACTCCCTCACATTAACATGAACAACTGATGTGCCAAAACTTCAAAGAGATGTTGATTAAGGAGTGGCACTCTAGCACAAATCAGTAGAAAATAAACTTGTGAATTTGAACCTTTACCTGGCTACCATGGATTTGTAGATCACCAGGAGCTTCTGTATCTACACATGAATTTCCTTTCTATACCATAAAGACATTATCGACTCAAAATCAACAAGACAGAATAGATGTACATTAAAAAGAAAAATGAAAAAATCAAATTTCAAAGTGAAGTTTGCCAAAAACCTGAACCTCCAATGAGTCCGATTCATGCATAAGTTTCCAATCAAGTGCCTCCAGCAGCTGCGTATGTAATCCAAGATAATGGAATAAACCAAAAAGTTGGATAATCTGACTAGATAGATCTTAAATATTTTAAATATTGTTTTCCACACCTTGTTCTGTAATGCCACGATCTGGTCATTCATTATCTCCCTTTCACCTTCCTCATAAAATGCCTTTAATCTACAGATTAAAGCCAGAATAAGGAGTCATTTATAAGAACAAAATTTCGGATGAATCCTACTAATCTTGGATGGGAATAAACCATTATTGATCTAATATTTTTGAGAAGGGAAATATAAGCACTATAGATTCAACACAGGTGACTAGATGAGAACCAGAACAACAATGCAAACCACCTGACTTCTGCACCAAGTATTAGGTGTCTCTGTTGCCAGTAAAAGTTACTATTTTTTCTGATTATACCTAATAAGAGTTGCCAATCATATGAATTCTGGTGCCTGGACTTACTTTATTCTAGCTCCAGTTCCAAATTCTCAGAGGATTCATGGAAGATGGCTGAAAACTAGTTCACAAATCTTTTGTGGCTGCATCATGCTTGACAGCTATAAATACAAATGTGTTCACTCCTATTTCTCATTCCAGCTTACCAAGAAAAGAAAATCCAAAAAATAAGGAGGAGAAAGATGCAAGAATATCTAAGAATTAACAATATGGGTTTAAAAATGGCATGCCTTCTGATTTCTTCCTTTAGACGTAAATTCTCCATGGCGAATCTTGTTGCTTCATGGTTCCTATCAACCTGAGTGCGCAGAACTTCAATCTCCTTTAGATGTTCCTCCTTTTCTTTTAGCAAGTGTGTCTCAGCCGAAATCTTCCCTGCAGCAACTGCCTCTAGCCTTTTAATTCCTGATTCTCGAAACCTTAATATCATTTTTAAGCCTTTTATCTCATCCTCTCTTTGTTTGGCCTAATGAACAAATGAGGAAAATTCTAAGATCACAGTTTGTAGAGTACATTAGACACATGCATAGATACATGAGAGAGAGAGAGAAAAAGAGAGAGAGTCAGAGTCCACAAAATGTAGGATTCATGCACATTGATCACTTCAAGCTTAATCTCCCAGTTTCTAAGTTCACCAAAAGTAAATCCTGGCATTTGTTTGAGTACATCTCAGATATGCTGCCATTAAGTATAATGGAAAAACAAAAGTCCTTTCCTGCTTACCAGTTGCAAAGCTGCCTGATTTTCAGCTGCCGATGCCTTCAACGCAATATCTTTATCTCTTTCCCTCTTAAAAGCTCCAACGAGGGCAACTTCATAGTCTTTCTTCTGAACAGTTACCAGGAAAATAAATGGTTATAAGTTATAACTACTCTTTGAAATGTTTAAATGGATGAATGGACTTCAGTATAAACATGGATACCTGAGACATTCTTTTTTCAGAAACAAGAGGACTAAATGATCCTTGAAGCCCTTCCCACTTAAGTGAGCTGGGAGACCCTGGAAAGCTTAGTACATCATGTTCCAGATTTTCAGATCCTCCATTGACTAAACCACGTAGTCGGGACACTTCTTTCTGAAAATTGAATGCCAATTAGTATTATTTTTCCATGAAACTACATTTATTACTTTTTCTTAAAGGAGTACTTGTTCCGTGTTGAAATAAAAGGAAGTTCCAAGTCAACTTTAATTGGCAAATACTAAGCATATTATCATTTAATGGTATAGTTTTGCAGAAAAGAGCATCCCAAGTCCAATACCTTCAGCTGTTGAATTTGCATTCGCATAGCAATAACATCTCCTGACGTATCTTCATTAACAATTGCCTGAAGAGAATCAGAAATTGCCTTTAGCAATAACATATTTGAAAGGCATCACAGATAGTTAGTCAACAATTCTCTGACCGCTTTTGTCTAAAGTTTAGGTTTCTAACTAATAATCTAACATCATTATCAGAATAACTAGCATAGATTCCATACATTGTTTTTAATAAATTTTGCACGTTGAGCAAACTTCAATGTGCTTAATGTCTCCAGTGAACAGCTGCAAGGTAACCACCAAAAGGTAACATAGGGGAAAAAAAATGAGAGAGAGAGAGAGAAGATTGATATCCAAAATAAACACAATTAACCAGTCAAAAGTCAATAGAAGAAAAGAGACAGAAGATCAAGTTTGAGATTAAACAAAGATGAACCATATTATTGTAATTTCATGACCCAAATTATTCATGATCAATAGCTGCAATGAAGCAAAATCTAATAGTGAAAAACTGCTCTTATGAAAATTTTGCCCCATTTTGAAAAAAACTATGTAAAACACAGATGGCTTCCAGGAATCTGATTCCCCCAATTAAAAACTATTTCATATTAAATGCAGGTAAACATGTCTTAAGCATTATCAGTAAGTTTAGAAGGTAATTAAAAGAAAACCTTTTATGTAAAAACAAAAGGACTTCAGGGAATTCCAGAGAGACCTAATTGAAGCAATAAAAACAAATAATCACATAAATAGATAGGCAGCTTACCAAAGAGATGGACTGACATTTGCTATTATAATAGTTTTTGAATTTCCTCCAAGAGAATCCTATGAAGAGGAAGAATAGTTAAATAGATAAAGTGCATATCACAAATAGCCAATGACCTTGGACCAAAAAGAAAGGATCCGCCAATGAAGATGCAAACGACTTGAAAGCCAAATAGTCAAGCATTTCTTGTATCCTGTATGTTCCAGCACTTCAATAAACCAAACCCTATACATTCATGCAGAAATATAACCCATATTTCCAATCCAGTGCAGGTCTCAAGTTTCAGTTCCAGACCTTCATTTTTGTGCATCAAATGCCTAATCTCATGGACTGAATTGCCATGTTTTAGGCCTAACAGCTAAGGAGTTTATCACTCTCTCAAATGTGGCCTTCTATTAAAATTTAAGTTGGCCAGCAACAATCTTCATCCAATTAAAATCTTAGAAGTTTTTAAGACATGTGAAATCATATTTGCAAAGTGGACTGTTTTCCCATAATTAGCCATATTTGAAATTTGCCAAAATACAAGCATTTACCTGAAGCAAGAAAGTAAGTTTGGAATCCCGATAAGGGACATGAAGAGACTTTCCATTGGATATGCTCACGAGGTTCATTATCACGAGTCTGCAAACACCAAAATCTCAATGGAATAAATTAGTGGATATCTTTCACTTTGACATGGCAAAAATTTTTGACCAAATAAATTGGAGATGAAAAGCAGCAACATCAGACCCCAATGTCGAAAGAGACTTGTTAATGTTGGTAGCTTCCTTTAGACGTTCACCTTCAGCCCCAGAACTCTTCTGCCTAATACATACAAACAACGATTCTTAAATTTAATTGAAATTTATTTGTCTAATATTAATTAATTATGTCTATCCCCTTTGCTTTTCAAATTACCTCTCAGATCCAGCTAAGTCAACAAGATTAAGCCGGGCAAAGCGATGGTGAATTACACCTTGAGATTCCCACTGACAAAAAAATAAAAATGTTTTCAGCCAAAAAGTACAGATTAAAGTATATTACAGAACATTTTACTCTTCTAGCAATAAATCCATTTAGCAAAAATTGGAAATCTTTTTGCTGTGAGAGATCTGCAAACCTTGCTCTCAATGATGCATGTAAATACACTATGAGAACGACTACTAGCACGATTCATATTTGTGGCAGCTACTTTCCTATTTGATGCACCCTGAGAATGTGATCAATATTTCCATTTCACAGTTAGTAACCCCCAAAATGTGTTTAAAAATTATAGAAGATACAAATCAATATAATAAGGATGCTGAGAAAAGAATTGTTGGCTAAAGAAGAAAACAAAGAAAGAAATTGTTAGGGGAGGGAAGGAAAGACACAAAGGCAAAGACAGGGACAGAGATGGAGACAAGGGCAATTGTCACCTGAATAAGTTGCTGAATCACATCTCGAGCACTTGTGACTTCAATCTCCTTCAAATTCTCAACATAAACACCTTTCTTTACATCCTCTCTTATCTGAAATATTCCCACTAAACATTTTCAGTCACACCAAAAATTATATCAAAGAAGCCTACAAGGATAGCTATGTAAAATATCATATGGGGCATGTCTAATGTGTATGAAAGTAGATTTTTGTTAAAATATATCAATAACCATATAAACACAAAAGAAGAATCAATGAAATTCATGGTCCTTTAACACAAGTTTAATATTCATTCACATAATAGCTGGAAAAGATAAAAATGATGATAAACTGCACCAACAAAGGCCACTGGAAGGCAAGCAGTGGCAACAAATGCAACTTCTAACAACTTATCACCACCTGTAAGTTATTAGAAGATGGATCCAAAAGATCAAAAATCTGTTCATTGTATATCTCCAGAAATGAGCATCTGCAAGTGAATTTTATCTTTTCCTCTTGACGAGCTTCTTTTTCCTGCCATAAGATTATACAATTCAATGTTACAATTAGATACTTGCATATTAAGACATGTTGAGATGTGTAAGAGAGCAACAGCTAAAAGAAAATTCAAAATGGTAAGCTCTAGCTTGGCCAATGAGAATTAGTTTGTGTACTACAGTGCACTTTACGAACTTTAAGCAAAAACAATACTAATTCACATGGTAAAAATGCCACTAATTTGCTAATGAAGCACAAGTATGATTCTGTGAACAAAACTTTAAGTGAAAATCAATAATTGCCGAATGCATCTCATGATAAACCATAAAAATAAATGAACAGCATATTTGTTTCTTCTTAATGTTATGATGAAGAAGCCAGAGTAACACAAATCAACTTACACAAATTGAAAAGAAGTTCATGTATGAAATCTTAAGAGAAGAGAAAATTCTCTCAACTTTTCATTTAAAGAATTAATCAGTTCTTGCAAAAAAGTACATGCAAGTTGCATGGTATTAAAGAGTCTCAATGATTATCACAGGCAACAAACTGTCTCAGGCAAGAAAAATCCTATATGCTTTCACCAGGAAAGAAAACCAGAAGTAGTCTCCAATGCATTTTAACTCACATACTAGTGTGTGTAACTTATGTTTCTTCCTGATTCCCTAAGTGGAGATGCACAAACCTTCTGGATCCTTGAGAACAAATATTCAAATACTCTGGGTGTCATTCCACAGTTGACACTATGTCTCCGGGTGCCCCCCTCAATGTCTCCAAGCATGGTATGAGTCTTCCCACTTCCAGTCTGCAATGTGTTTACACAGATTGCATAATCATAAAAGCCAAAACCAGATCACCAAATTGAACCAAATAATCTAATATTCATTGTCAGATTGACATAAAAATCCTGTGCTAACTAAATTCACAGTTAAATGCTCCATGCTAACAAATTAAGACTTAATAGAAATGACGTGAAATAGAAAAGAATCTGAAGCTTTTTTAATTGCTAACCTGGCCATAAGCAAACATGCAACTGTTATATCCTTCCACGCAATTATCGACCATGGGCACACCAGCAACTTTGAAGAGTTTCTCCTATCATATTGCACCAATGAATACACATATTACAGAGGTAAATGAGATTGGCATAATGTCAAAACCAACTTAAAGAAGAAGGAGAAGAAGAAGACAAGAAGAAAAAGAAGAAAATACCTGGCTAACACTTTCATCTGCAACTAGATCAAACGTGAAACGTGATTCTGGATGTCCTGTCCAAGTAATTGATTGACAAGTATCTTGCCTAATGCATTTGCTATGGCCTTGTTGTGAGATTTCCATACTACTTAGTGGACGAACTCTGATAATAACCTACAAAATTTAAAAAATAAAATGATAATCATCCATACAAACATCAACCATAGCTCCATAGCACTAAGCAGTAAAAAGATCCACCCATTGACAAATTTGATACACTGTCCAAATATGCATTAAATATTCTCTTTAAAAAAAAAAAAATCTTAGTAAAAGGCAATATATTCCCAGTATTTGTGTTCAGTTATTGTCACCAACCAATCAGAAAGTCAGATTGACTACTTTAGCAACAATTTTTATAGTTTTCCAGTCAATTAACTATTTTAGTGACGATTTCATTCCTTCTAAAGGCCGAAAACAATTCAAGAAGCCTCCTAATTCCTAGGTACCATAAACTAAACCACTTAAGGCCAAAAACAGTTCAACACTATCTCCTGCATACACTCTAGATGTTCTACTTACACCCAAATTCTCTTCTCTTTCAAACTAACAAGTGATTGGACAATAAAAGCTTCAAGCACACAATTGCAATAGTTAAACGACAGAAAATATACTTAATCACATCAAGCAGGAAATTTCCCAGTTTTGTACAATGTACATTAAATTGAATCATCCTTTATCTCCTTTCAAAGTCAGCGGAAGAATATGTGACAAATCCATCAGCGATGGAAGGCTGAATCTGTAAAACAATTGGTCTGCATTGTAGTATTGTAAATCAAATTTACAAAAAGCTATAACAAATATTAAGGCTAATCTTTAGAGTTTTCTAGTCGATTAACGACCTGCACGTTGCGGTCCTTCCAGAACGACGGGTCCTCAGAGATGTCAAAGTTCTGTGCCTGCGGCAGAACCGAGCCAGTGCCACTGGCATCACCATGTTCCCGCTCGCCGACACTCCGAACTGCACCAGACGCCGGAACCAGAGACAGAGCAGAAGAAGAAGCAGCAGTCTCTCGAGACACGGATTTCGACAGATCCGGTGAACTTGGCACGATTGAAGCTGATTCCGAGACGGAAGGCCGGTCTTGGAACCCAAACCGGCTCTTGATGGCACTCGCTGCCTCCGAAATCAACGGCATTTCGGAGACAATGGGAAAAAAAAAAATCTCCGAACCGACTCTGTTTAGACAGCGTTGTGCAAGAGAGCAAAGCTCCAGGTTATTGAAGTGCAAGGGAAAAACTAAGACAAGCTTCACGGAGGAATGGGGGCTGTTTGGGATGAGAGAAAATGTGAAAACTGAGAGGGAAAAATCAGATTTTGAAATGCTTTTCCCTTGGAAGTTTTGGACCTTTGGTGCAAGAAACTCAAGGGAGATAATCGGACGGTTGGAATTGGCTTCGATGGACGGCTAGGATGACTGGATTCAAATTTTCGGACCGTTTGGCGTCTGCGTTTGAAATTTTCCACGGACCTCGATGTCAATTTACCAAAATGGTCGTCCGTCCATCGTTCCCCAGTATACGTTATAATTGCATAATACCCTTTTTATATAAATACTCTGAAAATAATAAGTAATGCTATTCTTCGAGATTTAGTTTCCAATTCAGTTGTACAAATATATTAAATAAGAAAGAAATAAAATTAAACTAATTTTTTAAATATTTTTATTTTATCAAATCAAACTTGTACACATCAATTTAAAAACTAATTGTGCAATAATATCGTTATTTGAAAATAAATAGTTGCACAGTAATTAGAAGAATGATGATACAACTAATCCTCTCAACTTTGCAGATACTTATCGTATGTGAAAAAAATATTTTAGATAGTTTAATTTAGTTCAGTGAAAAATAAATTTCCCTTTGTTAAATCAACAAAAAAGATTTTACTCATAAATTAATCAAGTATTTTAACTATCATTATTCTATTAACATCAATTTGCTCTCGTTACCCTTGCAAGAACAATGGTTTTGATGTATACGTAATAAATTAGTGCACTTGAAGAGAGAAAAAAATAAAAAATAAAAAATAAAATTTTGCAATCTATAAAAGTTCTCCCTTCTATTGGATCAAATGAGGAGGAAGGGCCTATTTGTGAATAACATTCGAAGGTTAAACCAGACTCTGATTAATTAGAACATACATTTCAAGCATGGCCCGCATCTCCTCAGCTGATATTTGCACATTTGCAAGTGGATCGGACTGAGCCATGTTAGGATCTCAAGTTCACGAACATGTCTAATTTTATAAAAATTAATTGATTTTTGTAAAAGAAAAAGAACCGACTCGTATTACACATTTAACGAGGTTTTTATAAGTGTGTGGATTGGGAATTTTAACAGGTATAAAGTTACTTAGAACTCCCTTTCACACGTCCTACAAATCGAGCTTGTTTTCTTATACTTTGGGACACGACTTTCAATGTCGTGCAACGCAAAATTGAATGGTCTTACTTATTGCCAACACTTTCAAATTTTATAAGGATGATAGAAAAACAAATTATGGTTGTTTGCTTCCTATTGTAACACACTTACCGTAAGCGTTTCTCGTGGAGATTGGAGTTAAAATGCGAAAAATAAAATAAAATAAAACATACAAATCTAAGCAAATTATTTGGTAGTAACAAAGATTGACATGCCAGAATAGGGAAGCAAACAATTATTGCGGAGAGAGCAAACTGTAGCAAACACACTCTCCCGCGAAACACAATCTCTATCACATTAGGTGGAGTTTTGAGCAATGAAACTTTGGATGACTGGCATCAGCTTCTTCGCTGCATCGGAAGTGGGATTGACGGTGAAGAAGCCATGTTGTTGTCCTTCGAACTCAACATATTCAATCTTTTTTCCCCACTTCTTCAGTCTCTCTGCATAGTCCAGGGTTCTATCTTTCAACAGATCGCATCCCGCTGCCACTACTAGAATTGGATCAAGATCCACCAGCTCAAGTTTATGGCTAGTAGGCCCAAATGGGTTCACCAGTGGATGATCCGTTGTGTCTCCAACTGGAATTGATAGCCTCCAATACCTGACCCCACAAAGAAAACGAAAACAACTTGTCAAGAAGAGCCGGCCCCCTACCAGAACAAGACTTTGTTACTTATTTAAAAAAAAAAAAAAAAAAAAAAAATCCTCTTTTTGTTATATCGGTTAGTATGAACTTGCTGAGAATGATTCTGGTTTAGTTCATCGCCTATTAAAAATAGGATGTGCTCTAGTGGATCTCACAGGCCAAAAAAAGATTAGTCAGTCTGATAATGAGCTAGTGACATTGCTTCTTTGACCTGAACCAAGGGGGTCCCTTAAATATGATGCAAAATACATCTTATCTTATCTTTATCAGAGATTTTTCAATAAAATAGTTTGAGGAAGGGAAAGGAGAAGAAGTCCTCGACCCGCCATCGATGGAGGAACAACTTGTTAGTGACGTAGAGATTACATGCATATTAGCTGAAATAGTGTCGCTAAAAACAGGAATAAGAAGTATATCAAACTCTTATCTAGACCTCATACGGTGTTGGAGTTTCCCGAAGTGCCAATGTCTTCTTCAGAGGTCTAAAATGTAAATGGTAATTATTAAATTACAGAATAGTTCTGCTGCAGGCAGCCGGCAAACTTTCTTTACTTCTTAATGAAAGATGGAATCATTACAATTATAGATACAAGTAACAAACATAAATTAGATTTCAAGAGCAATAAGACAGATCTGTCAATGAGCTCCAAATTAAGGAATGCTTCTTTGGATCCCTCCGCTTCTGACTTTGTCCTAACCGTTCCACCGAAAAATGGTCCTAAAAGGACATAACCACGCACCTGAACCGGAGCCAACTCCGGCGAACCGGCCCTGAGCCGAACCGCCAAATTGTGAGCAATGTTGCCACCGGCAGAGTCGCCAGAAATGAACGCCTTGCCAAAATCAGCAACGCTAGTCAACCAAGGATCAGGCTCCTGGAACAAAGCTTGAGCTTGGAGCCATTTGACAGAAGTGAAGCAATCGTCAATGGCAGCTGGAAGCCTGTTCTCCGGAGCAAGCCGATAATTGGGTGAAACAACCACTGCTTGAAGCTGCAAGGACAGCTTGAGACAGTAGTGATGAAAGTTTGGCCATGTGCAGGACCCTATGCAGAATCCACCTCCATGGATGTAGTAAAAAATTGGGAGCTTGCCAGCAGAAGAGGAATACGCAGCTGGCTTGTAGAGCCTGAGGAGAAGATTGTGAGTTGGATCAAAGACAACGTCTTTCCATTCAACTGAACCATCATCTTGGGCAGAGACTTTGAAGGAAGGTTCAGAGGAACGCCAGATCGAGCCGTCGCTGTAAACCCGAAGGACTCCTCTGCATTCATCAACCACATAAGGAGGAGGCATGGCAGGGGCAGTAGCAGAAGACATTTTTTTTATTTTATTTTCTCTCAAGGTAGTAAGCAGAAAGATTCGAGGATTATTGGAGTTGAAGCAGAAGAGAAGAGAGAAGGAGGAAGGAAACAGTCAAAGGAAGCAGAGAGAGTCAAAAGATGGGCGACGTTTTGTTGGGGTTATGTATCTTTCCATATAGTCCAGTGATTGAGTTTGTCGCATTAGTTATATAATTGAATGCGCGTTTATCATAATTATTTACCATAGTTATTAATTATAAATTATGTTATTTATTAAAAAAAAAAAAATGTCAACTAAAAAAAATTTGTTGGAATAAATTTCTGAGCACAGATGCCTATTCATGGTATAATGCCATGTGATTCTTGACTGATTAGGTGAGAATGAATGAGTGCTTGTGCATGCAACATCAACTGACGAGCCTGCCGCCAATCTGAACCAAACAATTTCATTTATACAGATCCCCACAGCCCAGCAGAAATTAAAAAAAATTAAAAATTTTAAAAAAATTTTTAGAAAAGGAAGAAGGGTAATTGCAGAAGGCAAATCGGTGTGAAACTCTTTTAGGCACCTTGTGCACACATACATTTTAATCACATAAATAATCAATTTCTTTCATTTCAAATTAAAAGATAAAACAAATGTATATGTATTATATATGACTTAAATTATATTTAATCAAAATTAATTTTTTTATACTAGTGTATTATATTTGTTTTAAATTTAATGGATTAAATAAACTAACTTACAGGGAAGACCATAAAAATTGATGACAACTCCAAACATTCTTTACTAGTTTGAAGTCATTTTGGTGAATCAGTGCAATAATTTTTGATTTGAATAGGTACAGGGTTGAATTTTCGGTGGGAGCAAGTGCATGCGATTTATGCAGAATTTCCTTTAGAGCACGGCGGGCCCACGAAAAGTTAAAATTAACAGAAATGCATCAGAACCGTTAATCGCGCAACCTTCGAAAACTGCCAGGCAATCTGTTAAAGTTCCGACGCAACAAACCCTAAAAAGACAATGTTCCTCCATCGTTTGGCGATGCAATAATTCAAACCTCCCTAACAAATTTAAAAATGGCGAAGAGGGAGAAGCAACGAGCAAAAATTGATGTAATCGACGTCGAAGAAGAGGAAAAAAAGGAGTCGAATTTCGCGTTAGAAGGGAATGACGGCGGCGGCGGCGACGGCGACGGCGACCGAGAGGCGAACCAGGATCTGAGCTTGAAGGTTGTCGAGAAAGCGCTGCTGATGCGCGCGGCGAGTGTAGATGAAAACGAGAACGACGCAATCGTGGTTTCTGGTGACGAAGAGTCTAAAGATGGTACCGGCGTTGTCACTGTCGGTGGCGTTGTCACTGTCGGTGGTGTCGACGTCGGCAATATTCAGGTTATAGAACTCTCTTCTTCTCCGTCAACAGAGGCTGAAGCGGTTACCAGGGTAACCTCGGCGGTGAAGAAGAAGAAGAAAAAGAATCCTAAGAAAATGGAAATTGAAGAGAATTATGTGGGTTTATCTTCATTTTCTCTCTGTTTTTTTTTTTTTTTACTATTTATTTTTCTTGTTCTAATTAACTTTATTATTGAAATGATATTAGTTAAATTGAAGAGAATTATGTGGGTTTATCTTCATTTTCTCTCTGTTATTTTTTACTATTTATTTTTCTTGTTCTAATTAACTTTATTATCGAAATGATATTAGTTTAGCTTTGAGTGCTTTTACTTGCAGTTCTGACTTAAGATGGCTAGGATTTCGAATGACTTTCGGCTTGTGTTAGGTTATTGTTGCAAAAGAAGAAGAGAAGCAAGAAACAATTAAAGCTCCAGAAACAGTCAATGCCTCCGAGGAACTACCAGAATCCGTGGATCCAAATGGTGTAGTGATATCCGATAATATTGTGCTGCGGAAGCTTCTTGTGAGTTTGAAATATTTGCTATGTAATGTGTGGTTTTTGTTGTGAGGAAGGAAGAAAGAATATTTCCATTTGAAAGGCTTAGATTAGTCTCTCTGTTATGTTTATTCTGTCAGCGGGGACCTAGGTACTTTGATCCTCCAGATAGTGGCTGGTCGACATGTTATAATTGCGGTGAGGAAGGGCATATGGCAGTTAACTGTCCGTCCCTTCAGAAGAAGAAAAAACCATGTTTTGTCTGTGGTAGTCTGGAGCATAATGCCAAGGAATGCAAGAAGGTTAGTAAGTGAACCAGTGATTATGAGCTTAATGCTTCATATTCATCAGTTTTTCAAAGTAATTGTTGTTCTCTGAATGGCTGGCATAAATGGATCTTCATATTGATTGACATAATTAGCTTCTATTGAATAAATTTCTTTGTCATGTGGAACTAGTTTTAGTTTTATATATTAATGACATAGGTTGATCTGCTTTTATATGCAAGTGTAACAGTACTTATGCATATGAATACATATGTGCTATTTGAAACTTTGGCTGTGATCAAATGACATTTATGAGCTTGCGAGTTTGTGTTTGACATCGCACAAAGCTATTGGGTGTAGAAATGTGTGCAACATAACTGCAAGGTGGAGTTACATATGGCTTGACTACATCCCATTTGACTTTGGTTATATCTCATTTTATCAAGAAGCCAACTGGTCTAAAATGAAGCTAAGAGATGTTAACACCACTTGGCTATTAATAGATGAGAGTATCATAAACTCACCATATGTGTTGGATGATGAAATATCTTAGTAGTCTCATGGTGACATGTATTTTTCCATACCTTCTTCTATTTCTTCTTTAGCCTTCTGTTTTTCGTACTTTAATGTGCAATTTAGCTATGTAATTGAAGATAAAGTCAGTCTTGTAACTCATGTAAGTTTTCATTATGGTGTTTGTTCCCTTTTTTTCCTTTTCCAGGGACGAGTCTGCTTTATTTGCCAAAAAGGAGGGCACCAAGCAAAAGATTGTCCAGAGAAAAATAAAGCAAATATAAAGGGTGCAAGAAAATGCCTGAAATGTGGAGATTCTGGGCATGATATGTTTTCATGCCGGAATGGTTATCCTCTTGATGATTTGAAGGTTGTGTCTTACTTCAAGTATGTGTGATTTTAATTGTTAATATTTTTTTTATGCATGAGGTCTTTTTTCCCTAGCCTATCATATTTAAGTAACTGGAGTTTCTGAGTGGTGTTCATAATGTTTTCTCTCTGATTTAGGAAATACAATGTTATATCTGCAAGGGTATTGGCCATTTGTGCTGTACTGAATTTGTTGATGATGGTGCAAGAGAAGTTTCTTGCTACAAATGTGGTGAACTGGGTCATTATGCTATGGTAAGTCCTGTTCAGCACTGTCAATTTCCATTGCTGTTTTGTTCTGGTGCATGTTTCTGCATGTTCCTCTATATGGTCTGTGAATGGAACACTTGCTAACTGATCTCCCACCCAAAACCAATAAAAACGCTGAATTGTTCTAGATGAAGATTTATTTATTTTCCAGTTCAAATTACCCACTTGTATAATGGTGCTTAGAAGTATGTCAATGCCATGGTTTTTATTTTATTTCAAATATTTTTTTGATGATTTGGAACTATGTGGAATGTACTGATATCTTGTTTCAACTTTTTTCCTCACCCATTTGTAACCCTGCTATACTCAAGCAATGTTGATTCTTTAAACTCTGTTTTCACAAAGCTTGATGACATTTTTTTGAACAGTAGTGTTATTATCTTCTTTGGATGAGTTCTTTTTTGATATTGGATTGGTTATAACTCTGGTGGTGTTATTTGTTTGTATCACACAGTAGTGAGAATTAGGCTAATGGAAGGGTGTTTTTTTTTGTTAGGAACACTGCTCAATGCTTTTCAGGGTACTTTCTATTTCTTTCTCCATCGTTAGTGTTTTAACTCTCGTTTTACTACTTTAAATTGTCACTGTTATCATTACCACCCTTCTTGTTAGTATCAGAGGTGCAAAGTGACTCATGAGTGTCTTTTTCTCTATTGCTTTTCCATCAATGCTGTTTTAATTCTTTCTGCTATTAAAATTTATCAGTGCTGTCATTGTTGTGATTCTCTTTTCTAATTGCATAAAATTACCCATGAATGTCTTTTTTCTTGTTGATTAGCATTTTGTGAGTGAAGATTATTTCAAGGAGTCCTTCCAAGAAAATTTCCATTGTCTGTAGCCAGGATGAAAACTGATGTTGCAAATGCTGGCTTCTCTTTTTTCCTACAGAATAATATGATTTCTTTGTGTAATGTATCTTATCTCTTTTCATTTTGTGAGTGACTATTATTGCAAGGAGTCATAGAAATTGTCTTTCTGTAAAAGCAGGGGTAAGGTTGGGTACATTTGATCCCTTCTTTAGACCCCACAATATGGGAGGCTCATGCACTGGGATCCCTTTTTTCGTTTAATCTTTTCGCTTTTGTGATGTCACTACCACACGCATGTTTTGAAACCTCTGTAATGTTTTTCCTTGCCATTTTAGGAAGTTCGGAGATCTTTTGATGTTATTTTGGCAAAATCAAAGCACTGTCTAGAAATTTTCCTTTTTGTAACCCATGCCTTAACACTGACTAGCAGAATCTGTATTATTTATCTTGTGCAGGCTTGCTCGAGGTTACATAAGGAAGCAAACAATATAGCATCACCTAGTTCTTGCTACAAATGTGGTGAAGGAGGACATTTTGCACGTGAGTGCACAAATTCTGTTAAGGTTAGTTTCAGGAGAGATGATCGTAAATCTTCTCCTAACCATTGTATGCTGTTTCATCATTTTCATTGCTTAGGTATGGAAATATTCTGCTTCCTCATTGGTAAGGTTTTGTTTTCTTCCTAGGCTGGAAAGAGGAAGCGTGAACTATCCACCTCCAAAAAGAATAAAAACAAGTTGGCAAGTAAATCTGCTCCTCATGATCTTGATAAGGATCATAAAAGGAAACGAAGCAAGTCTGAAGAGCGAGGCATTACAACAGCTCAGAAACCAAAGAACAGAGGTGGGTGGACTGTAGAGCACCATGGGCATTCATCCAAGTTGAAGTCAAAGTCAGAAGAACAAGGCCTTGCAAGGCCACAAAAATCCAAGCACAGAGGTAAAAAAGGGTCCAAGTCAGAAGAACAAGGATTCACAACGCCACAAAAATCAAAGCGCAGAGGTGGTTGGATTACAGAGAAGTCTGGAGATTCATCCAAAACAAGGTTCGGAAGGGGCTCTTGGAGGTCTCCTTCCACACCATTTTCTAATAATCACGATGTTTCTACTGCAACTGCTGACTGTATGTTTCCAACTTCTCGACCTTCTATGGTAAAGCACAATAGTCATATGCAAACTCCAGTGTTCCCAGGGTCAGCAACACCTTTTCAGCAGAGATACTCAGCATCAAGGCTTGATAATACTGGTGGTCATCATGGCCACTCTGGCAGTTGGCACGGCAACTCCGGTAGTGCTGGAACAAGGAGATTTCAGCAGAGATACTCAGCATCAAGGTTTGACAATTCTGGTGGTAGGTATGACAGTTCTGACAGTTGGAATGGCAACTCTGGCAGTCGGCATGGAAACTCTGCTTATTGGTATGGCAGCTCCAGAGGTGCTGGAACAAGGAGAGGCTATGATTGGTGGTAATAGCAAGTTCAGTCACAGACAAGTGCAGAGGATTTCCTAAAGTTGGATTCTCCTTTCAGATCAAACTTACCCCAGGTAACCCTGTAACATTTATCAATGTGTTGGTTTCAGATTATTCTCACATCTATGAATGCTCATTTGGGGATTAATTGCCATTTTTCTCAAAAAATGTGTATGTATGCGAACACCAAGATCAATTCAGGGAATCTTTATAGTCAATGAATTACAATGGGCCTTCTTTACTTGAGCCGTCTCTATCTGCCTGTGTTTGTGGTTATGCTGGAACCTGGACAAATGGTTGCCTTTCCTTTCAATATGGGATTTGACGTCGACTTTTTAAGGTTATTGACCTTGTTGAACTACTCCATTTGCAGCAGCATTAAGGAATAACTGACTTTGCTAGCCTATTTAATCCTTGTTTATTCAGAATGTTTTTGTGATGTTACATCGGTCAATCTTTAAAAATTAATGTTTATAAAGTAAACCAAGTTGTCCCTATGGTGATAGGCGGTATTGTATATTTTTGTCACCTTTTAGGTGAAATCTTTTTCTAGGACCCCTGCTAAATTTGACCTAATTTTTCTGCCCTTTTAATTTTCAATAACAAACCAAACGGTACCACCCAAGTTTCACCTAGCCAGGGGAGAAAGAGAAAGCCGAAATCTTGTCTCCTCTCGTTTTCCTCCCTTCTGAACCCTCCCCCCCACTCCAAAACAAAAAAAAAAAAAAAACCAGACAGAATGTTCTAGTCGACAGCACTATGTTTCTCATGAGATTCTTTTTCATTGTTTTCTACCAAACAAAGGGTACAGTTAATTTTTATAGGAAAAAAACACCCATCTTTTAATTATTAAAATATAAAAAAGTTATGTAAGAAAATAAATAAAGAAAATAAGAGAAATGATAACACAAAAATATAAGTCAATACTCAACGATTACATCTCTCTCTCTCTAGTCTATTTCACATGGTATATAACTTTTAATATACATAATGATGATTGTCTTACATAAGAGGTAATTATATTACAATAATAATAGAAATTCAGGCTTTAATATCATATTAATCAATCGCTAAGATTTTTACTTAATTATAATTAAATATATACAAATTGAATTATAAAATCTCATTTTAATTATGATCAAATACCCGTAACAATAACAATAGGACTCTCTGATTCTCCAGCCGCCCAATCCGCAAAGGCCCCGCGAAGGGACACCATCAGCCTTGACGACGTGCACCATACTCTTCACTTCAGGCGCATTATAGCAACTCCTGTAATCCTATTTTTCCCATTTTGAACCCTTATATATATATATATATATATATTATATAATAAGTTAATTTTGAATTTTTTAATTAAAATTTAATTTTTTATATTTTTATTTAAATTTTAGTTATTTTAAATCAAAATTTAAATAAAAATTTATTAAAATCATTAATAATTATAAATTAATTAAATAAAATTTTATAATAATTTAATTTTTTTCAAACAAAATAATTTATAACAAATTTAAAAATATAGTATTTTTATAAAAATATAAAAATTTAAGATATTTTTTCTGTCCTATATTCCTTTTTATCTTCTAACACATTTTCACTTTTCCCTCCATTACACCCGTAGTTCCCGCACTAAAATTCGCAGCCCGAGCGCTTTCCTTAACCTGCGCACGGCCCCACGTTTTTCCAAAACCAAAAATCGCTAATTTCAAAAAAATAAAAAATCAGTCCGACGCAGTAAGTTGCAGTCTTCCATTTCTCTACAGCAAGTCAAATCCTCCATGGAAAGCTTTCTAGCTAACTCATTAACACCTTAGAAGTCAGTAAATCTCCTCGCGGTTAGCTTCTATCAATAAAATTTTCTCTTCGCTTTAATGTCTCTGTAGAAAATTGCAAAAACCCTAGAAATTAGCTTCGAAGCTGCTGTTTTATTGTTTTTTAAAATTTTTTTAATGTTTCTATTCTATATCTAGTGTACTATGTACGGTTATTTATTATTATTTTTTTTCAATTTTTTGGGTTCTTTGTCAACTATGAAGTTGAGAGAGAGTTGTGGTTTTGCTCGTGATTTTTTTTTAAGCTGGTTGGGGGTGAAAATGATTTATTTTGTTTTTTTTTTTTAATTTTTTATTTTGTTGTTCTGCAGATTCTGGACAGGTTGATAACATCAGGATGTATATAAAGCAGGTAAATTCCATGGAAAGATTTCAGAGGTTTCTCTCTCTGTTTTTTTTTTTTCTTTTGTTTTTTTTTTTCCTGCTTTAAAATTTGAATGATCTTTTGTTGAATAGCTATGTTGACTTGGGGAGTTCTCCTATAGGTTGTAATTGAAGGTTTTAAGAGCTATCGGGAACAAATAGCTACTGAGCCCTTCAGTTCTAAGATAAACTGTGTCAGTAAGTGTTTTTTATTTTTTTATTATAATTTTTTTCTTTTTTGGATCCTATTTTGTTCTTATGTATTTGATATATTAATTCTGTTTGTGATCATAGTAGATTGAGCAATAAGTGATTTTAAGTTTTTGGTGCACAATTTAATTACATATATTATCGGTGAAATTTGCTGTGTCTGCCCTCTGTTGGAACTGGTGGGTGTTTCCATTTTATTTGAGCCATAATTACAGTGATAATCTTTTCATTGGTTCAGAGTTGTGGCATGTGATATTTGATGTAGGTCTTTGTTGCCATCCATTGCCTTGGTCAGCTTGTTTGGTGTATTACAGATAGTCCTGCCAAAGTCATAGTTATGGTAGTCTCATACTCTTTTAATGGCTTCTGCAGTTGGTCCAAATGGATCTGGCAAGACAAACTTCTTTCATGGTGAGTCAATGCTTGCTGGTTTTTTCTTGCTTCTATCACCCTCTTTATTTATTGTTTATTTATTGATTTTTGGTTGAGAAATGGCTATATTGAACTTTCACACTGAAATATTGATTCTGTTAATTTTTTAGCCATTCGTTTTGTATTGAGTGACCTCTTCCAAAACTTGCGGAGTGAGGATAGGCATGCACTACTACATGTATGTTTCCCAACATGATCTTTTATCTTCAAGGGTGAGATTGCGTAATTGTGTTATTATAGTTCCTTTGAATTTCTTCTTTGTTTTATTACCAGGAAGGTGCAGGGCACCAGGTCTTATCTGCCTTTGTGGAGATTGTGTTTGATAATTATGACAATCGCATACCAGTAATGCTTCACCTTGGTTCCTTTTTTTCTTTTATTTATTTATTTATTTATTTTTTTAATGGTTTGGGGGGCATCCATGGAGGTCCCATCTGATTTCTTCTTTCTCATTCTATAACATTTTTTTTTTTCTTTAGTTTTTGCCTCAAACTCTTTCCCTGCTTTGCTCCTGATATTCATATTGTTAAGAAATCCTGTTTTCTGATGAGAGTATATGGTCAAGCCGAAGGCATGCCTGTTGTTTTTTTGCAGAAGCGATTAATTTTGACGAACAGTTGTGTGTTTAATTAGGGGTATCAGCCAGGGTTGTGGAACTTCACTTGCTGCTGTGTGTATTGCTGGACACATCTTGCCATATTGTTAGTGATTTCATTAAATCCAATTGATCTTCAAGCTCCTTTTTGGGTTTTTAAGATCAATTTACTATTGCTAAACATGCCTATCAGGCAAAGCACTCTCATGTAGGTGGTTCTTGGTTGATGACTGATCTCAACTTTGGGTTTTCTGCATTAACCTATGAAAAAAAACCTGTAAGGCTGTAATCACTAATAGTCATTTAAGGTGACAAAGGTACTGAAATAGTTGCTTAGTGACAGAACAATGATTGTAGTTTTAGGGATTTTTTTCTTCATAGATTGGGTATTGTATTTTTTATGTTGCATGTATGAGTAGGTCCAGAAGTATATCATTTTCACATGCTTGCCAACAGATGTTTCTACTTTATCCTTGATAAATTGTTGCTTTTCCCATATAAAGGATGTCTTTTTGGTTTAATATATTTATTCATATCTTTTGCTTATGGTTAGACAATTTTTCCCTTTTGTCTGATGATGTCTTAAAGAATTTTATGCTTTTGATTAGGTTGATAAGGAGGAAGTGCGTTTACGTAGAACAATTGGCTTGAAAAAGGATGAGTATTTTCTGGACGGAAAACACATTACGTTAGTGTCATTCTTCTTTTTTCTTTCTTTTTGTAAAATTCTTGTTGGCCAACCTTTGGAAGGTGGTATTATTTGCAGGAAAACAGAAGTTATGAATTTGCTTGAAAGTGCTGGGTTCTCTCGCTCCAACCCATACTATGTTGTGCAGCAAGGAAAGGTTTGAGACAATTGTTTTTTTTGGCTCACTTTATTGATTTTGTTAAAGCTGGTGTGTTGTTTGCTTCCCTGCTTTGATATGCTTCATTTTCCCTGTATGCTATATTGTTTCATAGATAGCCTCATTAACCTTGATGAAAGACTCTGAGCGGTTGGATTTACTGAAGGAAATTGGTGGCACTCGTGTATATGAGGAAAGACGTCGTGAAAGTTTGAAAATAATGCAAGAAACAGGCAAGTAAGGGCCAGTTGAATTATTTTTTGTGTGTTGTGCATGTTTCTAAAGTGCAGTTGTATTTGTTAATCAGGAAACAAAAGGAAACAGATAATTCAAGTTGTTCAATACTTGGATGAAAGACTGAAGGAACTGGATGAAGAGAAAGAGGAGCTGAGAAAATATCAACAGCTTGACAAGCAGCGTAAATCTCTAGAATATACCATTTATGATAAGGAACTCCATGATGCACGACAGAAATTGGCAGAGGTCAGTAACAGTTTGATGCTTAATCACGGGTAAAGCGTTTGTCTATTATTCTATCATTAAGATGTTTATGTGGCATTGATTTTTGGACTCTCAAATTCGAAGATGGGATCTAAAAGTATGTGCATTCTTCTTACTAAGTATATTTGATTTGAGCATGCAATTCAAGTTTGACAGTTGATGGTACAAATAATGGAAAAAAAATGATTGTGATCAAAAGAATTACTTGATACATGTGGTAAGTGCATAGCACAATTAGTAGAGCAGATGGTGATAGCATTATTCAGGGTTTGGAAGGCCCCTGTTCCCTGAGCGTATGACCATATATTCTGTAATTCTTCTTGCACAGAGGATGTGATGTTGGAAAAAGAATGATATTTGATGCACTAGGCAAGAATAAAAAAAAGGGGCCTCAATGCACGAGGCTCCCACTTTAGGTTTTGGGGAAGGGCATCCTAGTGCATACACAAAAATGAAGTTTGGGAAATAGAGCAGTCCTGCTTATGATATGCTTTGCTTTTCTTGTCTCCCATTTTTTGGTGAATTAGGGCAGGGGAAGGGCCATCCTTGCTGTGATATGCATGCTTCGTCAAATAGTCTGGAAAAAAAATAAAATGAAAGTTTTCTGGCAATTTCATTGTCATTGAGACTGTCATCATTGTCCAGTATCTAAAAATCATTATTTCATTTCATCTCTTTTCCTTTCTGTAGAACTAATACCCCAAGGTCTTTATTTTCCCTTGGTTCAGTTAGAGGAGGCTCGAAACAAGGTTTCTGAAACATCAGCTAAGAAGTATAATAGTGTGCTGGATGCTCATGAAAGGTCTAAGGAGTTGGATGATGAGATTAAACATCTTACAAAACAAGTTCAAGTAAAATCCAAAGACAGAGAGGCAGCAGAAAGGCAGCAAGTTGAAGCAATGAAGAGGCAGACAGAGCTTGATCTTGATTTGAAAGACCTGGAAGAGAGAATTTCTGGAAATGACCAAGCGAAGGTCCTTTCTAGACGATGGAATTTCATTTGAAATTATGGATAGAAGAATGTGGTGTGTATTTTAAGCCTGTCTATTTGCTTTCAGGAGGATGCAAACAATCAACTCGACCTTTTACGAATTGAAATACAAAAGTCATTAGAAGAGCTGGACCAGATTAGTCCAGAATATGAAAAGCAAGTTATGAATGAAAAGGAGATCACAAAAGGGTATGTATGAATATAAAAGTTTGAATATACCTGTGGATACACTTGTGTTCGAGCCTTGATGCTGTTCACTGAGGAATCAAAGTCATCACTCTTTACTGATAGCACCCAGAATGCTTTATGGCTGCAAAACCTCTGACTTCTAAATGAGGCCTTAGCAGAGTGCCCTACAATTACAGAAGATGTTCTTTGCTTTAAATCAGTGAAAATTGTCTGTTGCTGCTTCCTTTTATTTTCTCATCCCTAAAGAATTTTCTTTCTTTTCTTTGGTTCTATCTAAAGACAACCATGAAAATCCAGTTACACAGACTTTGGTAAGAAGTTTCTGCTATTGTGCCTGTTTTATTTCACGAATGGTTTTGGTGCCTTGCAGAATAATGGAACGTGAAAAGCAGCTTAGCATTCTTTATCAAAAACAAGGTCGTGCCACCCAATTTTCAAGTAGAGCTGCTCGTGACAGATGGCTTCAAAGGGAAATTGATGATCTAAAGCGTGTTCTTTCTTCAAATTTGGCTCAAGTATGTGATCTTTTCATTTTTTTTTTTTCTTTTTTATTATTTCAAATGCTTTGTGTTTGGACTATTATTTCTTTTCTTTTCATGGTCCATTATGTGGGGGAATGACATTTACGGTTTCTATGTAATGAAACCACAAATTCTCTCCCCCCCTCTCTCTCTCTGTCTCTCTCTCTCTCTTTCTCTCTCTCTCCATATATATATATATATTTATTTAATTGTACACATCAATTTATCTCAACATGCACACATACCCCTACACAAGGACAAGTGGCCAGTGTATGAATTGTGCAGAGAGTTGGAAGTAAAGAGTGGTGATGACCAGAAGAAAACAAGGAAAATGGACTAGCCCATGCCCCTGGACAGTCTCAGTTCTATGAGGGATTTGTAACTTGCTCGTCCTTAGGATACAAGAGTTTGGAATAAATAGTATCCTTGAACATTTACTTTCTTCTCCAAATATAATAATTCCTGTTCCTTAATCTAAAATGTGATAACTTCTAACATTATTTTTTTTCATGCCTAATTTGTTATCTAGAGAGGGCTCTTTCTCTGTTCTATTCCAAATGCTGCAAAGACAACAAAGAGTAATTATGTTTAGGGTATGAAAGGAATGGGGAAGAAGGAATAGGTAGCAAGGGATGATTTGTGTTTTGACCAAGAGAAATTGAAGGCCGAAAAAAAGAGTAATATATGCAATTTTTAACCTTGTAGAAGTTGATTTCTGTACTCAGTGATTGTCTTATTGGATGCCTGGATGGTAAGAGAGGAAAGAAGAAATGTTAATTCTGTGGTCTTGCACCACTTATATGGTCTTGATCCACCAAAAGAGGCTGCTTAATTTGCATTTTCTGTGGACGTTTGATGTATCTGGCCCCTGGTTTCATGGCTATTAGCAAGAGGTGTCTAGCATTAACACAAACAGAATCTTAGAAATTTGCATTGGTTAATCTTTTTGCTAGTTTTAGTGCATCAAATCTGGATAAACATGATTTATAACTTTTCTCTTTCCTATTTATGGTACCCAGTTTCTAGCCTTGTTGCCCCAAGTTCTTGTTGATTCATTACTGATTCTTTGTATCCCTTACTTTCATGTAACCCAGGAGAAAAAGCTTCGGGATGAAATTGATAAGCTTAATGCAGATTTAAAAGAGAGAGATGTCTATATTGAGGGTCGCAAAGCTGAAATTGCTTCTTTAGAATCCATGCTTTCCTTGTCCCGTGAAGGTTTTAATAACCATAGATCACAGAGGGACATACTACAAGATGAGCGGAAGTATGACTCTCGGCTTTTCTTATTTTGGTTGGACTTGATGAATGGGATAGCTAATATGTTTGTTTCTCAAGGTCACTGTGGGACAAAGAAAGTAAACTTACTTCTGATATTGACAAGCTGAGAACAGAAGTTGAGAAGGCAGAGAAGAGCCTTGATCATGCAACTCCCGGTGTGAGTGATTGCTTTCTGGACTTGCTAGCTTCTAATGCTCTGACTCAGTTGTTTAAAATGGTAAAAGGGAAACTTAGTTATTTAAATGACTTTGTGGTCCTATGTGATGGTAAAACTGAGCCATAGGGTCCATTGGCATTCATAATCTGCAAATGGATCACTATCTATTTTCAATATACGCCAGCTCAAGTTGTTCTTGGCCCAGTTTGGCTGAGTAAGTTTTTCAACATAAAGCCTGTTTTGTTTTCTCTTTTGTCCTTTTCTTTGGTTTCACAATTCATAAATCATTCAAGTCTGTCATACTAGGTCATATTGAAGTTCTGTATACAGTCCAGTTATGGATAAAATCAGTCACTCAATAGCTTGGTGGTCTCTGCTCTTTTATTTCTTTGACTTCATTTGTCCCATAGGTTTTTCTTTCTCTTTCTTCTTCTCATTTTCTATATCTAAATGCATGAATGGGTTCAGTGAAGTTATCATGTAAGCAGTAGTTCACTTGTGGCTAAGCCAAGCATAGTTGAACCTGCTTGATCAACATGTTGTTTTGAAAGGGGGCTTTTTTTTTTTTTCCTTTCCTTGGATGAAGCTTGAAATGTGCATGAGCATTGTTGTATTTAGGTAGCTTTGTTGTATTACAGACTATGAACTGTACAAAATAAATGTGCTGCTGGAAGATTTTTATAAAGAAAAATGATCCTCGGCGGCATAGTTACTTCCTTGGTTGAAAGAGCATCACCTTCTTTTCATTTTTGTTCATTTTGCATGCTAGGATGTGAGAAGAGGACTAAATTCCATTCGGCGGATTAGCAGAGACTATAAAATCAATGGTGTCTTTGGTCCAATTATTGAGTTGCTTGATTGTGATGAAAAATTCTTCACTGCTGTTGAAGTTACTGCTGGAAACAGGTTCTATTGGTTCTAGCCTGTAATTAATCTTTAATATTTTCAGTCTCAAGAGTTGTACGGCTTGTCTGCTTGACCAGAATAAGTGATGATTATAATCTTCAACTTTTTTTCTCTGTTTGTCAATGCTTGTAAGGATCTTACCTTATGTTTACCTTTTGCTGAACAGCTTATTTCATGTTGTGGTTGAGAATGATGAAATATCAACCCAGATAATCAGACACCTTAATGCATTAAAAGGTGGACGAGTTACATTTATTCCACTGAACAGGGTTAAGTCTCCACGCATAAATTATCCACAGAGTTCTGATGTGATACCTTTGTTGAAGAAGTTGAGGTTCTCTTCTATCTTTACACCTGCATTTGCCCAGGTTAGCATCTGCTGTCATTCTGTTGCAACTGAATGTTTTTTGGGTCCATGCAGGGTGATAAAGTTATGCCAATGTAAATATCTTGTCTACAGTTAAATGTTGGAACTACCAATTATGGTCTTATTTTATTCTTAGTGGTTACAGTTGCATCCTTTATCATTGATTGTTGTTGGATTGAATTCAAACATGCATCTTGTTTTAAAAATATGGTTTTGACTGTCTTTTTGGCATGGTTAGCTTGCATTTAGCTATTTTTGGACTGTAAACATGGATAGTGAGCATGGTCAGTCTCTTGCAAGTTAATGAAAGGGATGGCAACAGGGCTGATGATTTTCTTTCCCTGCCTTATACAAGAAAGCAAAGTCCTTTCTCTGTGTCTAACCCAGAGCTTATCAGCCCTCCTTGGTTAATTAATCCCCAAGGGCTTGGTACCCATTATATGCATTCATATGATACAGGAAATGCAGCGAGACACTTACCAACACATGCCCCAAATGTGCAGATTATGTTTATCTTGTCTCTCTGTGCACTTGCAAAGATAATCAAATCATAAATTTAAAGAACTGCTCATCAAATAAACTCATTTGAACTTCAAACCTGATATTGACCTCTAGGCTCAAGGATGGGAAGACAAATTATTCCTGTTTGGAAAAATTACATTGCCATCCATTTATAAAAATAATTTTTCTGCAATGTGTGCAAACATTGCAAAAATGTAAGGCATAAGTTTCTCCCAGGTATTCGCTAGAACTGTGATTTGTCGAGATTTGGATGTGGCCACAAGAGTTGCTCGAACTGCTGGTCTGGACTGCATAACTTTGGAAGGTACCATAAACATTTCCCATGTTTACTTTAGCATGATGGACTTGGAATGCTATTCTGATTCCTTGGCGAGTCAGCAGGTGATCAAGTAAGCAAGAAAGGTGGAATGACGGGGGGATTTTATGACTATCGCCGCTCAAAACTGAAGTTTATGAATATAATTATGCAGCATACCAAATCTATTGATATGAAGGAGGAAGAACTGAGACAAGTCAGATTTAAGCTGCAAGATATCCTTTCTTTTTCTAGTGTTTTACTCCTGCTTTTCAAATGAGTCTTTTTGGATCATGTGTCATGGAAAATTTTTGTTTCTGCTTCTGGCTTGTTAACAAACATGATTTGTTGCCAGTTATGAGGCAGCTTAATGTGGCTTGGCTTTAAAAATGGACAGCAGTTCTTATGGTATGGGGTTTGAGAAATGGGGTAGACAGGGTAGGAAGCTTTTGCTTCGTGTTGTCATTTTAGGTGAGGGTGGCTTTTGTCTTCTTTTGTGACAACATTTTTTGTGTGTATATAAGATTGTGTGCCCAGTTGCTGTTTCTTTAATGATTCATGTGTATTTCTAAATGAATTAGTGTTGGTTTTGGATGTGTATACTTAAAAACTGGTAATGCATGTCTAAAGAGTGTCAAATTATTATTTGGAATGAATTTTTTGATGGTAAATAGTTGGGTTTGAAAGTTTTTAACATTTAAACATATGAAGATGGAAAATCTAGGCATGATCACTGCATAATTGTTATGTCGGGTAGAAAACAAGATAGTCTAGGTTTAAGGCGGTGGAAGAATGCCTCTTTCCTCTACTGGAAAAAGATCACTTAATACTTGAATTTCTTTATATAGTGAGCATGACTTTTGAAATGAGTAGGACATAATTGATTTTGTTGATTCTTTGATTTGTATACTAGGACTTGTTTTGTAGATAGGGTCACATTCTTTTTGGGCTGTTGAATGGAGTCTTACTGCAGTTTAACTAAAAAGAAAGGTAAAAGAAAAATATTGGAAAAAAGAGGGATCAGCTCTGGGACAAAAGGAGAAAGCTATGCATTGTTTCATACTTGGATCTGGTTTTTCAGTCCTTAATTGGAATGTTGAGGCTTTTACTTCCTTTAGCCTTGATTCTCATTCACCTGATCCGCCTGTGTTTTCATACTGTTTTCATTTGGATCTTAGTTTCTTCTCTTACAATGTTGGAAAACATGTATTATCATTTGTCTTATAAGATCAACCTGCTGAGTACTTCACAACACATTCTTGAGAATTTGCATTCTTCCTGCTCTTGGATGATGTTACTGCACTCTTTGCTTTCACTTAATTGATTTCACATTTAGACCAGAAAATTACTGAGCGTGTCACAGAGCAGCAGCAAATTGATGCTAAGAGGGCTCATGACAAATCAGAAATAGAACAGCTTAAGCAAGATATGGATAATGCTTATAAGCAGAAGCACTTTATTTCAAGGGCTCTTGAAAATAAGGTATTTATGGAATTCAGATGTTTGAGTTGCTGCATGGTTTGCCAAGGCAGTGTTCATATTTAGCAGCTGTTATTGTCCTAATCTTTGTTATTGTTATCAGCATATTTTTGTTTCCTTTCCAGGAAAAGTCACTTGCAGATGTTCAAAGTCAAATAGATCAGCTTAATGCCAGTGTAGAGATGAAAGAAGCTGAGATGGGCACAGATCTCATTGATCACTTAACACCAGAGGAAAAAGAACTTCTCTCCCGACTGAACCCTGAAATAGCAGAACTTAAAGAGAGTCTCATTAAGTGCAGGACACAGCGGATTGAGGTTAGAAGAGTCAAACTTGTTGTAGTTGTCATGAAATATTCTTTCTTATATGTAATTCTGCTTTTCCATGGATTTACATTTTTGTAGACCGAAACAAGAAAGGCAGAGCTGGAGACTAACCTTACAACTAATCTAACAAGACGAAAGCAAGAGTTGGAAGCCATAACATCATCGGAGGAGACTGATATGCTTCGTCGTGAAGCTAACTCGCAAAGGCAAGAATTGCAGGATGCTAGATCAAGGGTTGAAGTTACAACACAGAGGCTCAAGGGTGCGCACCTAATGTGTCTCAAATTAAATTTTTTGATATGAATTTAAGGCCCTTTTCTTGAGTAGATTATTGTATTCCAGAAATTTCTGACAAAATAGATGAAATAACAAATCAACTCAAGAAATACAAAGAGGAGAAGATTAATTTAAAGGTGAACCTCTTACACAGTTGTCTTTTTGTTGCTTTTGTTGTTTTTGTTACTAAGGCTAACTAGTGACTCGTGAATCCAGATTCTAGAAGATGACTATGAGAGGACACTCCAGGATGAAGCCAAAGAACTAGAGCAGCTGTTGAGTAAAAGGAATGTTGTTCTTGCCAAGCAAGAGGAATTCTCAAATAAAATTAGGGAACTGGGCCCGCTATCATCAGATGCTTTTGAAACGTATCACTTCCTGGGGGCTTCATATTTTGTCATTGTTTCTTTTATGTGATAAATGATATCTATCCGTACCATGCTTTAATTGTGTCTCACATAAATTTAGGCAGCTGGATCCCTCTCATCAGATGCTTTTGAAACATCTCAAATCCTTAGGAATTTTAGGTTCCCATTGTTTCCTCTGTGATAAATGATATCTATCAGAACCATGCTTTAATTTTGCCTTAAATGAATATTGATTGTAATAGCTGCCAGTTAATTTACTGCCGATACCTGTCTGGACCATGCATTAGTGCTCCTTTGATTAATTGTTTGGTATGTTTTCTCTTATATTTAAATGACAGTTATAAGCGGAAGAATGTCAAAGAGCTGCATAAGGTGCTTCACCGGTGTAATGAGCAGCTGCAACAGTTCAGCCATGTAAACAAGAAGGCACTAGATCAGTATGTAAATTTCACAGAGCAACGAGAAGAGCTCCAGAAAAGGCAAGCTGAACTTGATGCGGGTGATGAGGTACCCTACAATAAATTGACATTTCTTACTCTTGTGTGCAGTGTGCACTTACAGTCTGTAATATGAGCTTGTGATTTTTGAGCAGTTATTAACTTTTTAATGGTTGTTATTCCAGAAAATTAGAGAACTTATCTCTGTTTTAGATCACCGAAAGGATGAATCTATAGAGCGTACTTTCAAAGGTGTTGCTCGGCACTTTCGAGAAGTTTTCTCTGAACTTGTTCAAGGTGGTCATGGCTATCTGGTTATGATGAAGAAAAAGGTTTGTTCATGGAGCTTTTGAGTGTTTTTCCTGCTTTTTAATTTCATTTTCTCTTTGTTGTTGTTCTGGTCAATTGGCTTTATGCTTATACATCTATGGAGGTATGGGCATTTCAACATACCTCTTTTATTATTATTATTATTTTCTAAGTATGCTATCCTGTTTATTTTAGATTCTTCCTTTCCAAATGTTTTCATCATGTTGGTTTATTTGTTTTCCTGTCTTATAATTTTTTTTTTCTCTTCTTAATCCTTGTAATTGATTTCAGTTCTCAAATCTAGTTGATACCTAATTTTTCCTGTTGAGTGCTAATTTCAAAGAAAATCATTTCTCAGCTCTATACACTACTTGTCCTTGTTGTTTTGTTACAAGTCTAATCTATTCATATCTATACTAATTAGCTTTATATCTGATCCTATCTTATGTCTATAATAATTAGTTTTATTTCTGATCCTATGTTAAGAAAATGAAGTTTGATGTATCTTATGAATTCACATTTTGTATTTGCCTTTTTTTAAGTATAAAGTGGCTTGATGCTTTGTCTTTGTTTCTGCAGGATGGTGGTCAGGGTGATGATGACCATGACGAAGATGAGCCTCGTGAAGCAGAGTTGGAGGGCATGGTTGAGAAATACATTGGTGTGAAAGTGAAGGCAAGTGCCTTATATCCTTTCCTGTTAGTTTTATTTACTTGTAATAATTAGCACAACAATAAGGTGTCTATGTCCCTAAGCATGCAGTATACCTTAAGAAATTGCTAGCGACCAATTTGTAACTACTCTCTACATCTACCTGATCAGTAAAGAAAGCATTTCAACACTTGTTGGGAAAAGAAAATTTTCCTCATTCAATGCCTTTTAATTTCTTTTTATTGGTTTTTTCCTTTTTCATTTTAATTAGATAAAGAGAAACCAAAACTTAATGCTGTGTAGGAAATGCCCAAAGCATCTGAACTTTTTGTTACTTAAGAAAGCTCAACTTTTAATTCAGATAGTTTCTTCATAAGTTGGTTTATGCTGTACAGGTTTCATTCACAGGCCAAGGAGAGACACAATCAATGAAACAACTGTCTGGGGGACAGAAGACTGTTGTAGCTCTGACCTTGATCTTTGCCATACAACGAAGTGATCCTGCTCCCTTTTATCTGTTTGATGAGATAGATGCAGCATTGGATCCACAATACAGAACAGCTGTTGGAAGTATCCTATTCCTTTGTGTTGTTTCTGGCTTCACTTTCAATAGAATGATTGCCTTTGTGTGCTCTCCTTCGGCATTTAGCTAACTTGATCTGTTCAAGATCAACCAGAAATATGAAATTATGAATAAAATATTACACAAGATTAAAATCTCTCAAGTCATTGTTTTTCTGTTCAATCAACGTGAAAGTGAAAAAGCTAACCAAAATAAATGATTGTTTTAGTTGAATGCTGGTTGGTAGATCTGAAAATGGGACTGGAAATATTTGATTTAGTTTAGATTATACTAGTCCTAGTCTTACCTCCAGAAAATCTGCTGCCTGTTGACAAGAAATATTTGAAATTGGGACCAGAATTGTGTGAGGATGGCATGTTATAGTGAGAATCTTGCTTCCTTCATTTGATGAAAAATGCTTACTGGAGGAAAGTGTTTTGAGATCTATCCCAGAAGAAATAAAAGAAAGGATACCTTTTAGGGGAGAGGGGAAAAACTGCCCCATAATACTTATGATATGCGATGCCCTATGGGGCATACTCCTTTTATATCGCCTGAAAACCATAATTATGACTAATTAGTATGCCTTATAACAACAGTTCCTTATGACTTGTTCTGTCCAGATAAAATGGCTTTCAGTGGTTTAGAAAAGAAACAATTCAGAAAGGTCATCTGTGTTCAGATATGGTGGAGAGCATTTATTGCTCCAGAGTGTTTCAGTCCATATGGGGCAAGATTTGGCTTGTATTTGTATTGGAATTTCTCCATGGCACATGGGCCATGATGCATGCAGTTCCTTCTATTTGTTGTAGCTAATGCATGGTTATTCATTTTGTTATCAGCAACGTTTATTGTTGACTGCTTTGTTTGTTTGGCAACATTGTCTATTCTTCATTCACTAATTGTTTATTGCCACTGTTTTGTTCATATGGTTTATTTCCATTTGTGGACAACCCTTAATTGCATTGGTAGATATGATTCGTCGCCTGGCTGATATGGCAAATACACAATTCATAACCACAACATTTCGTCCAGAGCTTGTGAAAGTTGCTGACAAGATATATGGGGTGTCACATAAAAACAGGGTCAGCCGAGTTGATGTTATCTCCAAGGAAAAAGCATTGGACTTTATTGAGCACGACCAATCTCATAATGCTGAATAAGGTTAGAAACTGACTGGAACATAATTTCGTTCTATTGACATGTTTCAAGCTTACAATTTACTGGCAGGTGTGGAAAATAACAAGTTTAGAATATTGAACTTCATCAAAATTGAATCAGTATTCAAACTGCAACTGAGTTGAGTTCATCTTTCTGGAAATCAGTATTCAAACTGCCACTGAGTTGAGTTCATCTTTCTGGCGTATTGCAGTCCTGCAAAGAATCAATGCAATGATCTATGGGAAGATGCTGTGGCACTTTAATTCACTGTTACCACATATAATAGAGTGCTGGATGTATGAATACTACTTTGATGGGCATATACGCTTTATATTTTCCCCTGGGTTGAACCTTAAGATGTATAGATGATAGGCAAAGGACACAAGGCTAACTTAACTAGTAGGTCAATCTGGTTCCAATTTGTTTCTGATGGGCATTAATAGTCAACGTTGACAGTTAATCTTATACTGGTATGGAAATATTTTGCTGGGAAACTGTTCATTGCCTTTTTAGTTTAAGTTTTGTGTCAATGAAAATGCAGAAGCTGTGCTTTTTGCCAGGTGATGCAGTATTGGGTTGAATATGTTTTACAAATTACAACTAATTGATATGATTCCCTATTTAATGGGATCATTATAATGTTATTTTTGGGAATTGATCTTCCTTAGTTATTAAGCCAGACTTTTTAAGTCTTAAATACAATTTTAAACTTTTAGCTTATTAGATTTCTTGAAAGGATCAATATCATTTCTCTTCTATGTTATGCAATTTCATGCCTTCGATTCTTGGTTCTCATCACAAACCTCGCTCAAGTATTCTAGCCCTAGGTTTTGCATGCAACTTTTAAATGGACAGTTCTTTTATAAATAAAAAAAAAAAAAAAACTGTTTGTGAGATATGTTGGTACGTTTTAACATTGCTCAAATGTGAAAATAATATTAAGATCAGACTTGTATGGGATTTGGATCTCATGTATAGGATTTCAATGTGGGGTTTCTATGAACTCTGGGTTTTCTTCAATAACTGGCTCTAAGTGGGGTTCTTTTACGGTTTATGTCAATTGGGGTAGTCATCTATTACTCTTTAGTCGCCCATGCGGCACATGCGCGGTGGTGTTGGCATAACCTGAGGCTAGATCTAGTGCGATGGTGACATTGATATTTCCTTGATTACCTGCGGTGGAGTGGGTATTACATTGTTAGGATTTTAATAGTGTAAGTATTAGACTTGAGTCACACCTAAAAAATATGAGATTTTAAAAATGAAATTTTAATGTGGGGCCTAGATTTTGAACTCATTTTAAATAGCTGGCTTTTAGGGTGTAATTCTCTTAAAGTTTACATCAAATATTTAATACCTCTATGTATTTTTTTTTTTTTTTAAAAAAAAAAACCTATGAGGTTTATTTCAGTCTATGAGTCTCGGGGGCATGGCTCAGATGTAAAATGAAAATGAGCTCTTGGGAAAAATGCAACTATGTTGGCTGCATAAACATGATTAGTAACATTATATTGTCTCTGGATAATGATGCCTCTTTTACAACGTATGCATGTATACAAATGACAGCGCAAGGACCGGTCAGGTGCAGCTTCTTAGCAAAATTTTCAGGCTTAGAATTGCTGTCCGTTTTTCTATGGGGGATTTAAACCCATTTAGGTTTGGTTGAAGCATTCTCTCATGTGCATAGAATCCTGGATAGGAGGAATTATTGGCAAAGAGATGATACCATGGATGTAAGGGGCTGTTAGCAGCAGTTGGCTTCCAAATTTTCAAAGTCTTAAAACCTATATTGCTATGGTTTCTGCTATACATGCTGGCGTGGTTGATGCTTTGTTGCTCAGGATTTGTCAATATGTTGTGGAGATGAGATTATTGGAGACAATGTGTGGGTGTGTCAAGCTCCCTTGATCAATCTCAGAACAATTTAAATAGTCCTTCAACTGTAACTTCCGAATTTGCAATTGTAGAAAAATCAAGAGTACTGTTAGATACAGCTGGTCGAAGTGAAGAGGGATCATAGAGCAGCAGGTGGTGCAAGTTGTGAAGATTATAGAAGATGGAACAGAATATTGAAAATTCTGAATTTGAGGAAGAGAAAATATCATGGAAACAGATTACAGAATACTAATTAGTTGCTGGTGCAACAAGCAGTAATTGTTGAAGAGGAAGCAACACCTAAGAGAAAATCAGAGACAATTTGGCCAAAAGTTCAATGCTAGAATGCTACTAGCAGGGTCTGCACCAAATATTCATGATTTACCTTCATGATCATTGCTAATATTGTTTTTAATAATGGAAGGAAAAAGAAAGGGAGCAATGTCTAATAATGATTAATGGCATTTTTCTGGTGGCCACTTTTTTGGAATTCCTAGTCCATTTTTCTACACCGTAATTAGACTTCAGTAGAAAGCTAGACTGAGCTACAAGTGTCAGAGAATGCTGCCACCTGGTTATATAGATGCACTATTGATTGTTTCTCGGCTGCCAACTCAAGCAAGACCACATAGAACCAAAAGTCCAATATCCTTGAATTACTAAAACTTGGAGAAAATACCGTGTGCTCTAAGAAAGCAATAAATTTTTGTAAGTTCCCCAAGAAAAATTAAATAAAAAATGCTGGTTGTCTCAACAGAGTTCTGCTTAGTTTGCCTTGACAGGCTCTGTCGTAAGTCCAAAACCAAATGGGAAAAGTGGGTCATAATGAGAATCTCCAACATTCATGGGGAGCTGATCAACAGTCTTGAACCAAGTACGAGGAAGCTTGCCGGTAAATCCATAGTCTCCAAACAGGATGTCTGCAACCCCTTGCCCCTCAGTTCCTGGCAGCCAAGCAGCAACAAGAGCATCCATTTGTGTCAAGTAAGGCTCAATGACAATCGGGCGCCCGGAGACCACAACAACAACACACTTGACACTCCCACAGACATTGGAGATTATACTTGGACCTGGTTGGGAAATGGTCAGGTTCAAACTGTCTCCGTTTGTCTCAGCATAGGGAGGCTCTCCCACGGCAACAATGGCATAGGAGAAATTATTGGACTTCACAAAGTGTGCATCAGGATTCTGACTGTAGACGACATCTGTACTAGGATCCACCGCGGTGGAGATGCCATTCAAGATAGTGGTTCCTGTTCATGACAATGGAACAGGTTCAATCAAGAATTAATTGTTTGCATACATTTTGGAAGACTATAATAGAACAGTTACTTTATTGTGACTTGATGGTCACAGATTTAAGTTACGACTCTTCTTTAGTACCTTAAAAATATAATGTCGTAAATTGTGATATCATTGTATACCTAAATTGAGGTGAAAAAAAAAAGTGCATACCAACAGTGTTGTTGTTGCCACTAAGCCCCTGCCAACTGATGGTCCAACCACCACATTGATAGCCCAGATTGTTTGCATGGGTTCCAGCTACTAGGATTCTGGATGCATTCTTGGGGAGAGGTAACAATGGACCATCTGCATTCTCGCCATTCTTCAATAGAACAAGTGATTTCCTTACAGCCTCCCTTGCCAAATCCCTGTGGGCCTGTTTTTCAATTTTTGAGTTGAGAGTTTTATTTCATCGTCTTTATAGATTAGAACAAATCTGCTAATTAAGAAGAAAAAAAGCTCATATTCGGATGGAAAAGAAAAATAAAAAGACTAATGAACCTGGCTTCCAAGCTGGTCTACAAAGCTCTGATCAGCCCAGGGGTTCTCAAAAAGACCCATAATGAATTTCACCCTCAAGATCCTACCAACAGCATCGTCAATACGACTCATGGGAATGAAATTGTTGTTGACAAGGTTGGTCAGAGTATCGATGAATTCCGTATGGTTGAAGGGAACCATGACCTGAAACACACTCAAGTTATAAGCTTCAGCATTCGTTAATTCCTGTGTTCAAGAAAGAGGGAGTTGCGTTGCCATTAACCATGTCAATCCCAGCTGAAATTCCTTCGAGAACCGAGTTTGTATAGTTTGCGTGGGGCGGTGAAGTAATCCTGTCAATACCCTCCCAATCCGAGATAACAAAACCCTGCAATTTGTGTATAAACAAACAGAAGAAATGATTGTCTCCATATTCAATGGCTAAGTATTGAATATCAGATTGTAATGTTTACAAAAATTCATTACCCTGAATTTAAGTGTGCCCTTGAGAAACTCAGTGACAAGTTCGTGGTTAGCATGCATCTTTTCACCATTCCAGCTCGAGTAGGAAACCATGATTGTTGAAACACCCTTGATAATGGAGTGGAAATAACCTGGCATGTGAATGCTCATGAGTCCATGAAAATCAATCACAGTGTTGTTCTCATTAATGCCCTTGGTAGTGCCACCATCACCCACATAGTGCTTTGCACAAGCAGCAACCTTCGTCCTGTTGCAAGGATCAACAGGATCAACAGATTAGAGTTCTAACTGGTAAAATAAAGCTGAGCCGAATGTACCATAAGTAATTTTTCGTAATACAAAAAGGGAAATAATTGCATTCTGTATCAAATCAGGGTCTTTCTGGACAGGGGCTTGGATTTAAGCACAATACACAAAAGAGAATTAAGCTAATACAAAGGGCAATATAGCCCCTTGCAGAAACCAATGAAGTACTAAAACTTTTAACCAAGCAAATTGTATTTACAGTACAACTTGTGAAACTCACCTTCCACCAACAAAAGGAACACCCTTTGGAGAAGTTGGAGGCAAGTCACCTTGCAATCCAGGAATAATATCTGTCATTTTCTCAACAATGCTGGGATCCTCACTGTAGCTCTCATAGCAACGACCCCATCTGGGATCTCTGCAAACCTGTTGGGAAAAAAGAGATCAAATTCACAAGTAAATAGGTTTATTATACTGCAAATTAAGATCGTTCATGAAAAATCACAAAGTTATTATCTAATCTACTGTGTACCGCGATGCACGGAGCAAAGACATAGTTAAGGCCTGTTGCCCTAACTTCAAGAGCAGTTGCAGCACCAATTCTCTTTGCAAGCTCAGGATCCCTGCAATGTGGAATTAGATAATATTACTAATGCTATTCAAGTTAAAATCATTATCCTTGCATCTGACTGGATAGAGGTAAGAATTCAGTGCAAGATGGTCAAAACATGAACCAGTGCTTCTGATATCCTTAAAAAATGCAGTACCCTGTAGCTCCGAGGCCAATGTTATGCGGAAATATGGTGGCCTTATACACATTGTTGTGGCCATGAACAGCATCGATGCCATAAATCATAGGAATGCCAAGGCGACTTGAGAGGGAACCATTTTGGTAAGCATTAAACATGTTAATCCAATCCTGTGGAGTGGCCCGAGGAAGTGGCACACTGCCTCCACCACTAAGGACACTGCCAATGGAGTAGTCCCTCAGTATCTCAGGGGTTGCAGCAGTCCTATCCAATTGTGTCATTTGACCAATCTTTTCTGCTAATGTCATCCTGCCCATGAGGTCCCTTATGCGAGCATTCATGGGCTGCTTTGGATCTTTGTATTTCATGTATTCTTCCGCCTTAGCTGCCGGTGCCATGGCAGCAAAACAGCAAAACATTATTAGATACCCCACTAGTGGGATAGAAATCCCCACCATCTTGTAGGCTCAGAAGAAGCTCTTTGTAGTTGGCCCTGCTGAAATAAGAAAAAAAAATTATATATATACCCACACAAAAAGAGAATAAAACAAAAGTTGTTGGAAACAGAGGGAATTTAGCTTATGAAAAAAGATTGTGGACAAAATCTGATGAAGATATACAAGAATTCTGATTTTTTTTTTTTTTTTCTAAAAGACAAAAAATAAAATTTCCAATTAAAAAAAAAATGCAAATTGTTTATTGGACCCACACGACGTATGTCCATGCCTAATGACCAATTATTTATTCAAAGACTTTTTTTTTTGGTTGTTATTGGTTTCAACAAAAATTCTAAATCAAGAGAATTCTAATATCAACTAGTTAGAACTTACTGATTTTATTCAAAAACTTTCTAAGATGTAGATTCACCGAGTCCATGTAATAAAAGTCTTTTCGTGTTTACTAATAACTACTATACTTTGTGCATAAAAAATTCGATCTCTATATGTTCTTCTCCTACTATGCTAATTAGTCTCTCATACCCCAACAACAAAACGAGGAAGCAAATTGCAGTTATCAAAATGCATCAATGTACATCCATGCAGTGAGCCAAAAAACAAACCAAAAGCAAAAGCAAAGAAAAGGATTGCAAACGAAAAAAAAATAAAGGTAAAAACAAGAAGAAAATAGAATTGAACATGAGTTCATGAACATACGAGATAAATATATATATATATATATATATATATATATATAGAAAAGAGAAAATTCTGACCCGAGGAAGAAGAAAAAACGTCAAGATAAGTGGGAAAAGAAGAAAAATCTAAAAATCAAACTGATGAATGAAAACAATATATATATATTGTATAGTGTTGCAATTGTAGCAGGAAAAAGACTCAAAAAAAAAAAAAAATGTATCTTTAACCGGGAGAATCACAAAAATCACGGATTATATGGAAATTTCTAATTGCGGATTTGTACTGATTTATGGGGAGTATTTTTAGGGAGTAACTAGAAATTAATGACCATCTTATCTGATTTTTGTGGATACAAAATTCTGGCATTATCCTAATAAAAAAAATTAATATTTGATTTTGGATAAGAACAATTTTACACATCATGCATCCGTGGGATTGAACTTCTTTCAGTCTCCAACTGTATATTTCTCACAATAACTTAATTGCCTTGTTGAGTTAAACTAATATTGTTTGATCAATAATCCGATTTTTCTAATCATTATTTGGTAATAAATTGAAGTTCTATGCAAGTAAAACTCATCGTTTGCTTCAATGTTAACTTCCTTTCCTTCTTTTTGGGATGCGTATGGTTGACTTAAAGGGATTATGATCCAATAATAATAATAATAATAAAACTCAAAACGGCAACATGAAATTTCATTTTAATTCATCCATCTACTCAGTGACAATATTCCAACATTGGTGTTTTACATTGACACTGTTTCTACTAAAGAAAAGAACCCCATCAAAGATGTTAACGAATGGAATGAGCCATGAATATGAAACAAATCGTATAAAAAGTTAATTAAATTCAATAGAATTATGTCAACAGTTCTCTATGTATAGTTTTCTAATAATTATTAATTACATATTTTAAGTTAATTAATCCTTTAATTTATAATTATGGTTAATCTGGCAATGTTAATTCTATCTTCGAGATAATTGTTAGAAGAAACTCTTTAAAAAGAGGCTCCACAACAGAAATTACTTTCCATTATTTCATTTTATCAGAAACCTCAAGTTTGGAAGAGTTGGACATGCATGCAAACGCTTGTCATTTTCTTTCATTAGAAACTTCCCTCTCTGGACTCCCCATAGAGGAGGAGTAAAAATGGTAAGTATCTTAGAGTATAAAAACAGCTTGAAAAAATGAAAACAAAAAATGAACATTGGCAATGAATTTACGCGTTTGCAGCTGTGGTTGTGAGACCAAACCCGAATGGGAACAGAGGGTCGTAATGCCCATCACCAACATTCATGGGAAGCTGGTCTACTGACTTGAACCAGGTGCGAGCAAGCTTGCCAGTGAACCCATAGTCACCAAACAGAAGGTCGGCTACACCTTGGCCTTCTGTTCCTGGAAGCCAAGCGGCCACAAGGGCATCTATTGCAGCAAGATAAGGCTTGATAACGACAGGCCGGCCAGAGATGACAACAACAACACATTTCACGGTGCTGCATACATTGTTGATGGTGCTCGGGCCAGGTTCAGGAATTGTCAGGTTTGAGCTGTCACCATACATTTCTGCATAAGGGTGCTCGCCAACAACAACAATGGCATAGGAAAACTTTCCAGACTTGACGAAGTTTGCATCTGGGTTCTCATTGTAGGTAACTTGGGTGGTGGGATCAACAGTGTTCTTTACTGCGTTGAGGATTGTGGTACCTGTTTACAGCAATGGTTTTCCACTAAGATATTGCAGTAACATTATGAGTAAAACATAGTCAGTCTCCAAATGCCAGACCAGAGTTTTGAAAAAGGGTGCATTTGTCATATGATATGCCAATATATCTAGTCCATTTAGCCATTATAATAAAGGTCAGCAAATGCTTTTCATTGAGATTATCATTGGCTCTTGCGCTGCTAAACAAATATTGTGGAAATTTCATCTGGCTCCTCACCAGTTGATTATAAATAGCCATGCAACTTATTCCCATATGGATAAATAGTTTTGGTGATATTGAAATGCATCGAAAGTTTTTCTCATAATTAATGTTTCATGCCTGAGAAAATTTTTAACCATACCACTTGTGAGATCATTGCCGCTAAGACCCTGCCATGTCATCGTCCACCCTCCACATTGGTAGCCTAAGTTGTCCGCGTGACTTCCAGCAACAAGTATCTTAGGTGCTTTCCTGGGAAGAGGCAGCAACGGCTTGTCAGCAGATTTTCCATTCTTCAGCAGCACAAGTGACTTCCTAACTGCTTGCCTTGCTAATTCTCTGTGTTCCTATAAAAGGCATCTTATGTGATTAGCGAACCAAAAACGAATAAAACAAAATGAATTGCGTTTTAAGGATAAAAAAGAACTGAATAAGCAAACCTTACTACCGAGTTGGTTTTCCAAGCTGAGATCAGCCAATGGGTTCTCAAAGAGACCCATAACAAACTTAACCCTCAAAATTCTCTGTACAGCATCGTTAATCCTGCTCATAGGGATAACATTGCTTTTCACCTGATAGGTCAGATCGTCAAGGAACTCTGTGAAATTATAGGGAACCATTACCTGCAGTACTTAAACAGGAAAAATATCAAATTGAATTCTTACAAATGTCCTTTGCAGTTCATCTAATACATCATGAATGGAATTGTGGATGCATGTAACATCTTTTGACAAAGTATTAAAATGATAACACGCTTTTCATCTGATACAGATACAGACCAAGTCAATTCCTGCACCAACTCCAGCTTCAACAGAATACGAATAATTAGCATGAGGAGGAGAGGTAATCCTATCAATGCCTTGCCAATCTGATATAACAATACCCTGAAACATATGTGCCAAGGAAAATTATCCATGGAAATGGTTAGTATCTTTCAGTTAGTAAAACTTTTTGTTGGGTCTCTGATGTTTTGCCAGACAAGCTTGTTTACCCGAAAGTTCATCTTTTCCTTGAGGACTTTAGCGATAAGATCATGATTGGCATGCATCTTCTTCCCATTCCAGCTTGAGTAGGACACCATAACTGTTGCAACTCCCTTTCTGATGGCATTATAGTATGCTGGCATGTGGATCTCACGCAATCCATCCCAACTGATAACAGTGTTGTTCTCATCTATGCCAGTGATCGTACCACCATCTCCCACAAAGTGCTTGGCACAGGCAGCAACCTTTGTTCTAGTCAGAGTAATGAATTGTTCAGGGGAAATTGCTATTCACATATTTTCACTTTAATTGTACTGATAAATGTTTCTTCATGATCATAATAGACACTTTGAAAACTCTAATTCAAAATTGTTTCCAGAACAGGGTATAGAAATTCTAATTCTACCACTTTTAAAGTATCAGAAATTAGCAATGGATGTGATTAAGCAGGAGGGCACACCTCAAACCTTCCAAAATCACTATTAAGCAACTATAAAGAATGCTTTAATGCATCATAATAAATGTTGACGACACTTACTTGCCAGGAGCAACGAAGGGAACACCCTTTCTAGAATTTACAGGAAGATCTCCTTGTAAACCAGGTATAATCTCAGTCATTGCTTGAACAATCTTATGGTCCTCACTGTAACTCTCGTAGCACCGGCCCCATCTCGGATCTCGGCAAACCTGTGAAAGCAGGGCAGGTGGTAGAAAACAAACAGGATATTACAAAACTTTCTAAAGATTTTCACAGAATGAATGACCAAATCAAATAATTTTGTCATGTTAATTACCGCAATACATGGAGCAAAGGCATACGGGATTCCTGTAGCTCTAACTTCAAGAGCAGTTGCCTCTCCAATCTTCTTAACAAGGAGAGGATCTCTGATAAAAATGAAGAAATGTCTAATCAAAATACAAATACACCACAAATCTGATGTTTTGCTAAATAGATTGGGAAACTGAGCATAAACAGATAGATGAATAAACACACCGGGTTACTCCAAGGCCCACATTGTGAGGAAATATGGTGGCATTATAGACATTGTTGTGTCCATGAACTGCATCAATACCATAAATCATGGGAATTCCAAGACGAGTTGATAGAGCCCCTTTTTGGATCTCGTTCACCACATTGACCCAAGCCTCCGCTGAAGCCTTTGGTGCAGGCCAGCTCCCTCCACCGCTTAATACACTCCCTAAACATCGCACAACACTCATTCTTGTTAAAATTTCCATCGACAAAACAAGCATAACTGGCACGGGCTGCGAAATGTGTATGTTAAACAAAATGAGAACCGAAGGAATGATTATTATACCAATGAAATACTTGTTCATGACATCTGGGGTGGCAACAGATCGCTCAATCTGCACCATTTGGCCAATCTTCTCAGCAAGAGTCATTCGCTTCATCAAGTCTTTGATTCTAGCTCCCAATGGCTGTTTTGGGTCTTTGTACTTCATGTATTCTGTTTCAGCAGCAGCAGCTGCTGCCATGCAGCATAATAGCAGGAATCCCAAAATGGGTATAGGCAATCTCCCCATTTTAGTACTTCAATGGATCTCTCACCCTAAAATCTCTGCAGAATTCAAACTCTAGTCAAGTTAGTAAACTCAAATGCAATGCGTAAAAACCCTGCTCCAAAAGCTTCAGAACAATGGAGGTATATGATATACGAACTTCAAAGTCTTCAACTTTATGCAAGGTGTAAAACAAAGGACAAGAAAGCAACTTCATTTAACAACATAGCCAAAAAAAAGCTTACATTATACGTGAACTTCAAAGCTTTCAACTTCATGCAAGATGTAAACAAATAAAAAAATATTAAAAAGAAAAAGAAAAAGAAAGCAACTTCATTTAACAAAACGGGAAAAATAAGAAAAATGGCAGCTACAGATTAAACTTACAGGTGGTAATGTGATAACCCAAAAAGCCACTAAGAACTCTTACAGAGACAGACAGAGAGGGTTAACTTTTAGAGACCGAAGTAGTTTTTATATATATAAAAAAAAAAAAAGACAAGAATGTGAAATGACTGAGAGAGCTACTGTCGGTGTCTGCCAGCCTCCTCCATTTCAATGGTGTTGGCGCTGGGGTTGGTGGTGGGGCCCCCGGGGAATTTCTTGGCTTTCTTCTTTGCACCAGCGCACACGCACACAATCACGCAATAAGACGCGGTGAATGGTGGGGAGGGGCACAGGACGTGGGAGAGTGGTGGGTACGTGAAGTAGGGAGTGTCCTACAGATACGGTCGGTCAATCATCCGTTACCCAAAAGTCCAATTCAATCAACATTTGTCTTATTTTAGAAATCAAAATCAAATTCTACTCTATTTTCAGATTTATTACAAGGGCACGTTGCCGTGCTCAAAACATCATCACTAAATTATAATAAATTAATTTTTGTTGTCATACAAAAAATTACAATTATTATTATATATGAAATAAATAAATAATTATTTAAGATGTAAAGAGAAATTTTAAAAAATTATAAATCAAAATATTTTATAATATAAAATAAATAATTTTTAAAAAAATAAAAATTTTTAATTAAAAATTATAATAATTAATCTTATAAGTTTTTAATTTGAAATGTTTTTTAAAATTATATAATAAAAATTATTTTTTTAAAGTTAATTTTTTAAAATTAGTATAATATGTGAAAAAGAAAATGGAATAACAATTATCCTACTTGGGGCGTGAAAGAGACGAAAATCAGCACCCCCAAAAAACACGTTGATAGAGTTTTCTTTTTTTTTTTTTTTTTCTTTTTTTTTTATATAATTAGTCGCTTTAAGTCAAATTGGGATTTTTTTAAATTAAAAAATCATTCAAAAATCTTACCGTTATAATAAAATAAAATAGAAAATGTGAACTCATGATTTTGCGTCTGCACCGACCTGGAAAACTGGGGAAAGCGAACCCAAAGTAAGCGCGCCACGTCATCGTCTTTTCAAATGACAGGAACTTATTTTATTTTATTAATAATCGGCTGTTCAAACGGTCACAAGGCTGCTTTAAAAAAAAGACGGATACCGGTAAAAAACTTATGATAAATAAAAACGGCACTCTGCCTCCACTGGGTCCCTCAACCCCTTTCCTTGTCACCACTTGCCACCATGTGCTTTAATAATTTAAAGCATATTTTCGTAGTATAAAATTTAAAATTTATATTTTTTATAAATTTAAATATATATTTAATTTATTAAAATTTAATATATTTTTTATATTTTATTTAATAATTTAAATTTTTTTAAAATATAATTTTTTATATAATAAATTTTTTTATTATTAAATAATTTTATTTTTAATATATATTATTTTTATATTTAATTAATTATAAATTTTTATAAATATAATTAATTAATTTAAAATTTTTATAAATAAATGAAATTTGTTAGTGGCACTTTAAATTTAATAATTTTTTATATAAAAAATATATTAAAATATAATTTATAATATATTTTTAATTTTACTTAAATAATATATAATTTATATAATAAAATTTACTTAATAATTTAAATTTTTAAATAAAATATTAAAATATAATATATAATTTATATCTTAAATATCATATAAATAATATATAATATATATTATAATGTTCACTTGAACAAAATTTTTATATAAAAAAATATGTGTTAAAATATAATATATAATTTATATTTTTTATTTTATTTAATAAATTAAATTTTAAAGTAAAATAATTTTTTAATAAAATTTTTAATATATTAAAGTAATTAATAATTATAATTAATTTTTATATTATTTTAATTTTTTTATTTTATTTTAAAAAATAAATATTAATAAAAATAAATAGTATTATTGTGTTAGAATTTGAATATGTCTAAAAATACATGAAGCATGATCTTATAAATTTTACACAAATTTATATAAAAGTTATAATAATATAATTTAAAAATAATATTATTTATAAGAAAATAAAACTTTTTAAATCATCTATATAAATTGTATAACAATTATAATTTTTTTTTTTATTTACTATTAATGAAGATATTTTTTAAAATATATTGAATATCGTTTTTAAATTTTTTATTAAAAATATTTATTACCTAATTATTATTTAATTTAAATTAGTTTCTTTTATATTTAATTTTAATGTTAATAAATTTAAAATTTAAAATTAAACTCTATATAAATTACTATTTTGTATTTGAAGTCATAATCAGTGAACTAAAATGAAAAGAGCATGTCAAATTACAAATATAAGTGAAATAAAATTTAAACTTTTCATGTATTTTATAGGTCAGAAAACAAAATGAATTGTTCTTGATCTTCAAGCTTAGACTAGGTCAAAATTCTCCAGAAAAACTTCTCTTTCGGCTTTGTTGGGATTGACAGAAAGATCTCAAAAAGAAAAAAAAAAAAAAAAGAAAAAAAAAAAGGGGCAATGAATTAAGTTTCATATGAAGGGTGAAATAAATACATCTAACCCAGATTTCTCAAAGTCAGGGATATGCTTGTCACGTTATATTCAATAGCACTTTGGAAAATTTTTTATCAAAATTTCTATCTCTGTTAAAAGATTTAATGGCTACACAAAAGGTTGGGGATTTTTGCTTATATCGACGGAGGAATTGCACTTTTTTTTTTTTTTTTTTTTCAAATTGTTATCTCGCTAGAAGAATCAGAATGTTAGATTCCCATCCCAATAAATTAAAATGAAATGTTTCGTGTTTACAATATAATTGATTAGAACATTTTTATTTAAAGTTTTTTTGTTCTATATTCGAATTTTAGTAATTTTATTCTTATTTCTCGATGTTTCCACTTCCTTAGACTCAAAAAATCTAATCCATGGACTTGAACATAGAATTAATTTCATAAAAAAAAGACACAATTAAAAAATTAATTTTATTTATTAATTTATAAGATCTTATAACCTTCTTTCAATTCTAAATTTTAGTTAAAAACTCAAAATTAAACTTAATCTAAAAAATAGGTACAATTAAAAAATTTAATATTTTTATAATAAAAATTTATCTTTTAATTATTAAAATATTTATAAAAAATATATAAAAAAATTTATATTAGAATATTTTTGTTAATGTGTTTTAATAAATAAATAAAAAGATTAAATTTAAACACACATTTATAATTATTTTTAATTTATTATTTTTTAAAAAATTTAAAAAAAATTAAATTCTAATTAAACTCAACTTACATCAAATATTACCCGTTAAATATAACTTGACAACTACTCACATATCATGTAATATATGCATCTCTCTTTTATTGTCATGTTAGTAAATTTATTTATATAATATAAATTTTAATTATAATATATAAAAAAATTATTTTTAAAATTTTTTTTTAAAAAATAAAACTCATACTATATCAATAAATTTAATAATATGATTGTGAAAGAAATGTATATATCATGTAATTATAAATAATTGTAATTAATAAAAAAATATTTAATATAAATTAAATTTAATTAAAAAATTAAAAATCAGATAAATTTAATATATATATATATATATATATATAATTACGAAAATTCTCAAGATGAACAGAATTTTTTTTTTTTTCCGCCTAAAAATATTTGCCTATAACCCAGCCTGTGGCTGTCTGGAGGCCCAGCTCAACTCGTCATAGGAGGCTAACTGACACTTTGGGCTGTGTTCGGGGCTCATCTAATATTCCAATAAATCCACAAAGGTCCAACCTTGTCGAGTCTCGCATTTGAGGTAGGTCGCTGGTTGGAATGTCACTCCATATTATTTCCCGGAATGGAGATGGAGGACTGGGGTTATTCACCTGCTGGGCTCACCAAGGCTGTGCAGGATCGTTCTTAACTAGCTTGCCTAGTTAAGAGCATCAACTAGTTGTCTGGCAGAGACTCTCCTCAAACCTTTTTGCCAGCCAGACTCAAACTTTGTGGTTTTTCACTTAGTAAATTGGAATTGCTTTGCTTCTGTCTGTTGCAGGAACTGCATATGCTTCATTTAATGAAATATTTATTGTTTTTTTTTTTCTCTTTTTTTGTCATCTTCTTTCTTCTTCCTGATGGCAGATGCATTCTGAAACAGCAAATTCTAAATCCTCTTGCTGAGCCATTGGCTCAGCTTAATGATCACGTCTATGAAGGTTTTGAACCCACAACAGAATATGTACAAGATATTGTCTTTAACACTCTTACTAGTGTATATACCAGGTGGCAAGTGGGATGGCATCTCTTTTCACATTTTCTAGTCATTTTTTGTTCTTGGTCAAAAGTTTCTAAGCATGAAAATTATTTACTGGTTCTGCAGGTTTCGGAAAGGAGCAACAAAATGTTCAAGTAACATCGGCTGGCTACCTCAGAAGCTTGGGGAAACGCCACATTGGTGATAATAAATGGAGCTGTTTCCGCATGGAACTTGCTGTTCCTTCAAATCATGATACTATGAAAGTCAGTGCCAAGTTTGAAGGTGGCATTCTTTGTATTGCAAATTCATCTGCAACAATCCTAGAGCTTCAAAACGCTGCATCTGATCAACCATTAGATCGAATGAGTGGAAAACAAGGGCAGGCTGCTCAGGATGGTTCTCTAGAAGACCATGATTGGTAACCAAACAAGTGGAAAGAGTAGTGGGGCATAAAATGCCAACTACTCGGGAGGTACCTTAGAAGAAGAGAGGAACCGACCAAGGCCAATAAGAATATCAAAGCTTCCAAGCAGAGTTGAAAAGCTTGAAACTTCTAGTGATCATGTACATAATGCAGCAAAGATGGTAGAGAAAGTAGCTGCAAGTTTGAGTGGCAATGTTAAATGTAAATTAGGATATTATGAGTAGGTTTTGCGTGCCTTAGCAACAGAGATGAAAAAACCAAGAAGACCAAAACAATTTGTTGGAGATAGTATGTTGGTTATGGCACTTGGTCTGTATAATAAAAGAGCAATCAAGTCCCCCGGAGAAGTTGAGATGTAGAGGAACCAGGGATAAGTGTTGTAAATTGTAATGAGTACTAGCCCATTAATGCTGGAACATTGTGTTAAAAATGTTCTGTAAATGCAAATGGTACAAATAAATGGCTAGATATTTTGAAAATGATTAAAACGTCAGAAAACTGATTAATGAAATGCAGCAAACAAAATCAATATAACAGTAATGATGAAAAAGGGCCGATCAGGATTAAAATGCATGCTTTAATATGAGCATATTTAGTGATGGTCACTGAGATTGAAATATTGGTTGATTTATGTGCAAGTGCAGTTTAGATGATATTTGATGCTTGTGAGTGAAAATCTAAAATGCCACTTCTTACTAACTAAACCCCACTTCAAACAGCTTCTTTGTATAACCTATCCACTGGGGGCAGACAGTCTCTTCGCATCGAGTCCTCTCTTCTCTCAACTCAATATTAACCCTGCAATCTGCTCCAAACTTTTCATCAGTAAAGGAGTGTGTAGCTCCTCAACTGCAATTTCCATGTCCCAGCAGGGAGTTGAAAGCATTTAGAATTTAACATGTTAATACTTGACTCAACAAAGTGGAAGAGATTAAATTGCTGTCCAAATTGGTTTGTTGACTTCAGTATCAGGGCAACAATATCATAGTGGTTCAAGTAGCAGACCAACCGAGTGACATAACTAACAGTAGAAATTATAAAATCTCCATCCAACAGACTTTTAAAGGTATCTTTAACATGGAAAGAGAATTTGTCTTGGAATCAAACACTAAATATGTTACTTTTGGGAGACGGCAATACAAGCAACTGGTCTAAATCATCAATAATCCTGCTCATTTGGAAGCTCCAAGCTCACTGCCACCCATTTGTCGTCACTGATTGGAAGGACTGTGATGCCATTGGGAAAAGCTGTTTCTGGGCGATATGTGTACACCCTAACCTTACCACCTAGCAGGTAACTCCTTGCTTCTACAGCCTTGTGCTCATTTGAGTTGAGCAAACTTACTTCTTCAAGTTCATCTATGAAAAACATTGCATCATATGAATAATCAATCAGTTTTGACTCCAAGCATGATTTTATAAATGATGCCAAGGAAGTACTAAATTTTGAGGCAGATCTTTCATTACCATTTCTAGAATAGCCCTTGCGTACAGCGATAGATGACAAAAGCAATTGACCCTTTTCTTTCAGGTTCCCTTGCAAATCAGCAGCTATGGTAAAGTGTGACCCACAAGTGGACTTGAGAGTCTTGTCTCTCACAAACTTAGAGGAAGCTGAGCCTGTCGTCCTCCTTGTTGCACCTAAACAAAACAAAAAATCTGAGTTGTCGGTGGATTGCATAGTGACCCCAAGCAGTCCATTTGTCCCCGATAGAGAGGGCACATTAATATATGAATTGATGAGATTCTACTTCACTGTATGATAGAACTAAAGTTACCAAAAGCTAGTGGGACAAACAAAGATGATATAGGAATGGGATATATACCCAACACCCTTATCAAAGAATGAGGGAACTTACGCTCTTTCAGAACAGAATAAGCAACCTTGGCAGCTTTGAGCTCAGCTTCTTTCTTGGATTTTTCTGCCTGACCATAAAATGCTTCTCCTTCTACTTCCACTGAGGAAAAGAAAGTTGGCAGATGAGGCGGGCCAGATTTGACAGTTTTGTACATCGGCACAGAAAAATATTCTCTTTGAGATAACTCCTGCAAGAGATTCTTGTAGAACCTAGGGTTTTCCTGAAAGACAAGAAAAAAAATTCCAGTCACAACAATGGCTTAGACATTGCAAGTAAAATTGCAGGATTGTGAACAGATAACTAGCCTCTTGAAATCCATATGCTGACAACGGCATCACAGCAACCTTTGCAGCAGCTTTCTCTGCTTCCTCCAAAGTTCTGCAAAAGGTTGGACTCTCAAAGCTGTTTCCATCAACCATAACTTTAGCCTTAAAGCGGAGAGCATGAGACGGACCCCTGTCTGTACGGGAGTACAATGGCAAATTACAATTTTTCAAGTGACAATAGTCCCCCAGCTGGTCCTTGTGATGACAATATGCATCTGAAAGAAAGAATCAATAAGACAAAAAACAAAAGGGTTGCCAGATAAGAACAAAAGGCAAACATCACAGGAAAATGCAATACGATTTTGACAACACACGCAGTAAACTGGTGTTCCAAGGAGTGAAACTTAGCATCTGATCGAAGTTGCTGCTGGCCCTTTTGATAAGATGGAATGAAAAAGTTAGACATATTACGCTGTCAACTGGACCCCTAAAATGAGAAGACAAACAGAAAAAGGAAAAAAGCCAACTGGTACCAGCTTTTTCCTATTCATATTTTGACTGTAGATATCAAAAGACTGCAGCACATAGCACTAGCATAATATTTACTCACATATAAGAAGATGAAATTTTTGTACATGCACTACAAATTGATTAACAGCAGTTATAGATAAAAAGAAATCAGTTTGCTTGAAAGAAAATGAAAATGAAAATTCAAAAGCTAGAAGTGGCATGCTAATTTTTGAGGCAGCTGGTTCTCAAGAAAGATATTCCAAATTATCTTTATCAGCTGCAAAATTTACAGATCAGAGTAGAAGAATACTACCATCATAGAGCATGGAATCACGAAATTCTTCACCACCCTTCATGCCTACAGAATCAAATTGGATATCATTATCACTTGTTGTCCCAAGATTCATCTTTGCACTTGGGATCGAGAAACCTGAATGCAAAAGGAAGCTCAAGGCATCAAAGGGAAAATCTTTACTGACAGTTAATTTTTCATCGTGATTTAGTAAGAACAGAACTTCATTACCCTCTATAACAGATAAGTTGTCAGTTAAAAGAGGCAATCAATGATAAAATGCTTAGCCATTTTACAAGGGAGTGAATCTAAAATTTTAAAGCTACTAGATGAGTTTACAGACCAGAAAAAGGCATGATCTTTCCATCTATTGCCAATTTATATATCAGGAAGTCATTGTTTTCAAAATTCTTGGCATCCAACTAATAACCTTAACTAGAGGCTAATCAGTTCAACTTTAATTAATCCCAGTGATCGTAAAACCAAACAAAGCAATTAATCATTGAAGCAACTTTCATTTTCAAGACACATTTTTGAGGAAAGAATGATAAAGAATTTATGCTATTCCCTCTACAATTCAAAAAGCATACACTCTACTATACTGTACTCTTGCACCATCCTGCATTTTTCCTCTGGCACAGCTCCTGCAGCTCTGTCTTATGCATCTCTTTCCCTCTCTATCCTCTTTATCATTGGGGAATCCTATATATAAACAACTCTCTTTTGTTGGAAAATGTTTGGAGTTTGAAACACAATCTGAAGTTGATTGATAGAAAGAAGAAATGGGAAGGCTTCCTTTGGGATTATTGTTGCATGATGTCGGACACTTTGGTGCTTCCGGTGTGATGTACTTTTGATACTTTCATGCAAAAGTTTCTGCCTTTTGTGGGGCTGTTAATTTCCTCGTTAAGTCAAAAGTCAAAATTTTTTGTTACTCGAGTTCTTTTTATATGGATACTTCAGTCCTTTAATGGCTGTCGCAGCCAAGTGTTCAAAATTAAAATTTCACAAAACAGAACTCTCTTCTTGTTTTTTGTTTGCCTTTTTTTTTTTTTTCACTTTTTTTGCTATAAGGGTGAGAGATATATTTTGCAATTATCGTTCATTTGTTTTACTCAAGAAGAGTGACAATCATGCAATATTTGGCACGCAGAACTGAGAGTAGTAGTAAGTACCCATGAACTCTGAATGCGAATGGTACTCGGCTTGAAGTTTATAAACGCAATCAATTTAAGGCATCTTAAATATAAATTTATAATTTATTAATATAAAAATTAAATATATATTTATTTAAAAATATAAAATTAACCATCGTGACCGTACAATTTGTAAATCAACATCTAAAAACTGTTGAATACTTAAATTGACCCTTACTCGCATGTTAGACCAATTATTGATCTGACCCACAAATCGAAAATCTCAACTAAATCAATGTGTCAATTTGGTCGAGGTTTCAAATTGGTTTTTCCAGACAGTTCCTAGACGTTGACCCTTTTCTTCAGCAAATGGATTGGCGACAGTACATTCAAACAATGATAACACACTTCAAATTGTTTGGTCAAAAATTATATATTGAAAAAAAAAAAAAAAAAACTTCAAACTAACAGCATGCCACTACCTGAAAAAGAGCATGAATAATGCAGCATTTAACCCAAAAAAAAAAAAGAAGAAAAAAAGACTGACATATATAACGCCTTAAATGGCATGCGAAAAGACATTAGTAAACTTTAACTAATAAGACAATCAAAAATATTATTTTAACCAGAACTTTTTACATCTTGGATTTCACGTTAAGCCGAATAACAATAAAGTCTAAACAAGATCCTACAATTTTCGAGTTAAGCTGACATTAGGGGGAGGGATTAGCTTTTGGCAACAATTTTTTTTTTTTTTTTTTTAAATCATGTCAAGAAGGGCTTGCTACACTCATTTCATATAGTAATAAAGCAACTGACTTTCTAAGAAAACGAAAAGGAAAAAGAGAATGGCACACAAGATTTCATTAATATATAAAAGAAACAGCATCGTGTCATAAAATCTAAGTACAAAATCCTCATAGAACAGGATACATACCATTGCTTGTCTCCTAAATAAAAACGAAAAATGAGAAGCATACCATTGCTCATCTTACAAAACAAAACCTTAATATTTGAACTTCCACACATTCTCCCTCTCACGTATTTTCAGGATATATTGTGCCTTTTTTTTTTTTTTTTAAACTTACTTGGCGCTAGCAAATTCCTTACGGAGGAGCTTGGCAGCAGTAACCATGTTGTTGAGGGCAGGTTTGACTTCAGAGTACTTGCGGGTCTTAAGGCCACAATCCGGGTTGACCCAGAGAATATTGCTCTCGAGGACTGCAAGCATCTTCTTAATACGATCTGCAATCTCCTCTGTGGATGGAATTCTCGGTGAGTGAATGTCGTATACGCCTGGGCCAATTCCTGCACCATATTTCACTCCCTCACGGAACACAGAAAGAAGCTTTTCGTCTGATCTAGAGTTCTCTATGGTGATCACATCGGCATCCATGTCAATGATCGAGAGGATGATGTCATTGAAATTTGAGTAGCACATGTGGGTGTGGATCTGCTCACAACATTACATGGTTTTAGTTATAAAGGTTGAATCTGTTAAGAATTTTGTAACCTACAACATTCCAGTACTTGTCAGCGAAGGAATCTCTTCCAACCAACTGGCTCCAAACTGAAGCACATCTTCCCCACAAATTCACAAAATCTTAGCATGTTAATATGCTGCTGCCTATTTGTGCCTAAATCTCAATCATTTTCGGATGAAAAATCATTCAATTGGGGCAAAATTCCCATTATTTCTGATATTTTAAAATGGCACATCGTCCAGATAATGCAATGCATTCCAAAGCAAATGATCAATTATAAACAGTAGCTAAGATGGAAAAATAACAGAATGATGAACCTGGGTAGTGTCTTTGATGCCACAGTTGGTAATCCTAAAGGAATGAACAGCCCAATCCAAATAGAAAGCATGCTCAGATTTCCTTAGTGGCAAACCCTCTCTCAAAGCAGCCTCATCAATTTGGATGACAGTGATTCCAGATCTCTCAAGATCCTCAACCTCATCCTTGATGGCTAAAGCAATTTGGTAGCAGGTTTCATGTCTGAAAACACACAAGAAGATAACTTCAAAATCATTTAATAACCCCCAAGCTGTGAATTCTAATATTAGTTGCTCAGCATTTATCACCTGGGCTGGTCATTTCTAACAAAGGACCAGTTCAATATGGTAACAGGACCAGTAAGCATTCCTTTCATGGGTCGTTTAGTCATACTTTGGGCTGTTGTAGACCAGAAGACAGTCATGGCCTTAGGGCGGCTGACATCTCCATAGATGATAGGAGGCTTAACACAACGAGAACCATAGGACTGGACCCATCCATTTGCACTGAAGGCAAAACCAGACAATTGCTCACCAAAGTACTCAACCATGTCATTCCTCTGTCATGCAAAAAAAAAGTTGGCAATCAATAGAAATATTATCTTAAAAAACATATCACATAATCACAGAAAAAATTTCTTTCAGGGTCAAAATCACACTTCAGGTTCACCGTGCACCAAAACATCAATGTCTAGCTCCTCCTGGAGCTTGACAACTTTGCTAATTTCTTCCTTGATGGCCTTGACATAATCATCCTCTGAGATCCTATATTAATACAAGAAAAGATGAAAGAGGAGCATAAACATTGAGGTTATCAGCATAATCTGAACAGTAAGAATTCTCACTTCTTAGCCTTGTATTCCCGACGAACTCTTCTAAGATCCATGGTCTGTGGGAAAGATCCAATTGTAGTGGTAGGAAGAATTGGAAGGTTCAACTTCTTCTGCTGAGCATCCAGCCGTTCACTCACATTTGTTGCACGGCGATGATCAGAGCCCTTCAAAGCAGCAGCCTAAGCCAGAAATCCAAAAATCCAAAGCATGACCAAATTAAATAGCTTTGGTAGCAATGCAAATTGGGAACAAACTAACTATTTTGGACAATGAAAATAGCATGAATATAATTATCTAGAAAAACTTACAGCAAAAATAACTTTGGTAGCCTAATGACCAAATTAAATAGCTTTGGCAGCAATGCAAAATGGGAACATACTTAACTATTTTAATCAACGAAAATTGCAAGGGCATAATTATCTAGAAAAACTTACAGCCTTTTTAACTGCCTCATTTGTCACTCTTGGTGATGATTTTCTTGAAGCATGAGCTAAGGCATTAGCAGAGAAAAAGGCCTGGAGGTACAAAAACAGAAAACAAGAAATAATCTTTAAACGCATGCCACAAATAAACAATGGCACTAAATTGGCTCAACAAGAAAAACACCAAGTTCACCATGACTGACAAAAATAATAAAATATCCAGAAGCAAGTGCCACATGGGCTATTGGAAGGCTAACAAGAATTAAGTATTATCAGCATCAAAGACTTGAGATGCATTTAAGTAATGCACAAAGGGTTATGATATTTACCAGTAATCACATAAGCTGCTAGAAGTCATGGAACAGAATCCCTTGTTAAAGAACTTCAAGCAAATGCACAAAGAAGAAAATGCTTTTCACATCTGAATGAACACACAAAGATGATGCACACATTTTTTCAACAAGGACTTGTCACATAGTGTTAAATTGTCTCACTTTACATGTGGAAATATAAATAAAAATTAGAGTGTTTTTTCCTGAGTTTAAAAAATGAAGCACAAAGACAAAGAAAACTAAAGGTGTACCTCATCCCTGTTCCCAGCAAGGGCCTTGGCCAAGGCATTTACTTCCACAACTTTTTGAGCAGCAAATGCAAGCCATGACTTGAGATCTTTATCCAATTTGGGCTCATTTGCCAGATCAACAGCAGTATGGAGAAGAGAGCAGGAAGTAGAGACCACAACCTTATCTGCAGAACAAAACAGATAATGCTAATTCAATTGACTGGACCATACATAAATTTAGAATAATATGACAATGCATCATATAATTTCAAACCTTTTCCCACAATGCCCTCGAGATCATGCAGCACACCCATGGAACAAGAAAGATCATTGGCCCAGATATTTCTTCCATCAACCACTCCAGCAAAAAGGAATTTTTCTGAAGGGAATCCACTCTTAATCAAATCAAGGGTCTTTGTTCCACGAATGAGGTCAAACCCAAATCCAGTTACACCCTTCAAAGATGTGAGTGTTTTGTATGCCTCAGGAGTCACATCAGCAAAGTATGTCTCAACCAGAACATTCAAACCAGATAGAGATGCCTCCAGCTCCGAGTATGCATGAGAAAATGCTTGTAATTCATGAGCCCGGAGATCCATCACAAGTTTGGGCTCATCAAATTGAATCCAAGATGCACCAGCTGCCTTCAGTTCAGAAACAACTTCCCTAAAAGAACTTAATTATTAGCAAAGATGCTCAGGTAGAAAGAGCGACAATATATCTTCTTCTTATGCTTGCTTGTAACAGGCTTGAGTCCAATAACAAACTAACCCGACCCGAAGAAAGTTGTGGAGAAATAAAAGGTTGAGATCTTACTTGTACACAGGAAGAATCTTGTCAATCAAAGAAAGAAGGGGAAAGGATTTCTCCACACCCTTTGCTGGTTTTGAGAGTAACAAGTAAGATACAGGACCTACGAGCACTGGCACGGTATCAATCCCTGACTGCGAGGAAATAGAAAATATCACCGTATCAAAAATTGAATCAAAATTGAAAATGAAAAAAATAAATTGGTGCAACAAATTAGAAAGTATTGTTAATACTCAACCAATAAACTTTTTCATATCAGCAGTGTTAAAATCTTACTCTTGTTTGCAAGCATCTAGCATGCATTTTCATGCTACCGTTCAGTGAATGTAAAATATCTCATAATCTAAATCCTTGATGCCTATGACCATTATATAACAGATATCCATAAGGATACAAAATTTCTCATTATTCATATAAAAATATGGAACAAATACAACCACAGCAGAAACTTGTGACAAAGTATGTAAGGGACACAAGATCAAGCCAGCTTACAGATTTAGCCTCCTTGTACTCATCAACAGCCTTATGAGATGCATAAGAGAACTTGACTTCTGGTCCAAGTTCAGGGACAATATAATGGCTGCATCAAGAATCAAAAATATCATTTGTGTGATGACATGAAACTACTAGCCACTAACCAAATTAAGAAGCTTGTGCCAACGATAAGTTAACACTTACTAGTTGGTGTCAAACCACTTGGTCATTTCCATGGCAGGGACAGTTGCGTTACCCCTAGCCATAGAAAAGTAGATATCAAACCCAATCTCACCACCATTCCAGCCATATCTATCGGGAACAGCACCAAGCATGGCTGTGGTGTCCAAAACTTGGTCATAGTACGAAAAAGTGTTGCTTGGAATATATTTGATTCCAGCATCAGCCATTTGCTTCCAAATAGATGACCTGAGATTGGCTGCCACCTTTTGCAATTCCTCAGCACTGCTCTTGTTATCCCAGAAAGCTTCCAAAGCAAATTTGAGCTCCCTCTTGGGCCCCATGCGAGGATAACCGACAATATGGGATGCCATTGCTCTGTTTCACCATCCACCAAAAGAGAGTACAGATTATATTATATGTCGCAAAAGGATATGATTTACCATAGGAACCAATACAATCATTACACTAAATTAACTCAGGTGCAGCATGATGAAATCAACAATTTGAACACCATTGCCCATCAAAAGTTATATCAGCGCAACACAGAGATTACATGCTACTACTGAAAAGGCACAAAAATTCAATGAATTGTTAAATTAAGCCTAGCCTGCATGCAGGAAAAGACAAAACCAATGAAACAAAAAGCATCCAGGAAAAGAAAACATCCATACTTTCCATTGGGCTTTAACAAAGAATAGAAAAAAGAAATACAGCATCCAAACCAATGACCACAGACATAAACAAAGGAGGCATAGATCTAAAAAACCACCAACACAGAATAAAAAATTAAGTTCAAGAAGACAGATCCAAGAGAAGCTGATTCAAAAGCCCAAGATTTTCAAGAGGGTCATACCACATAAACAAACAATACTAAGTTTATACTATATTCAATAACTAGTCAAATCAAACCAGATCCATCAGCCAAAACTGACTTGGATTAGACACAAAACCATTCTTATCTTCCAGATCTGAGAAAGAACTCAAAACCCCACCACATAAAAAATCCAGATTCAAGCACTTAAACCATGAAAACCACTATAGATGATGTTCCAATTCAATCATCTTAACAAAAATCAGGCATAAGCCTCTGCAAGAATCTATCAGTTCAACAAAAATCAGACATAGACATCTGCAAGAATCTATCAGTTAAACAAAAAATCAGACATAAACCTCTGCAAGAATCTATGCCTCAAGAATCTACAAGAAACAAGAGAAAGTGAAATAAAGTGAGAAAAGAATAGAATTCGCTAATTGAGTTATGCACCTGACGGAAAATGAACGGAAATTGGGGCGAAGAAAATGAGAGGTAGCGGTGGGAGTCGATGACAAGGTGAGAGAGCCAACAGATACCAGCCTTAGAGACAGGAGCACTACGCCACCGGAGACTTGGCTCATTTTATACTGTTAGTGGGGTGGTTGCGTTGTACTCGCGCAGTGTGGATACGAAACCAAAAATTTGGATTTTGAATTTTTCTATTTATTTAATTGTTATCCTCTTCCTTTTTTTTTTTTTGTGCGATTTAATGTTATAGTTGTTTAACAGGCATATGTCACATTACATTATTAATTACATTATTAATTGATATAATTATTAATTATATATTTATAATAAATAAATAAATAATTATAATTAATATATTATTATTATTATTATTATATGTATTAAAAAATTTTATTAAATTATAAATAACAAAATAAAATAATTTTTTTATATTATTTATAATATTTTTACTTAAAATTTTAAATATAAAAATTTAAATTATACATTAATAATAATTTATTAATTTTTTAAAAATATTTTAATATATAATAATATAATTTTTTTTAAAAAATAAAATATAATAAAATATAAAAATTATTATAATAATAATTTTTTATTATTTTACATCAAATAAATTACACAAAAAATTTAATTTATTTATAAAAAATTTAAATAAATATAAAAATAATAAACTCTAATATATATAAATAATTTTTATCTTATATATAAAATATTTTATATTATATTAAATAATATAAAATATTTTATATTCATTTAAGTTCATCACTTTCGTCTTTTCTTTTTCCCAATTAAGAAATATCGTCCTTTCCTCACACATTACTATGCTAAATGACGATCGAAATTCTTTCAATTAGGAATTAAATGAAATGCTCCTTGGAGGAGCAGAAAGGACAAACATAATAATATAATTACATCATCACTTCATTAATTTATTTAATGCAAGTTACTACTAATTAGCATGCATGTATCCTACATAGGCTCTGTCGTCTCTTTGTTTTCTTACTTGAACCATTCTCTTAATTTTGTAAAAAGAGCCTTTTGTGCTTTTCTTCTCCGATATTAAAAGTTGAACAAGTTTCAGAATAAATACTAACGAGGAAGGGCTCCATGAATTTTGTGAAAACCCTTTTGGTCACCGTCATTAATAGGAAAAAAAAAAAAAAAAAAACCATTTTCACCATTCCAAAATGGCATTTTAATCTATAAATACAAATATTCAAAAACCTATACCAATCGACTTACTCTTTCTCTCAGTATATATGCTATTGTTTTTTTTTTAATTAAATTTAATAAATCATTTACCAAATTATATTATATCAACACGTGTGTTGCAGTATTGTTCTCGTTATATTGCCAAGGTTTTATCATTTTCTTTGTATTAAATGCAGTTTAACTTGTACAGGTCAGCCATCCAGTTGTGTGGAATATCCTAATGTATCCGACCATGACTACGGCTAAATTCCCCTTTTGCATTTCATTATCATTAAAGGTCAGATCAAGAAGGTAAGTGGGCAAGTAGTGATGAGCCACTCTCTTAGAATGCATTTTACTCAAATCAGTCTGATGGCAATTATCCCTTAAAAACAAGAATGGCAATTAAACATGCGGAAGAGGAGGGTTTTCCTAATTTTCCTTGGCCAGGGATTAATCATACGACTTCATAATTCATTTGGGGTTAGTAGGGGAAGGTGGAACCACCATAATCGACCTACTTCCAAGTGGAATCCTAGTCAACTTTTTGTTTTCTGTTTTTCTTTTGTTTATTATAATTTGGTGGCTTATTGTGCCAGCTTCCCAGTCAAAGAAGAGTTTGATATTCCGCTACCTTATTTCTACACGGACTAGCGTGCGTTTGGTAAGAGGTTTATTCATACAATGTTTTTGCAGGACCAAACCCAAAAATTAAAAAAAAAGAATCTTGAAGCAAAAAGGAAAGAGCTAAAATTTAGGCAAAATAAATAACAAAAGGAGACCCCATAAGTAAAGCCAGAAGCAGGACGCATCCCGCAGTTTCTGGATTTTAAGGGACTGTCTTAGCCCCTCCGATTACTTTTTATTCAATACTTCTGTTTGGCGACTGATGAAAAATTCCTCTTTAGGCTTCAATTACCACACCAAACTAGTTCCACCCGTGTAGTTAATAATGCAGAGAAAAAAAAAAAAAAAAAATCTGGTCATTACAGCTAACACGTTACCAGGGCACCTTCGGTATTCAATACATCACATGTTTCCACATTTTCACATTAATGGGAACAAGAGCAACTCGGTTCCATAGCATTCCTAGATGCCAGTTTGTAGCTACGTTCCCATGTATCTACAGGTGCAGCTTCACTATGGGGAATGTGGCGAGGATGCTTCTCTCTCTTGTCTCCCTTTATCTGCTTTAGCGCATGCTTAAGAGCAGGCAGCAAGGCCTCCATGCATTCGGCGACTGCATTGGGATTTCCAGGCATATTGATGATCTGAATATAGAGCAAACAAGGAGAATCAGAACCTCTTATTTCCAGGGGCAACAATTTAAATAAATGTAGTCTTACCAATGTTGACCCTCTTATTCCTGCCGCAGACCTTGATAACATAGCAAATGGTGTCACCTGCATTGGAATTTTAAAAAGGAAGGGAGAACATTTTGAGTTAGAAGTTTTAAAGTTCAATTCCAGCTAAACTGGCCAGGTGAATGTATTGAGACTTCATGAAGATGCACATAGTCCTGCCTAGTTGCTTACTTAAAAATAGAATAGGAAGAAGAAACAATGTTTAGGGACACATGAAGCATGAACCCCTTTGATAGCATAAACATATTTAATACCAGACATACCACGCCCCCAAAAAAAAAAGAGTTAAAAAAAAAAAACAGCAAAGAGGCATCCCAATATTGCACATCAGTTGCAAACATATCTTGCATGTTTGGAGTCCAACTCTTTCTTTGTGCTAATAGAAAGGGATAATCATATGGTGCAAAGCACTAATCATTAAAAGGATAGTATGCAACACATGCGCTCAAACATAGAGAACTGACCAAGACCGTGTTTTGCCAATACCATTTCATCATACTCATTGCCAGGCCTAAAAACACAGCTGCCCCTAGCAAATAGAATTCTGCGCACTAAATTGACATAAGCCAAAATAACATCCATTTTCTCTCTGGATCAAAGGTCATATATTGGCTGCATTCCAAAGGAACTAAAATTTTAGCCTGATGCTCTCTTTTTAGAACTGAGTTTGAGGATAGCCTTGAAACTATCTGCTTGGCTATTTTGTCCATTTGAAGAACTTGATAGCTTCTAAGACTACGGTAATTTTGATGGAATTCTATATTAAAAAGGTGCTGCAATTCTACATTTCCTGATGGCACATACTAAACTTTTTGGATAGTCTTTAATTTAGAATATGATCAGTGCTTTCTGAAATTTTGAAATTCAAAACTGCATACTGGTGTTGTACATAGGCAGCCAGTCCCTTTTGGGAGCCTGAACATGTATTTATGTACTTATCAACAAAAAGGAATCCTTTGAAAGATTATATATCTGGAATTGACAAAAAAATTCAATTCCGCACAGCAAACAAGCCAGCAATTGAGGACTGCAATCACATGTGCAAATAACATCACTTCCCAGCTATGAACTAAACAAAACATTTCCACTTCCAGAGTTCATAAATATTATGACCAACAATTGGATTATAAACTGTCTGTCCTAGTAGTCCTACTATATGGTTACACACTCTCCTTGGATCCTAAAAAATAATTTCTTTTCATACCTGAAATCATGCCAAATTGACAAAAGATTGAGAAATTCAACATGAAAGCACAAAGAAGATAAATTTGGAAGTGTAAAATAGTGCATGTGTGCCATGCACTAACGGTACCTTTAAACTCTCTTGCATCATAACATACAGAAGGCCGGGTGTTTCTTTCTCAATCACCTCCTTGGTTGCTTCAGGAGTCACATCTCTTGGGGTGAATCCAGTGCCACCTAGATTAGGAAAACAGTCTTAGAACAGGGGAAAATTCTCGGGACAATAAAATTTTAAAGGTGAATTATTGTGTTAAATTTCGAATGTTGTCTAGCCAAAGAGTTGCAAGAACCCTACCAAGGGTAAGGATAAGATCCATTCCATCAATATCACTCCATCTCTGCAAAACTCCTTTGATTTTTCCAACATCATCTGGAACAACAGCCATTGAAACTACTTTTGCTCCTCCCAACTTTTCTGATGATGAATTAACAACAGAAACTGCTCTAGGTCCACTGCAAAGTTAAAAAGATTTTATTCCTTACAGACCTTGAAGCAATAAAGTGCATACCAAACCAAACTCAACCAGTTAAATGAGATCAACCACCAAAGAAAAATGGGAAAAATAAAAGAATACTTTTTTCTTTTTCCAGCTATTTTAAACCCAAAGTTCAAATATTCAAATATGAGACCTCCAGTAAAGCAGGCAGCATTTAAATCAGTGAGACGAAATCGTTTGAAAAGGCCAGAGATCAGCAATTCAAGATATCTAACCACATAGGAAACAGTGGCAAAACATTGCTAAACACAGCATAGTTGCATTACATAATGAAGGCAAAAAAGATTTCACACAGCAATCAGAGCTAGACTTGACCACAGTTCAGGTTCGAACCAGAATTGAACTGTGTTCAGACTGAACTGAATCAGAACCAGCCCCCTGGTTCAGGTTAAAAATAGAATCACGGAACAAGCTGGTCCGATTTGAGGTTTCAATATATTAGGATGCACTCTTTGATTTGAAATTTCTCATTCTCAATCTTGAAAAGGATTATGAGAGAGAACAATTAAATAACAAGTTATCAATTGTTGCATAAAGTTCCATACTAACAGGCAATGCATCGTCCACAAGTATCATAAATTCAAAATTATGGATGACTGGGCATATTTGTCTAATCAAGCAAGGAGATAATGACAACCACCTTGACTAAAGACCCAAGGCACACTTATTCATTTAAAGTATTGACAAAGCAAATGAAAACACATCAAACAATTTCAACCATCATGTCTCAACACAAATCTTAATAGAGGTGTAATTTATCAAACTCTTTGCACTAGGACAGCAGAAAAACTAGTTATTGGTGACAAGTCCATGAAGCAGTTAATAGAGCTTCAATCCAGAAAATGCTGAATGCTGAAATGTCAAATGCAACATGAAGCATCATACCTCCGATCAGGCCCAACCCCTGATGCAACAGTATCACTCACAGTCAGAACAGCTACTCTGAACTCAGTTTGTTCTAACCCATCACTGCTTGTCTTTGTGGATGATTTTCCATGTTGTAAGGGAGGTGAATCAGAAACACCACTCTCAGCAACAACAGCTGAGCTTAAATCAGAAATTACAATAGCCCAGACTGAATTACCAGCAGGAATTAAATTCCCTGTTGCTGGCAACTCCAACAAAGCATTAGCTGATTTCATACTTAAAAGCCGGCTGCTAATCTGATAGCCAGTGCTCTCAGCAACAAATCTGTTGTCCACAGGGAAATGATATGCATTGATGCAGTCAAAAGATTTTACGGTAGACAAACCAAATACCTTAGAAAAATCAAGATCTAATACAATCAAACCATTTTTGAACCATCCATGACCTAGAAGGCAACTTTCCAAAAATCTTACCCAGGATTGCCAGATCCATCATTGGTGTTCCATCTAATAGTAGCACGATGAAATTCTGGTCGTATTGGATCAGTCTTAATGGGCTGCTGAAGACGTGCCTGCACTCTGCATAAAACACAGAAACAGAAAATAAGATGGCCAATAGACAAATCTGGAATGAAATGTTCTCCGGAATGATGAACAAATAGTAGTAGTTTGAGAGAGAAGAATGAAGTTTGAAAAGGTTCAAGAACCTCAGATGGTGAGGATTTGCCCATCCAGCAAGAAGACGGATGGCAGGGACTACAAAGAGATGAAAACAAACCAGACAGCTTACTGGATTTCCAGGTAACCCAAATGCAAGGATTTTTTCTGTTCCAACATTATCTGCTGGTTTGGAATTGATTTCTGCAAACATCAAAGGTTTGCCAGGTTTCATGCAGATCTGAAGAGGCAATGGAGATCAAAGTAAGAAAATATTAAATTGATTACATAAGGTAACAGGGTTTGGTTTCAACTACCAAGATATAATTTGAAGCCACTGCATTTAAAGCACATATATACAATAAGCCACCAGAAATTATAGAGATATTTAAAAAAAAAAAAAAAAAAAAAAAAGAACAAGATGAAGAAGAAGAAATGAATGCCAGCTGACCTTGTTGAAATGTAATGTTCCTCTCTTGTTTAATAATGGTTTGACCAAGTCCCTGTCCCCCATTGAAACACCGCCTGAGGTCAGGAGAATATGTATCCCAGAAGAAAAAGCTTTATCCAAAACCTTCTCAAGTTCTTCTTCCTCATCTCTAGCAATCCCAAGGTCAAGAACCTTACATTGCAGCTGAACTGCTGCTGCCAGTAACATTGTACGGTTGGAGTCCCTAATCTACAACATATAAACAGTTAAGTGATCAAACTTCAAACATTATAAGACACAAAGAAGCCACTAATATGCAACTTTAGTAAAGCCAAAAATACATAGTCATTTCCAAAGGTTTTACAAACTTTTTTCTATGGTATGGTGGAAGTCAAAGTCCTCAAAGATATTTCTTTGTTGGTATGGCAATGGTTACCATTTTTCCAATTTTTAATAATTGCATCTCTTGTGCAAGTTGAAGCTTTATGAGGCACATTACCCGGCCACGACCTAAAGAGCCAGTGGTTGGCTCCACAAGTTCATCTCCTGTGGAAAGCACAGCAATTGTAGGAGTACAGTATACCTGAATCACACCACTGTTGGTCAGGTGCATCATCAGTTTATTAAGCACCAAAGGAGAAGTAAAAATAATACCTTGACCATCGTCACACCAACAGTAGCAAGTAGACCAATTTCAGAAGGACCCAGTCTTTCTCCAGATCTTAGAATTATTGCATCTTTTTCAATGTCATGTCCCTGGCAAAGACATACTTGTATCATAAAGCATAAGATAAGGTGAAGATGGGTTTACAACATGAGAAAAAAAAAAGAAATTCAGCAAATGTAAGGTATGCGAGAAAACTAAGTGTACATGCAAAAAAGCATAATGCTTAGTTTCATTTCTTTGCACCAAAAATATTTATGTGACTCCAACTCTTCACTTCACTCTATGCAATTGTGTTAGATATCTATCTGGCAACTAAAACAGACATAGGTGCTTCACTATAATCCTCCAATAAGAAGGAAAAAAAAAACCAAAAACATGAACCTAACTTGCCAAACATGGGTTGGTGCCTGACATAAGTCTGCTAGTTTGATAAACTTCTTAATGATCAGACAAAGAAATTCACAGGCCCCAAAACAACTTTTGCATCAGTTTTCTGATATTTGAATTTTTCTGCAGCAAACTACGAAATGATCTCTGAGTGGCATATTCAATGCCCATTTAACATTGCCCTTTGTCATAATTGAAATCTAGAGTGTCCCCTTACCTTTATCACCAATATAATTTGGCATTTTGCATCAGGTTATTTAAATCTCCTTCAGAGTATGATTTTTTTGCCTGGTTTATGAACCATAATAGAGATTACCGTGCTTCTTGAAGAGACAGACTGTGATGGAACATCCAAGAATGTCACTAACTCCTATTGATCCATGCAATTCCACAATTTTTCCTAATAAGTTGTAAGCTTATCAGCTATTAGGCACATCGCATTCCAGTTGTCATGTAGACCTTACAGAGACCCTCTCCGTTACTTATCTACTGTTCTTGACTCGAGAATTCATAAAACAGATTTATTTTCATTAATAAAATTTTTAGCAGTAGAGCTTATATTTATCTTGAGAAGAGAATTACAGGGAAAACACACAGCAACCCACATGACATTCCATAATTCATAATACTTTTGGGCAACATGTTGTTAAGAACATGCTGTCCCAAGAACCATGCATTCTTTTATGTCAATCAAGTGTCATCATCAAGCAACTTTATTGTAAACCATGATCTTACTAACTATATTCTATGAGAGATTCACCTCAAATACTAATATTTGATTTATGTAAATCTGAAGAGGGGGCAAAAAATAATATCATACCACTGGACGAATATCAACGCCTTTGCTAGTTTGCACCAATATTCTTATTCGCTTTGAATCACTTGAAGCACCTTCCACTTCTTCAGTATCCTCAACCTGAACCACTGCATCAGCACCATCTGGTATTGGTCCTATAAAACCAAAAATAAAGTCAGGATAACAGTTCAAGAACCTTAACATAGATAACAATTTGACTCACAAAATCCAGCCAAATTTCTAAGAAAACTTTTGCTCTTTACAGTAAATGTGTAAAATTAAATCGACAATATACAAATCAGGCATGACAGCAAGCATTTCAATACAAGTAAAAGAAAGGTTTAAATTTGTCACTTTTAGCATTAAAAGCTGTGATGAAGTTGTTCAAACAAGTTTAACATACTTCAGGAGCAGGAATCTAAACACAGGAAAGATTTTGAGTCAGCCCTAAAACTACAGGGGCCAATGAAAAGTAGGTTCCTTGCCAATAAGCCAACGCAGGAATCGTCACAATAAAATTAAGCTAACTAAATCACAGAAGGCAATGATGTCCTAAATAACTTAACTTGCTAGAAGTACAAGAAATTTTATGCATTAAACAAAAATCTTGATCCCATAAATATAGCTAATACATCAATCATACCCAGGAGACAATAAATAGCTATATATCAGTCCAAAAATAATGAAAAACAGACCTGAAAATCAAAAAATAATCAATTGAAAAAAAACAGAAAAGAAAAAAAAAAAACACACACACACACACACAAGAATAAACAGACCTCCAGTAGTCACATAAGCAACAGTCCCAGGAGTGATGGTAACTCCGAGCCCGTCATTTCCAGCTCTCGATTCCGTAATCACCGGATACTCACCAGGCCCGTCCGAAGCAACCACCGCATAACCGTCCTACAAAAATAAAAATAAAAAATAAATAACTAACTCAATCTTGACCTACATAGAAACCCTAGAATCAGAGGACGTTTCTTCGTTTTGAAACTGTTCAAGAAGAGTCAGTAGAAGGATTTGCCTTTATGGAGGCAGGGTAAGGAGGCAATGGATCAGATGCACGGATATCCTCGGCAAGAACCTTGCCCGAAGCGTCGAGAAGTGCGACCGTGACCGGTGGGAGCCGCCGCTGCGCCACCTTTAAAACTATCTCAAGTGCTTCCACCACGGATATCATCGCCGGTCGACCGTTACCGTCGTGGGCGAGTATATGCTCCTCGTCTCGACTCATTTTAACATTGACTTACTAGTACCAAAAGTCAAAACGTAAGTCGTCCCCACACGTGAAATCATTTCGGGTCCACGGACCTGGTCCGATTTAGGCCGGATGATCCGTTCGAGGAATGGGCTAGAGCTACTCAATATATATATATATTTATATTTAAAAGAAATATATGTGCATGATTAATCCAAAAAAGGAAACAACTAATACGGTGCGTGCACACGTACGAAACGACAGCCATCTATTTATGGCTCTCTTCCCTTTTTTTTTTTTGGTTAAGCTAAGGTGCTTAACTTATTCGGTAAAATTTATAATAAAAAAAATTCTAAATCGCATTAGTAAATCCATAATTAACACTGAAATTTACCCGTGCATAAAAAATGGAATGAAATAAGGAATCTTAATATACTTTTTTATTAGAAAAATACTAAGGATACTCAAAATTTAACTAAAAGTATTTTATAAGAAATAAAATATCAACACCTTCGAAAAAACATATGATAAACAAATGACAAAAGTAGAGTTTGACATAAGAATGCTAATAAAAATAAATGAATTTTTTGGGCTGTCGAATTAATGCAAATGCATTTAGTGTTTTAAATTTATTTATTTATTATTCATCAAAATAATTATTAAAAATATTTAAATAAAAATTTAAATTCATAATCACTAAAACACCATAATTTTAATTTTATCATATTATCTTAAAAGTAAAATAAAAGTAAATTTATCTTTAAGTATTATTAATTTTATATTGTATTTGATCTTTAGATTATTGGATTGACGCATTATTTTTTATTTATTAATGCAATATAATATTAATATGTGGTCTTAGCAGCTATGGCAATTAATGGATATAATGTAAAATCCGCTATTCACAGCTGAGGCCAAGAATTTTGGCGAATGATCTCGAATAATATGAAGTACAAATTATCTACTTTATGTCTGTTGGGCACGTTGGACTTCATTCACTTTTGTCCATATCCAACGTCCAAGAAGAAAACTTAAAACAGCAAAAGCTTAAAGTCATGAGACTAAACTGATTATAAAATTAAGTTTTTCTTTTTTATTTTTGTTTTTATAAATTTTATAATTTTTTTTAAAAAATTAAATTTTAAAATCTTAAAAATAAAAATTTAAACTTACCAGGTTGACCCATAGGTAGCACGTCTCCCCAATTGGGAACCTCTTTTGGTTTTGCCAAAAAGGTTTTTTAAAATTTATTTTTTAGGTTTTTATTAATAATGTTTCTTTTCATTAAATTATCATTTCTTTTACAATTATATAAACAAACATCATTGTCAGTTTTAATAGTTATAGTACAACCTCAATACTTACATTTTTTTTTAAAAAAATTTTTGTGGGGAGGGGGGATAATACTTAGAAGATTGAAAATGAAAAATTCTTATCAATCAGTCAGTGTTAAGTTGAATTCTTAATTTACCTTTTATTTAAAATTTATAGACAAATAAAATGCAGAAGATAAATCATGGATTGACTTATTTAACTTGTATAACAGTATGTTGTTGTTTTTTTTTTTTTTTTCACATTGAAGACCTCCCGAGCTGTGAACTAGATATTGAGAATAATTTTTTTATTTTCATAAATTATATATATATACATATATGTATTTTTAAAAAATATAGAACATAATATTAAAAAAAAATTACGTTTTTATTTATCGGCTAAACTCAATAAAAAGGTAAAGCCCAAAAGTAATGGAGCTCCCTCCATACACAGATGGACGGGCCAGGCCATGACAGGCAGTCTCCTAGCAAATCGACTGGTGTGTGTTGGTCGCCCAAAAGTCAATCTAAATGGGAAAAGAACTACCGACTCAGAAGTTTTTTAGTCGGTATAGGACTCACAACCGTACGTCCGTATGTGGGGATTTTCCAAGTCCTTCTCGGTCAAGTTCTATATATCTATCTACTTATAAGATTATAATCAAATGAAGATTATATAAATCAATTAATGTAGATTTAATTGTAATCAAATAAAAATCTTATTGATTTATAAAATCTTATTTTGATTATAATTAAATTTTTTTAACAAAGAAAACTAAAAGGCAAAAAAATATATAAAAAATATTCTTAAATCATTCTTCTTAAGAAAGATATATAAAAAAAATTAAATTCACTTTTTTCTTTTCAAAATGGAAAAACAAAACTATTCCCCAATCTTCTCTTTATTAAAAAATTAAAATAAATAAAATCTTTCAAATTCACCTAATTTTTCTTAAAGAAGAAGAAAAAAAAAAAAAAACTTTCCTTCCTCAAACAAATATATATATATATATATGTGATGCAAGGCGACCTTAATACCAAGAATCCTGTAGGTCGTAAGTCGCTATATTGCAGCGGACATGACAAGGCCAATGATTTGGTGCAGTCACTGTCTCACATTACGTGAGGTAGCTGTTCATGGCAATTTCAGGTTAGCGATGGCTGCCCTGTCCATGGCCAATTGCACCCTTCTCTCTCTCCTTTTATGTTGTATTCTTCTCTTTATTTGTGTCGGCTTAATTAATTAAGTTGCAATTGCGTTACTGCTTAATTATTTTGCCATATATTTTGCTTGTAGGTGTTGTTCTAGGTGTGGAAAAGTTCTTGGTGAGACGCGTCCTAGCCAGAGAAGTGTACGCAGGTTGAAAAACCCAACCTTCAAAAGAATCCAGAGAAGGAAGAACAAAACTGCTGTTGGTGCCACCAAAGAGAGCTCGTCCAAGATCCACGGCAATGGGACCGTGTGAAATAACGCCGAGGAGAAGAAGGAAGCAAATCTTTGAAAGAGAACAGACCAACTGAGTACAAGGAAAGCCCTTTTTTTATATATATGTTGTTGGGATTGATGGAAAGATGAGCGAAAGGAATAAGAGCACGATTATTTAAGGTCTTAAAATTTTAATAGTTTTTATTTTCATTTTTTTTTAAATTTTTTTATGAAATCAAGAAAGTACCCTTTTTTTTTTTTTTTTTTTAATCCACACTGATCCCACTAAACCTCCACGGGCCTAGCAAGAACTTCCTACACCCATATTGGGTGGTGATGATGAATTTTTCAATGCGTTTTTTAGAGATATTATTATTATTATTATTATTATTATTATTATTATTATTATTATTTTGCTCTTGTTATACTTTGGAGTTTGGATCAGGTCCTGGAAAGTCCAGATTAGCCTAGAACTTCTAATTAGGGTTACTAGAGCGTGAATATAAGATCTTTAGACTCCCTAATTGGAGTTGGAGAGTCTATTATTAGATAACGATACAGTACTAAAAATCGTATAATAATAAATTATTGCTATTTATCAAAAAAAAAAAAAACTAAATTTCAATATATCGCGATAATATATCTTCTGGGATCACAATAATTCTCTCTGATCATAATAATATACATTATTTTTGATTGTGTAGGAGATAACGTTAGTAATTGACATTGATTATGTGATTCGGCCCTAAAAAAATTCCAGAGAACAAAAGGGATGAGAGGTAGAGATTGTGCCTAACTTTAACATAATAATCGGCTACTTGCCTTTGATAAGATACGGAAAAGGCACGCTTTTTTAACAGATCAATCCCATCGTCATTAATAATTGGAAATATTGTACCCTAAGAACTAATTAACAAGAGAGTGCAGAATAATCCTGAAGATTGTAATATTCACTGCCAAATATATTTGAGATTATGATGCTGATTTGAAAACATATTCAATTGAACACTTCCGAAGATTCCTCATTAATTCTTTTTTTCTTTTCTTTTCTTTTTTATATAACTTTAAAAATAACAAATGTTCTTCGGAATTAATTAATGTAATTAGGTTTTAAAAATAATAATAAAAAAAAAACTATTTAGTTAAAAAGTGTAAGTGTAATGGAGTTTTTGAAATATTTGAAATATATATAAAAAAAAGAGCTCTTTTTTTTTTTTTTTATATATAGTTTTGGTACTCTTAAACCTTCGAAAATAAAAGGAAAAATAAAAATGAAAAAAAATTCACCACAATGGAACTGTAAGATTCTCCAATTTGACTCATGTAACAGAGGAGTGAAGTTAATTCAAATCCTAATACCTAATACCTAATGTAAAAGTGAAGGAAAAAGTTAATTAAGATATTATTTTCTGAGATATAAAATTCTGGGGAAATGTTACATGGCTTGAGGAAACTAATAAAGAGAAGATGCAATTTACCTGACGAATGCAATGTTCATGCCAGTCTCACGAACTTTTTAGTCTTTTTAATAAAAATAATATAATGTGTAAAAAGGTAAGATAAAATATGTAGAAAGAATTAAGTATTTCAATACACAAAATAAATATATGTTTGCTCATTTTATTTTATTTTAATTTAATATTATGCACATCACTGTCTAAAGCTCCCTTCAATGTAATATGACCCAAAATTTTTATTTGCACGAATCAAAACAAAAGTGATGGTATGCACATCTGACCATTCTTCCACCTATGGTGTGAGTTTGTGGATCGAGACATCCTTTGGCATTTTTACTTATTTCCTGCATGTGCGGCCCATGTAGAAGTTTCGAAGTCTTCACGTGCTTCATTGACATGCACGCACGTCCCTATGCAATTTGGGATACGAAAATCAAAGACGAATATGTTCCATTATCGGCATCCCATATAAATAAGATAAAAAAAGAACAAAAGTATTGGATTCACATCTGATTTATATTCTTCAACATTAACGTGTATATAAATGGCGACCCCCAAAAGCTTTAAATCATTGTGTTGTGAGCTGTAAGAGTTCGAGTGGAAGGGAGGCCTAACATGAGGATCATAGTCCTGTAATCTGGAAGCCAAGGATGACTTGCCTAGAGGCCAATACGTATCCGAGAGGTTACTACTGCATATGTATTGCCATGTTTTGAGATCTCCTGGCATATGTGTGGTTCACAGGCAGTCACCTTGGCTTTCCTGACAGGCTGTTCTTTCTCATGATAGGCCATTTCTTCCTATCTTCAAGCGTATTTGGAAGGAAATAATATTGCGTGAAATGATACTGTGTTGTGGGTGCACATTGCCAGTCACTCTGACAGGCTCTTCTTTCTCACGATAGACCGTTTCTTCCCATCCCCAAGTGTACTTGGAAGGAAATAATATCGTGTTGTGGGAGCATATTGCCAGTCACTCTCCAGTAATGACAACTTATGGAGATACAAGGTCTATATAGAGTAGCAAGTGCAGATAAAAAGGTAAACTGAACTCTGATAATATTTAAATAATTTATCAAAATTCAATATGTTAAGTCTTTATTTTTCAGTACTATAAAATTTTGTGCTATTTAACAATATTAATATATTATCTAGACATTCAACAATGAAATTTTTTACTATCAAGTCTATGAAACGTATTACCATAAGCTTATGATACTGTATAAATTTTACTGCTAATTCTATTCTTTCTTGTAAATATTAATTGCAATTTTGATAGCAATACAATCGACCGCAACCCTTTAGTCAAAATCTTGGTTACTGTTTGTGGACGTGGGAAGCAAGAACTTTTATCATCTCATCTCTTGCATTGGGGTTGGATTGGAAAGACATATTGATGACAGTAAGAACTACAGAAGCCTGGCCGAGTACTCATGACGAAGAAGAAGAAGAGATTGACCAGGTTTAAATTATAAAGGAAAACGTTTTTTTTCTTTTTTTCTTTTTTCATGTTCCACACTTTGCAGAACGTGGAATGAAACCCAATATTTACGGAATTCCAAGTATGAAGGCACAGTTGATTTCGATTTACTTGCAAAACACGGTTGAAATTAACGGAATTCCAAACAAGCTCTTATTATTGAAACAATTTTTAGATAGTTTGAACGAATATGGACAAAATGGCTTTAACAATTGAAAGGAAAAATATAGAATGTCAAAATTTAATCTTAAAATTCATGTCCAGATATTGGATGTGAAATCAAACAAATTATTCTAATATCTGTCTTGGAGGTCACAATATCAAATATTTGAAAGGCTGTGGTAAGATTGATAGAAAAACAATTACCATTTATTGTGTAGATAGTTCGCTAGACCTTTTAATCGATTAACCAAATTTTTACTTTGAAATTCAAGTTTTGAATATTTCTAGGGTGTGGTATAATAGCAAATAACTTTCATCAATTTTAATTACTTTTTATTGAAAATTTAATATCAAAATCTAAGCTGTACCCATCACTCACCACATATTAAACCTTAATTAGCTTGTTATGGTAGAATAACATTCAATTTGATTGATTCAGCAATGGTCGATTTAGCAATTGAATTTTAGATTAGTCCCTTGTTTTGTGTAAATTTTTAAATTAAAAAAATAATTTTTTTTTTTTGATAGACACACATTTAAGTGATAAAATGAATTCAACTGAATTCTAATAATTTATTATCGTTTTAAAAGAGTGAAAATTTAGTTCAACACTGTACCAAGCAAAGAATTTGGAGGTTGAATTGGATTCCATAAATTTTTGTGGCGATATTGTACAGTGGGTCTTTGGTGCTCATTTAGACAGCAAAAAGCTTGCTAGGCCTTTCTTAATTTTGTCACCGTATAGATTGATACCAAATCCACGAGCCAGACAAAGCTAGTGATGGCCTTGTGTCTGGACTGCACTTGCGTTTTCTGGCAATGTCTTTGCAAAAAAGTCTCCTGCATGAATGGTTTTGTGAGTGAACAAAAGAGTTCAAAGCCTAATTTTTTTTTTTCTTTAAAAAAAATCCTTACAAACTATGACCTTTTATTCTCGTAACTAAAAAAAAAAAAAAAAGACCCAATTATCCGACACTCACTTGGTGGGTTTACATACTATATATTTCTCACCCACTGATTGTTAAGTAGGCTCTACATGCCCTGAGGAGAACCACTGGTCCTATCTATGTCGCCCATATGGCATGGCCTTCTGTCAATATTGGAATGTCTCTTTGCAAATAGCCGAATCCAAGCTCCTCCACTCCACTCCACTCCAGTTTGTCTCTTGAACATCTGCCGTGACCCTCAAAAACTTTAGCGGCATGTGGGCATTGACTTGCAAAGTAAATTACCAAAGGAATCATGCCTGCCTTGAGGACGCCTGGAAGGGTTTTTCTCAACCAACATCCAGAAATATATTGATTTCTTCTCTTCTTTCCACTGGTTAAAATGCTCCTTCCAACAAAAAATTAGTTTAATGCGATTTTCACACCAAAATAATAATAAATGTACGATGATTTACTTCTGTTATCGGCAGATGACAACTCTCAACTGAAAAGTCGCATGGTGGTGAGATTAATGAAAGGAACAACCAAGGCATAGAGCAAAAGGAAAGAAGGGTTTTTAGAAATTAGGGTTGGGCAAGAGAAGGGTTTTGATTTTTATTTGTTGTTGGTGAGCTAGCAAAGATGGGTAATAAATATTGGGGACCAGTTTTTCCATATATATATATTTACCGTAGGTTCCATGGTAATAATTTTGCTGCAAGCTTTAAAGTTAAGTCAGTAAAACTAATCCAGTCCTGTTTAGTAACGTTGCGAGATAAAGTGTCATGAATGAAAATATTAAAAATAAAAATATTATTATTTAAAATTACATATTATTTAATAATAATAAATATATAATAAAAAAATTATAAATATTTAGTATAAATATTATTAAAATATATATTAATATATAAAATATTATAAAAAATATGATTAAAAATTTATTTTATTTAAAAATCATAATAATTATTTATATATTTTAAATTATATATTTAATATTAAATATATTATTTATAATTTATAATAATTATTATATTATATTATTTAATTTGAATAAATAATAAAAAAAATTATTTTAATTGATAATAATTAAAGTAATTACATTCAAATAATAATTATTTTAAAATAAAATTTTAAAAAAATGTTATATTTATCAAATATAAAAGATTATATTAATTTTATATTAAAAAAAATTAAATAATTTTTTTTAAAATTATTAAAATTATTTTTATTTAATAAAAAAATGAATTATGACTTTTGTGGTCTTTTTTATAATTATTTAAAAATATTTTATTGTTAAACTTATGTTTTGAATAAGGTAAAATGGGAAAATACAAGTTTAAAAAGTATAATCAAATAACTTTCTATTTTCAATTTTTTTTTTTTTACTTCATGTACGGCAAATTAAAGGTAATATCAAACATATTTTCAGTCATAACTTGTTGATACTACTCGAGTCTGTCTTTAAAACTACAATTTATTGTCCATTGTACATGTAATTTGTTAGCGCACTACTTGGCTATTGTACTTAATGCTTTTTATGTATTCTTTGCATTATTGCTATCAAATCTTTCCATTCATTTTCATTTCACAAAATAATTTAAATAAATTTGAATTTCAAATAAGAAATTTATGTTTAGCGCACTTTAGTTTGGGCTCAGAAATAATTGACGTCTTGCAGTTTGAAAGTTTGGTTTTTACTTCCTCGTTAATTTGCATCAGTGGTTCGTGTCTTCTGTGTATTTAGTGTAATGTAAACCAATTTAATCCAATTCTAGTAACGCCTAGTACATGGCTTCTCAGTTCTAATTTCGTTGCCCACATCTAAAATTTGTCAAGGAGATGTTTTAATATCATAAAATTCTGCATTATAAAACAATGACATGACCTGACTCATAATCTTTATAGATTTTACCATCTAACGACTAGAATTTTCAGGTGAATATCAAATTTCCATAATGTTATTTGACAGTCATCTTGAGACGGGCCCAAATGATAATGTTGACTTGCAAAGTTTTGGGTGGCGGGTTGTGCCGTGACCTAGCAAGGTTGCTATTACGAGTAATGTGGCTAGGAAACTGAAAACGCAGTGTGACAGTTACCGATGAACATGGTGGCAATAATTGTGGATGTTGATAACTATTTTAAAATACCTTTATCACATGCATGCATTCACAGAAATAATCGAATATTGGCCTGCACAGCACTTAGATTTTACATGATATCTTGATAATGTTAATGATGTAGAATGGCACTACAAATAATCCAATGGATTTTATGCCCACAGTTTTATAGCCTTTTGGGAGTACTTGAGAGGGGCCAAGGAAGGTAGTTCATTCAAGTTGCCTCACCCCCAGTGGACAAGATCATGAAGCAATCTCTGAGGTCTAGATTCTAGCACCACCTTTATTGATAGGAGAGATGAGGAGGGAGGAATATGTTCTATAATTATCAGCATCCTATTGATGCAATGGACAGGTGCATCGGCATCCCACTGATCTCTCTTGTACTCTCTCAAAGGCAATAAAATTGCAGATTTCAAAACAAGGAATTGGCACAATGGAATGGATCGAATGGAAGATAGGCCTAACTTGAGAGTCAGAGCCTTGTGTGGAAGCCAAGGATGACTTGCCCGCTGCTATATATTCTGGTTTGGAGGCTTTTTTATGGTAAGCAATATGCTTATGCGTGCGGGAGGTCACCTTGGCTCCTTCTTGCCTCTCCTCTTTCATGCTTTGCCTCTTCTTCTCCAGACAACTAAACCTCCAGGATGCGCCAAAAAAAAGTTTGTTCAGCAGTGCTCTAGGGTTAGTCGTATTTGATGTCCAAGCATTTCCTGCCCTTTCCAAGTAGGAGCTTTCAAGAAGGTACATGATTTAACGACAATCCTCGTTTAAATTGCCAAGGTGACAATTCTTCTTCTCTCTTGCTGAGCCTGTTAATTAACATTTTGGTCATGATTAGGTCCAGATTAGATTGTGCAGCTTAATTACTAGTTTGTTATTTGTTTAGATCCCCTGAGGGCGAGTTTACCACCCAATTTTGTTTGGATTATCGGAAAATTATTTTCAGGCAATTTCAAATTTACATACTTATAATTAGTTAAACCAACTAACAAGGGTGTTTACCATATCTAATGAGATTTCAAGCCAAGCAAAACATCTGGTCTATTTATATTTACTCTCACTTTTCTTTTTCTTTTTCTTTTTTTTTTTTTTTTTATTTGTGTGTGTACCATATTTAATCACAATTTATGAACATCGTCTTTGTTTTGATGGAACACAACTCACGAAAATTGTCACGCGTACTGAAGTAATTAAAGTAATAATGAGATTGTAGAGGGAACATCCTAGAATTCCCATGGCTAAAGTCCCCCTATGCATTCACCGGTTTGTATAGTTTGTACCTCAAAAAGATATTTAAGTAATTAAAAATTCATATTTTTATCGGTAAAATATCATGTTTTAATTTTAAAATTAAGTATATGATTTATAAAAATTTAAAAACATTATTTTTTACCGTATAGGCTTGATAATGAAAAAAAAGAAATTGCAATTTAACAACCTTATTTATAATCTCTCTATTCTATATATTGATGGCGGCAAAAAGATGCTAGAGGTGAGGATTGGCAAGTAAATGAAGATTCAGGCATGTGAATCCCATTCTACATCGACAATTCGCCTGATGACATATGGGCCGAATTCGCCCATGAAAAAGCTTTCCAAGAAAAATATGCTTTCTAAAGTAAAAATTGTACATAAGTCCATCTTTATTAATCATTATCAATGGTTATTAGGCTTACAAAATATGGCAATTGAACTCAAAGTTCATTAGGGTTTTAAACCTACTTTGAATTTAAATTTTTCAAATTTCATGATGATATTCGAATTTATTTTAATTTTAAATTATTTTGATTTTGAGTATTTTAAAATAAGGTCATCGACAGCAGAGGCCCTCCTGTTCGTTAATAAACGCTGCCAGGGCCGTCAAATTAGCGTTTTATGTTTCCATAAACTTGTGGCGGAATCCACCGATGGACTAAATTTAAAGAAAGATAATATTGGGAATAAAGGGTATATATCTTACTTCTGCAAGCTTTCTCTGAAATTCAGCCTCCATTTGAGCACGAAATTGAGTAGCCTCCTGGATTTGAATTCCCTTCTGACCTCCACTGTTGGCTTCCATTCTTCCTGGATTCTCCAGTGAAAATGTAAAATAGCCCGAGAATTGTTTCGAATATAAGTTAGCGCGAGTAGAAAAAAAAAAAAAATATATATATATATATATACATAAAAAATAAAATTAAATAAAAAAAATTAATATTTAAAATATATTTAATATTATTTTTAAAAATAAAATTTATTAATATAAATAATATCTCAATATAATATAATATAATAATTATATATTTTAAACACCAATATTATTTGTAGAAAATTTTTTTTTTATAAATAATATAATTTAAAAAATTTTTAAAATTTTAAATTATATTAAATTTAAGTTTTAAATTATTTATTTTGAAATTTTTTTATTTTTTTAAATAATATTTTTATAAAATAAATATTATTTTATAAATAAATATAATAAAATTTTTTATTTTTATCACTTTTTTAAATATATATTATATTATATTATATTATATTATATTTTTTTTTTTGTTTTACTGCACTCCCGAATGTAAAAATGAGCAATGCTTCCTCTTTGAACTTGAGACGGTGGAGATGGCGGGGATTGCGCCTGAGAAGTGACATGATGCGGTTGGCCAATGGACAGACGCGGTGGACATTGGATCGGCATTCTTGGATCCGATGAATTTAAATAAATCAGAATATGATTCTCAATCGTCCATCTGCTTTAGAATTTTCAGCGACCAAAGAACTGGCCTTCAGTTGAAGGCGACGACGAGTGACGATCCTTGGCTTGCTCTTCATTTTTCTTTATTTATTTATTTATTTTTATTTTATCTTTTTGGTACCGATTGAGTTGGAAAAGTCTGGCATTTTGTGCAGAGAGTTCAACGCTTCTTTGCTAAAACATAAAAATTCTAGAAGCATAAGGGTTACAGTGGAAAATATTGTCTTAATGTGTTAGGTTATTATAGTAAATTTATCAAAAAAAATTATAACACCTAATAAAAATTAAGATGTAAATTTGAACTTATAATTTTTGTAATATGAATAAATCCTTTAATCATTATATCATAATGAATAAGATAATTCAACACTTAATTCAACACTAAATATATGATTCCCAGCTAACCTTGTAATGAGGCACATTCGCATTCTTATTAATTGCAATGCCACTAACCATATAATGTATAAGATGTTTTTTTGGAACAAAAAAAAAAAATGTATTATAACATATTGATAATTATATTTATAAATTAAAATTAATTTATTAATATTTTTATTTAATTATTTTTAATATAAATTATTAATAAAATTTTATTAAATTATAATATTAATAAATTTAAAACTAATTCACTGCATTATCATCTTTTTTTCTGTCAAAGTAAACACTCTACTTTTTATCATCGAAAAGTGTAGGTGCTCTTTTTAATTAAAATAAATAGATATTATAAATTTAAATTTAAATTATTTATTAAAAATTTAATTATAAAATAAATTTATTATTTTAGAATTTAATGATTATAAATATATATATATATATATATATATATATATATATTTACATTTATTCATGTACATTTAATTTAAAATTTATTGATGTATTTTTTTTTATAAATTTTTATTTATCACAGGAATTTTGGTCGCAAGTGGGCAATTTTAATTTTAAGTTGCTTGACATTAATTTGCAACCCGCCAAAGACCAGCACCGCTCTTTGACCCCAAAGAAGACTACCGCATCTCGCCTTTTAAAACTCGCCTCGGCCGCCGCCTCTAAATTCTCTGGTCTTTTAACTGGCCAAAAACCTCATCTTCTCCTCCGCGGCCCTCACTGGAGCTTCTTCAACGGCGCATCGGAATCCCTCGCCCCCGTGATCTTGAAGGTTAAGAAATAATTTTTTTTAAAAAAAAAATAAAAAATTCCCTGAACCAATTGCGTTTCCTATTTAAAACGTTGTTTTTGCGGACACGGGTGTCTTACGAATTGGGCAAATTTTTGTTTTTGGTTTTATGTTTTGTGGCTTTTTGTCTGAATTAGGGGTTTTCAATTATAGGCTGGCAGATAGTTCAAGATGGATCCTCAACCAGAGCCTGTGAGCTACGTCTGTGGAGGTATGTGTTTGATAAAATTTCATCATCACTTGCGGTGGGCTAGGACATGAAAATCTTTGCTAAATCACTAAAAAATATGGTAATTTAGAAATTTGAGAGTTTTGTTGATTTGGAAAATGTAGATTGTGGAATGGAGAACACTTTGAAGCCTGGGGATGTCATCCAGTGCCGTGAGTGTGGCTACCGTATTCTTTACAAGAAGCGCACCCGTAGAAGTGAGATTTTTCCTTTTCCACTTTATTTGATATTTTTTTGTCCCTCCTTTTGTGCATTAAATCTATCATATACTGTTCTTTTTGATGTTTTCTCGATATGATTTTATGTGTGGGTTCATGGGGTACCCCACGATTACTTGCTTACCCAACTCAAAAGGAGTTACAAGCTGGGCAGAAATGTTGTTGTGGAAACTCTGTGATTCTTATGCTTCACATGTGCTCGTGTTTGGCCTTGATTATAACCTGATTCTGAATGCTGTAACGTGTGGTTTTGGGATCCTGTTGGTACTTTTGGATTTTGTTTTGCTTCTTTTGATGTAGCCAAATGATAGTCAGAAAATTTCATGCTGGTCAGCTCTGCTTACATAGCAGGCTAATGTTATCTTCTACCTGTTCTGGTTCTAGATAGTGTTTCCAAGTCGGGCACTGTAAATTTGGTAAATTCCACTGTCTTTGGCTTCAATTTTTTCCATCAGAACTAGTTGGTGTTTCACTAGATGCATTTGTATTGTAGCTGCACACATGACATAAATTGGGGGAAAGTCCTTGAATTTTTTTCTAGCTGTGTACACCCAAAACTGCAGACTTGGCCATAATTGATGAAACTTCTGAGTAGGGATTTGTCTTCAAAGAGAGAGGACAGTGGCAAAAAGTTTGTGCTAGATGGACAGCTTCAAAGAGATCTTCACGGTGCATCTGTGTTACATGTTAAAGCTTGTATTAGATGGACTAAGCTATAGATCCTACTCACAATGCACTCTTATTGAGCATGTGTGATTTCGGTTCAAAAACATGGGAAACAATAACAGTAAAACATCCCTTAAGCCAACCTATTGCAGCGTGTACATTTTATGTCCCCGGGCTGGATGTATTGAATGGGTTTAAACTTTTTGTTCTTATTTGTTATTTGGCCCTTGCTTGCCTTTCTGTTAGATGTATCTTTCTAAGGTATGTGGGCTCTTGGAAGTTCTGATTGTACCAAAATCATTTCTTTTCCTCCTATTAATTGTTTTTCCTGTCTTCTTTAGGGGCATCAGTGCTTGAAGTATTAGCTTAACACGAGTCAAATTTTGTCTTGCAGTTGTTCAGTACGAGGCACGCTGAAGGCAATGGCTTCATGAATTTTACATATATCATGCGAATTGCATCTTGTTATATCCGTTAAATATGTATTTTGCACTTCCTTGGGTTTTAAACTTTTATAATTTCTTAAAAAGTGGTGGAACATTATTATGGTGACTAGTTTGCTGAGCTATGTCTGTTAAACATATATTTTGCACATCAATGGTACTCTATCATATTCAATGTTGAATGCAATCTTATTTGCGTTAGTGTTATTGCTACTACTTTTAGTCCCTGATTAGTTCAAATGGGAACACCCCCATGAAATCCCTCTTTTTGTATCATTGCCATTTTGTATCATAACTCAAGATTTAAGCACACAATTACTTTCATTTCATCCCAATACGTACAAGTTGCAACAAATCGCCTTAGTATTGCGAAGTTGCTTCCAGAATTCCAACTTCCGTGGAAGCAAATGCTGAAAGCGCAAAGAACAAAAGTCCCCCAGTTTGAGGTTTCAGTTGTCCGACTCGCGCAGGACGTGCCAGTGATCAATGATCAGCCTATTCATTTCTCTAATTTAGTTCATCAATGTTCAGGTTTTTCTTTTTACCATTGCTGTTTGGCCTTCTAAAAGTACGCAAAACAAAAATTACAAAACGGTCCTTAAACAAATTCTGTTTACTTAAAATTTATTTTTGGCCACATTGTTCCCACAAAGAATAAAGTAATAGTATACATTTTTATTTGACTGTTAAATGTGACGAGCTAAAGAAAATAAAGTTTATTTCAAATTAAAATGAACCAAAAATAATAAAACTAATTTGAAATTGCCGGAAATGGAATGCCCCACCTGGCAGGGCAACAGAGGCTGACACAAAAACGCAACCATAGACCTTTCCGCATCATATCATCCTTGAACCCCTCTCAAAAGATGAAATTGAAAGACTGAAAAAAACGCAAAAGCCCTAGACCAGTCTCTGTTCATCGCACTTGACTTCCTTCACTGCTCTCGCTCTCTCTCTCTCCCTCTCTCTCTCTCTCTCTCTCCCCCCTCTCCCTCTCTCTCTCTATAACCTCCGAATCTCCAACAATGGCAGCCATGCTGGTAAGTAACCGACAATTTCAAGACAATTATTTGTAATAATCTTTCTGCCCATATGCAGAGTGTGCTTACTTGTTTGTTTGCGGTGAAATGAGGCAGCAACCGCAGATTATACTGTTGAAGGAGGGGACCGACACGTCGCAAGGGAAGGCACAACTGGTCAGCAACATCAACGCCTGCACTGCGGTGGCCGACGTCGTTAGAACCACCCTGGGTCCCAGAGGCATGGACAAACTCATCCACGACGACAAAGGAAATGTCACCATTTCCAACGACGGCGCCACCATTATGAAGTTGCTCGATATTGTCCATCCCGCCGCCAAGATCCTCGTCGACATTGCCAAGTCCCAAGACTCCGAGGTTGTTTTTCTCTCCGTTTTTTTTTTTTTTTTCAAGTGAAAAACCGTGTTCTGGAATAAGTTCTTTTAGCTGCATTTTGTAATTAAAAAAAAAGAAAAAAGAAACAATGTTGAATTTGGTGGATATTTTTTCATCGTGTAACTGAGAATTGGGAGTGTTAATCTTGAGTTCTGTCTTCGCTTAGGCTTGTTTTGTCTTAGCAAGCAGCAAGCAAACCTTAATAAGTGATGCTTGTCTTGAAAGCTAAGTGAAGATTGTAATAATATGAGGTAGTTAGTTAAACCACACTAGCATTCGATAACATGCCTGGGATCCTGAGTTAAAATAATATAGAATGTCAAGCCAATTGGTAAATATTTCAGGGTTGTAAAATGTGTTAGTGCTTTTGTTAACTCCAGATGCTATAAAATATGTGTTGTTGGAAGGGTTGGGATGTAGCACATGTGGAAATGTATGATGTCCTTCTGGAGTTGTTAATGGGATGGAAACATTCTTGGCCAGATTTTATGCCAAGCCATAAAATTTTTGCTTTTGCAAACTTAACAGTGTTGTCTGAAATTCATTGTTCAAAGTGTTATGGGAGATTAAACTTTTTGTTATGCAAGGGCTACAGGTGGGTGATGGAACGACTACAGTAGTTTTACTTGCAGCGGAGTTTTTGAAGGAAGCCAAACCTTTTATAGAGGATGGGGTTCACCCACAGAATTTGATACGAAGTTATAGATCTGCATGCAATTTGGTCAGACATTTTTTGGGTTCCATTTGCGTATGGTTGGGATGTTAATTAAGTGTGATTTTCTTGTATATTAACTGTTTGAACAAATGAAATGTTATAGGCAATCGAAAAGGTCAAGGAATTAGCTTTTAGCATTGAAGGTAAAAGTTTGGAAGAAAAGAAAAGCTTGCTGTCTAAATGTGCTGCTACAACGCTTTCATCAAAACTCATTGCTGGAGAGAAAGAGTTCTTTGCATCAATGGTTGTTGATGCTGTCGTTGCAATAGGGAATGATGATAGGCTAAATATGATTGGAATCAAGAAGGTAGGATATATGGGCATGTAGCTTGGGTCATATTGGCTTATCCTATTGTTTGAGTAATCATCCAAGAATTGGCCCTATTTGTGCATTACTTGGTTGGATTTACCATTTACTTCATCAAGCTTTTGAATGTTGGAAATTTTCCTGACTTTTACCTCTTTATTACAAAGCATCCATGTCATCCTGCTAACTCTCTGTTATCATGGTTTGTATTTTTCTAGTTTTGCTCGCATTTCTTCATTGTTGCCTTTTTCTTTCCTTTGAAGGTCTAGGATTGGCCTGATGTGACATTTTCAAAGCTAGTAAGACTTTAAAGATCTTTAATTTTGCTTTGTTTGTGTGTGTGTCATTATTTGTTTCTACAGGTACCGGGTGGTAACATGCATGACTCATTTCTAGTAAATGGCGTTGCCTTTAAGAAAACATTTTCATATGCTGGGTTTGAACAGCAACCAAAGAAGTTTGTAAATCCCCAAATACTTCTTCTCAACATTGAATTGGAACTGAAATCTGAGAAAGAGAATGCGGAAATAAGGTGGAATTTTTTATGGATTTAATCTGATTTATTGTTCTCTCTGCTATGTGATTTGCTGAGGATTGCAATGCTGTTTTTGTCAAATGATGCAGGCTATCAGACCCAGCACAATATCAGTCCATTGTTGATGCAGAATGGAATATTATTTATGACAAGCTTAATAAATGTGTGCAGAGTGGAGCCAAAGTTGTTCTTTCACGTCTTGCTATTGGTGATCTAGCAACACAGGTTAGTACTCTTCTTTGGTGTTTTCCATGCATTTTTTTCTCTGGATTTCACTGGGTTATAGATAATGTATGGCTATATGTGTAAATTATCCTATGTATGAGCTTTTTTGTGCCCCACTTTGTGTGGATGACTCTATTCTTGGGTTTGTTTATAACTTATGAAATTATATTCAATTGACAGCCCCATTGCACAATGATGTTTTTCTTTTGACGTGTATCAGGATTTGGCAGAGGATCTTAAGAAAATCATGATGGGGCATATCATTAATATGATTAGTGTGCCTAAAAGAAACTTCTGGAATAGACAAGCATTGACAAGAAATGATGGCCTTTTTGTTGTTGATTTGATATTCTGTGCTCTCTAAATTGCCTTTTTAGTGATATACTCCTTTATAATGACTCTGGGCAATAGTTTTGCATAAGGTCCATAGAAGAATGTTGTAACGTGATTAGCTATACCATTGTTAGTGTTAGAATGTATCTCTGGGACTAGTTTTGAGGTGATAGTCAAATGCATTGTTTATGACAGTATTTTGCAGATCGAGATGTTTTTTGTGCTGGTCGTGTAGCTGAAGAAGATCTGCATAGAGTTGCTGCTGCAACTGGTGGAACAGTACAAACAACTGTCAACAACATAATTAATGAGGTCAAACATTTTTTTTTTCTTTTGGAGATGTAGAATGGTTTTAAGTTTGATATATGTATATTTGTTTGTAAAAACATTTTTACTCTGAATTCTTGTACCCATAATGAAAACAATCTGTATTTTGGTGTTGAGGTTCTTGGGAGTTGTGAAGTATTTGAGGAAAGGCAAGTTGGGAATGAGAGGTTTAATATATTCAGTGGATGCCCTTCTGGAAAGACGGCTACTATAGTTCTTCGAGGTGGAGCTGATCAGGTCTGTTACCTGTTGAAATGATGACTGACAGTTATAAACTGCCTACATTGACTTTGATCATCGTTATTGTTCAGTTTATCGAGGAAGCTGAACGGAGTTTACACGATGCAATAATGATAGTTAGAAGAGCAATGAGGAACTCAACTGTGGTTGCTGGTGGTGGTGCTGTAGATGTATGGGCCTAATCAAAACTGATTTCATCATGATCTCATGCAGCTTGAGGGTATTTTAGGCTTATTTTGGTATTTATCTTTGTGGATGACAGATGGAAATAAGTCACTACTTGAGGCAGCATGCTCGCACAATACCTGGGAAGTCTCAGCTGTTTATTAACTCTTATGCAAAAGCCTTTGAGGTAACTAATGAGTAGTATGTCCACATATCCATACTGCATGAGGTGTGCATGAATGTAATAAAGAACAACGGAAGTTGTTAATACTAATGAAGATGTGGTGATTGGTATCTTGGAATATCTGAGTTTGAACTTATTGTTGGAGTAGGTGATTCACTTGAATTTGTTGTGGTTTACCTCAGTGTAATCAGAGGCTCTGTTCTAAATCACCGAGATATTAGAAAGCTCTCTTCTGAATTGCCTAGATATTAGGTTGTTGGCAATACAGCCTATGGTCCCTTGAAGTGTGGATCAAGGGGCCTTCAATGTACATCACTTGCCTGGTGTGCTAAGATGAACACCTCCTTTGTGGTATTGCTGAAGTTCATAAAGGTTATCCTACTAATGTTGCAGGTCATCCCACGACAACTTTGTGATAATGCTGGATTTGATGCAACTGACATACTAAATAAATTAAGACAAAAACATGCACTTCCATCTGGTAGGCCTTTATTTTTATTTTATTACTTCCCTTCTGCTCACTTCCAAAGAAAAGAGCCAAAATTCCTTCTTTTTTCTCAGCTGAATGAATGGAACTCAGAAGCTGTGAAACAATTCCTTCCTGATGGGCTATTAGTCGTGATTATTCCTTGATTTGTGTGGGTCTTCTTTGAATTTATTTTTGTGAGAATTTGAGGGAGTTTGAGATTTGAAATCCCAACCTTCTCCCAGGAGCTTTTGCTCTTGGTCAACCAAGCCAAGCCTAGTATGTTCTATTGGAAGTCATTTTGAAACTAACTGTTCAAACTTTTTGACAGGTGAGGGTGCACCTTATGGTGTAGACATCAACACAGGTGGAATTGCAGATTCATTTGCCAACTTTGTGTGGGAGCCAGCTGTTGTGAAGGTGTCTGTTGATCTTTTCTTCATCATAATTACTGACAAGGGACACGTCATTTTGCTTCTTTCTTGTTTTATTTGGCTTCCTTACCTGTTAGACTGTTGAAATACTTGTCATAGATCAATGCCATCAATGCTGCTTCCGAGGCTGCTTGTCTTGTCTTAAGTGTGGATGAGACGGTAAAGAACCCTAAGGTAAGGTTGATAGTGCTTTACCATGTAAAGCATACTTGAATTGATGTTTAACATACCAATGAGTTTTCTGAAAGCATGACTTTCTGCTCTTTTCTGCTTTGTGCTTATGCTTCATTTTGAAGTCTGAAAGTGCCCAGGGGGAAGCTGCTGCAAATGCTATGGGTGGCAGAGGGCGTGGAGGTGCTTTTGGTGGCCGTGGCCATGGAATGCGAAGACGATGAGCTAGCTGTATTTTCTTTTGTTGGAAAAAATATTTTTTGAGATTAATCGAAGTGTGGGATGAAGCTCAGGTCAAAATTTTTGTTTATCTCAAATGTCCCCAGTTGTATGATTACTTGAATTTTGAACTATTGCCTGGTTCAACTTGTAAAACTTACGGCTTTGTTATTTGCAGCCTTAACTTCAAGCTGAATTTTTAACCTTCTTGTGCGCGCGACATTTTCCAACGAGTTGCAGGCCATAGTGTAACAAATCTCTCAGAGGATGAGACACTGCATCCACAAATGAAACCGTCACAGCAAGAAAATCTCCCAAGTACAATGAAATCAATGCTACCTTAAACTTTGAATTTCGCTGAAAGAGCAGATGCTAATTACAATCGGTCGACATGTATTGTTACGCCACAGTTGTCTGATTGCGTGACAAGTCATCCAAAGTCCAAGTCTAACAACTGACAAGGTTGCTGGGCAGCCTAGAAGCATGCATATAATACATTCCTTTTTGTTTACTCCTACGCCTCAAGCTTGCTACTCATCCCACGTCTAATTGTGCCAGCTGCCACTCCCATCGCCATGCGTTGTATTCTTCCTGGCTGCAACCGAACACTGATCAGTTCGACCAATGGAACAGCTCATCTCCATTAGAAGCTTTAGCCTCTGCATCCTATTCTCCAACTGTATTCCTCTCAAAGCATGGACCCTCGCTTGATTTCTAAAGCCTGAGAAAAGTTCCAGATCCTAACGACACCTTCCTCACCTCCACAAACAATTCGGTTCAGCACCAATGTCCACTGAAAATAAATTGGGCCCAAATCCATGTAACATTCTCTGGGGTGGCTCCACGCTATGAGCGCCGCGAATGACAGTTATTAGATAATGGAAGTAAAAGGACCAGCCAATTCACTTAGCATTTCATCTTAGAAAAAAAAAAAAAAACAAAAGATAATACTAATAAAACTTAATTCATTAATACCAAAATTATTTTATAATGAAAAGCCTCGTGTTTAAATTTTATAAATTATTAATTAAACACACACTTAACCGGACTTCCATAATTTTCTGGGGAAGTAGAAATTTGAGGTAGCCAAGGATTCGATCCCTTGCCGTCTCTCAAAGAAAGACCGTGGGCTCGCTAGCCTCGCGGTGGGTTGGTTTATTTGAAGAAGACATTTATTCGAAAGATATAATACATATACTTACGCTAATTTTATGGAATCTAGTACCCATGCTAAATATACTTGTAAAAAGGAGGCATGATGTAACGATATTACGTAGAGATTATAAAATAGTATTAAAATTCAAGACGATAAATATTTACTTAATCAAACAATTTAATCCAATTCATTTGAAATTTCTTTTTGTTTTAATTTGTATTAATTGAAAAAAAGTTAATAATCAGTACCAACTCTTTCAAATCTTAAATAATTGCTTTAAAAATTATTAAAAATTTAAAATAATCTAAATTAAAATACATGAAACGTAAGTAATTTGAAATTTAAATAATTTAAAATTTAGTATCAACCAACCGACAGATCACCATTCATTATTCTAAAATCTTGCAGAAGCTTAGATTGTTGCCCAGAGTGTTATAATTACCTCGATAATTGTTCCAGCCTCTTCATCATTCTTGTCAGCCACTGGTTTTGATGCTTTCTTCTTTTATCCATCTGGTTGCCCCTGACACTTCGGATGCCTTTTTTCTCTTACCACGACATTGTTCCTACACGCCCCCAGCCTATACAATGTATTGAAATTTTACTTGAACACCCAATGCACTTCTATTAAAACGTGACATTTTGTTTTCTTCGGCCTTGGACTCATTGGACAGTAACAGGCTTCTTAACACTCCATTTGGCTGTTCAAGTTCCTATCTTACAGCAACGAATGATGAACAGACTGTTTCCCTAATCACTGATGAAGACAAGTTTTGACAGTCTTTACCGTGACAATTGGTCTTACATAGGCATCACATTACGCACTGAGACGGCCCGGACGAGAAACGCCAAAACTGTAACTTTGTTCTTTTCATTTTACAAACTCAGCAGCAATTATATTAACTACAAAACAAAAAAAATCAGCTTAGTCTAAGCACAAAAGATAATCCTCGAAATAGTAACAAAAAATCATCACCTACTCGTCATCGTCTACAAAGGCTTCAACCAATTTTATTTCCAAGTAATAAACATTCAAGCCGAGCAATACTAAATTGATCAATAGAAGCGGACAGCCATCGAGTTCTGTCTAGAACAAAGGTCTGTTTTTTCGGATACAAATCGTTACGCTTTTCGGATCCCACGGTAAATACATGAAACAAATTCTTCAAGGACTGTAAGCTGAGTCGGATTAAAAAAATGTCAGGACCAATCCCTGCAGGACTAGCATGCAATCTGCAATGATGTTGCAGCAGGCACTATTATCCTCGGCTTGATGAACTGCAGATGGCCGATCCACAACAACCAGATCGCAGCCAATGGTTTTAAATACAAGGTCACTACTTCTAAGCAGGCTTTGCCTCAACGAGATTTTTGATTGAACATGAATCGAAATCCTCCAACATGCGGAAAAAAATATCCGCTTGACCCTACAAACTCCTGTAGTCTATAACGGTGACTTCATCTTCTGGTGCATCTAAGTCTTGATAGCTGCATCAAATTCAATGATTGGGCAAGTTGTGATCATGGCCAGGGAATAGATAAATATTTTTTAAAAAACAGAGCACCCTAGTGCAAAAAGCTCCCCCATTAGAGTCCAAAGAAGTGTCAAATAGGAAACCTTGCCACTGTTTTTAGAGGCTAATTTTGCAATTCGAACTCGTGATCTCCAAGTGACCATAGAATAACCTTAATGTTATACCAAGACTAATAAAAACTCATTTTTGTCATGATACCACCCATGAAGACCACTTGTAGACAGAAATGGTTTGGCAATAGTAGAAATACCATAGAGTTATCAACGTAAAAATTATTGCTAAGCACCACCATTGCATTTTTGCAAAGGAAAACAAGAACCAAGTGTGCCACACCATGCAAATCACATTTCAGCAAGATCATGCGCAGGCCCAAACCAAGTCCTAAGCTTAAGTGGTGTATGTGGTACAGACTTTTATATTTAAACAATTTCCCAATTTCAAAATAATACATATTTTTATCACTTGTTCCTCACAGAATATAGGTTATCCTAAAACCTTCTACTTTGTTCCAGAACAGAATGTGTGTTATGATGTCTTTGGAAAATGAATTGTCTTTAAACTTAAAATTCGTCCTAATTGAAATTATTTTGCCCTTTCAACCAAAATAATGGCACACTCTAAAGGAAAAGCACGCCATATAAAAAGAACTCACACACACAGAAACCCACAACCACGTGCATGAAAAAACATGAATTTTGCTAAGAAAGTGTCCCAACAATCATTTCATTACCTGCGTATGCGTCGAGGATCCTGTCGAAAGGCTGAAGATAAAAGAATGGGAGCTGGTCCACTCAGTGCTGGAACAGCCCTTCCATTTCTACCTCCAGCTTCAAATGGGGGAGGACCACTCTGCTCCCTAAACATCTGCATTGCAACTTCAGGTGGAGCAGGAACAAAGGGCCCCAATGGACTGCAAGTACAACATATTGCTATCAGAACAACCTCTATCAAGACAACAAGAAGATAAGCCTCCTATTTCTATTGCATGAGAATTGGAATTATCACTAGACTCACCCGGCACCCGGAACAGGCATTAATACTGGTGGAGGAGGTATATCTGAAGGGAAAGGAGGAGGTACACGCAAGCCCTGTCCACCAAAAGTATCATACATAGGTTCATCATGATTCCCTCCCTCGAGACCATCGTTGTTGGATTGGAAATCAATCGACTGGAGGTTTTCAAGCCTATCAAATCTTTCACTGCCATTTGGTCGACTATCACGTTCCCTTCGGTTGCCACGGTCATCCTTCAGTCGATTCTCTGGACCTAGCTTGCGTCTCAGTGGCTTGTCCTTCTGCAAAGCAGAATTTTAAAGATAAAATAACATCATATAGCTACAATACATACGCATCTCATTAGTCACTAAAACTTCATGGCACCATAATGTTAAAAAAATAGGAGTTGCAGTATAAATATACATATATCAAACAGTGCAACATTCCCACCAGGGATTAGTAATTTGAGAACAAAATTAGCTGAGCCACGCCTTGAATTAGGAACCTTCAATTTTAAAATCTTATGGTTGACTAAAACAGTAACATTTGATTACTATCCGTAGTATACAAGACACAAGCAAGTGTGAAACATTTTTCTCCATCAAAGATGAACATTTTTAAATGGAAAAGATGAATTAGATGTTTAGGTATATGCAATGGAAGAGAAAATCCACATAAGATTATAAGACAGCATTTATTTCATCTCGTGTACCACTGTTGGCTGCTGCATAATGGGCATGCCACCGGGAGCATCTGCATCACTGTGATCAAGACATAATAGTCAGAGCATAAAACTAATGTAAAAGGTAAAAGGAGACCATCCATATTATTATACTTACTTCATGTAGTTCTGGAAATACAACTCTTCACGTACTTTGGAGGTCAGCTCCATCACAAGGTCTGCATGTTTCAGTTTGAGATGTTTGTGCACAAACTCAGCAGCATGAAAAAGCTTTGTGCAACCCTTGGCTCCACACCCATACTTCCAACCATACTTTTCATCCCTTATCTTCCGGACATAGGGATCCAAAGCTTCAACAGCTGCAGCATCTATTTTCTCTTTAGCAGTCATTATTTCCAAAGGATCTCGACTTCTCAACCTCTCTTGCCAGCGAGAGTCAAGCTTCTTTTCCCACTCACTGCCACTATTAGCTACATCAGAACTCTTCCCCTCTGCTCTCACATGCCTGAGACCCTTGGCTTCAGTTGTTTCCACCATTCCATAGTAATCCAAACCATGAACCTGCCAAAGATAAGTGATAAGAGTATCCAGCAGTTCAACACCCTCCAGACCCTTGACAGAGGTCAAACCTCGTATGATAATAACGGGCCCAGTGGAGCCACCATGGGATTTTTCTCTAACAATTTTGTCATTCCCAGATCCAGATAAGATATTGTCTTCAATTCCTTTTTCAGAGTCAAGTTTCCAAACTAGAGATTGTGCTTGTTCAATATCTACTTGGATTCTTCTGGGGTCTGAACTGACTGGATGTGCCTTAGGAGCAGCAGAGAGAAGATCTGTTTCTTTAGTTGCTGCCCGACCATGCCGCCTTCTTTTGCCAGCAGTCTCTGTTTCATCATCAGAATTTGGATCACTCATCTGCCCCATTTTACTTGAAGATAGGGAATTGATACCTGGACCTCTGGCATCATAAAATAAAAACCAAGAGTCAGACATCACAAAAGTAAAAATATGGCATGCTGATTGACAGAATATATAAGTGCAAATCCCAATCTTACAAGTCCAGGGTTCCACTTTGCAGATCAAGCAAAAAGTCCTTTGCAACCTTCCGTGCAAGTTCATTCCTCCTGCAAAAACATTACAAAGAACAGTTAACTAATACCTCAAGAATTATAATCAGGAATATATAGAACCATTTCCAGAAACAGCACATGATGACTTATTAATAAAATTGTAACTGAAGCCAACCTTTCTATTACTGCAATCAAATTGGTTGGATGGTATTTGTCTTTCAACCTAGAAAAAACATTTCTCAATTAGAACAACAAACTGAAAACAAAAGTAAACATTGAATAAGAAAAGGAAGTACCATTCCTCATCTTTATGAGCCTCAAAAAATACTCGTTTCTGGGTTGAAATGTACTCTGACTTGTATTCTTGATATCTGTGCAATCAAAGGCCATGATCACTTTTCACATGGTCATGCAGCAAACTGGACTCCTAGTTAGACTTTAGGGTGACCAAAAGATCTGAACGTATACCTGCGCTCCGCTTCAGCTGGTAATATATCATCTTCAAGCTCCTGAATGAATTGCTTGTATGACATCAAGCCTTCTCTGCAAAGGAATTTCTTACAATGTGATGCAATGAGTGAAAAGAATCACAATAAAATAAATTCCTATTTTTCATAACATTTAAAGAGAATTATATAAAAAAGAGACAGCCAAACATGAGTTTGATGTGACACTATAATTTAAATTCTTCACCTTTTGAATCTTGCCTTCTTATACTTTTATTGAGTTACAAATACTGAACACTACCAATTGTCTGAAAAACATACTTTATATGCCAAAAGCAGATGGCAAAACAAACTCAGCAGGGAAGACAAGCCTTTTACAAGAACACCAACCGTTTATACATGCAAAATAGTTGCTGCAAATAGGATTGATCAGGAGAAAAGAGCAAGGGAAAAAGGACGAACTATGCTGAGAAAAAAGCTTCCAAGCAAAGCTTCACAGCAAGTATGAAGAGTGAGACAAAGAAAAATAGTGAATCTTTTGATCTAGACCCAATTAAGGACATAATTTGACAACTGGTAGCATTGCAACAACTTTTGAAAGATAAGCGGAAAAATAAGTCAAGATTCACACTATGGTAGAGTCCATCAACTAACCTTTGAGTGCCAATTGTGTTGGAAGCATCACCATAATTACCACGTCCAGAATCCCAGTCTGCAAGACATAGGGAAAAAAAAAAGGTTTGTGACCTTGAGAAAAAGGTTTTCAAAGAAACACACTCTTAACATGAATAGATGGGAAAAAAGCATATTGATGGACTCAAATCAATACTTTTGAATCAAAATATTGAGTAAATGATGTGAATTTCACTACACCTGTGGCAGAGAAAAGTTGTTAGATTATCCGTAAAATTTCTGAATCTTGATATATGAATACTAAGAAATGAAATTCTAACACAAATCCAAAAATTAAAATTGCTTAAGATCAACAAAATTACTCAGCAAAAACTAACTCAAAGTTTTCCCTACATCTAGCACAACAGGCACACATGCCAACTACAGCAAAATCAAAATGCTGGGATCTGAATGCAATAAAGAACATACCTGAGGGACCACTTTGATATCCACCTGCACGACCCATGTACCGGCCATGAAGCCTCTCTTCACCATAATTGGGCCTACCACCTATCTCACGCTCATATCCACCAGCATAGTCATACCCAAATCTATGCCATAAAAGATCAAATCCAAAATATTTGGATTAAATATTTCAACTAAAAAAAGTGATGTCCAACTTGAGACATATAAAGTATAGAAAAGAGCAGGAACATAAAAGGAAATCTGACAACCTATAAAATTCAAGTTCCAACCTGCCCAAATCTCCATGAGTTGTTTTAATTATTGAATAAATTAACATATTAAAGTTCTGGAAAAGTTAAATACTATTCCAAGAATTCCTATTTCAACAAAGACAATTTAGAAAACAACAACACAAACATAAAAATGATTATTGCATTTTTCTATAAACAAAAAGTTAAAAAAAAAAAAACATTTTATTCCGCGATTATTTCTTCTTGAATTGCAAAACGGTTGTGTTACCTTTTTAAAGTCACTGGGAGGAAACACTGTCAATCAGCATTCCAACATTTGATACATTCAAATAACCAAATAGAGTTATATTGACCCAAGAAACAGCTCAAGCTAAGATTCTCAGGCAAGTTTGTTCTTAGAAATAATTTACTAATTTTTTCTTGCCAATAAAATCTATACAAAGGCAAGCAAACACACTTGAAATGCTATCACAAAATTGTCCATTGAGCCAAAAATGTGTAATAACTAAATATAGTAGAAGCAATCAAAAGGTATTTCCCTCCAAGCCCATAATTGATCAAGATACAGTAATCCATGCAGAAAAAAGTATCGCCCATAATGTGCAATTAACAATAGTGCAATAAGAAAATCAGTCTCCTACACAATCAAACATATAGCTTAATATTCCTGAGTTAAAAAAAAAAAAAAACAAACATTCCTCTTTTCCATGGCTATAAAAATTTAAGTCGCTTCTTGAGTAGCCCCTAAAAAAGGAAAGCAAAGAGAGACATTGCACACATGTCAAGTTTGATCCTTGGGATGAGAGCAGAAGTTGGGGAGCCAACCCTTTGGCTTGTTTAAGAGGGGGGCAAGTGCTTGTTCTCCAAAGTTCGCCCACAAAGGATTTCTCACCATCAAAAGGAAAAAAATGTAAATAAATAATAAGGTGTACATCTTTCCAACTCTCTCCATTCAAAATTGACTCTATGTCCAGAATAACTTCAAATATATATCAATCCTTTCATATTTTGTTCCCTGATATGAAAAGTAGCAGACTCTTACCATCTATCCTAAATCCTAATACTCATAAGTTCTACACACCTCTGCTTTATTACATAACAACTTATACAGAATTCAAACATGAACAATAAAATTTAGCAGTGCTAATTCAAATCAAGCTAGCATTTGATAAAGTTCATGACTCAAATAAATTTTGAAGGCAAGGAAATAAATGTTACAAAACTAAAAATCAATTCATTGACTTGGTGTTAAGAAAAAAAAGGTCATAGATAAGTCAGAGCCCTTGTGTAGAAGGGCTTACCAAAAAGGCTACAAATTACTCCTCTCTCTAGTGTATAATTCCAGTGACTCATACCAAGTAAATTAATTAAAACCTTGCACTAATAAGGACAGTTCACGGATGAGCGACAACCTTTGTGCAGGTTGGTGGGTTCTTTTCCATATCTTCCTAACCCCAATCAACTTATTTGCCATTTCCAATCAACCTTGCAGCATTAGTTTATTCCTAGTCCATAAGTTATACAAAATAATATATCCAGAAATTTGCAATCAACAAAATTAAAATACCAAGAAATTTGCATTTAAAAAAAAAAAGTAATAATATATCCAGAAATCAACCTGCTTACAAAGAATTTGCATGGGACAAAGTTTATTTCCTAATTTCCTCATATCTCAGTATTGAATTGAAAATTTGAAGATTAAAGTTCCATTTCCTACAGTCAAGCATCTTTCAAAGAAATCCGATCGCCACTCGGTCACTCACCTTCTGTCGCCGGGTCCAAAGCCACCTCTAGGGCTTCCTCTCCTCCCTTCGTATCCTCCGTCCTCCCTCCTGGACCTCTTATAAGGAGGGGACCTCCTCGGCGGCGGTGAGTGCCTCCTATCCCTATAAGGCACGGGAGGAGGACTCATACTGCTTCTCCTCTTATAATCCCTCTCCCTCTCCCTAGGAGGCGGCGGGGAGCGATTCCTATCATAGTAATCGCCACCGCGTCGATTCGGCGGCCTATCGAAGTCCCTGTCCTCGCGCCTCTCTCTGGAGTCCCTGTCCCGCCGTCGTGGTGGCGGCGGAGGCGGGGGAGGGGATGACTGAGGGTCTTCGCCTGAGGGTTTCTCCTTGCGGTCGCGGCCGCGGCGATCGAGGGAATCGACGGGCATGTTGATGACTTCGGCCATCGTGCCGGGCCCGATTTCGTTATTGCCGGGGAACGATTTGATGAAACCCTAAGAACCAAAGGCTAAAGAAAATGCCACAATTCGAGACGATACGTTATTATGTTTTAGTGCTTATTTTCCCTTCTCTTTCTCCAGTATATTTTTTTTAGCTTGCGTTTTTTTTTTTTTTTAATATAATTTTTAAAATAAGAAGCCTCGAGTCAGGTTGAATCGATGATAAAAAAAATTAAATTTAAATAAATAAATAAAATAATATTTAATTACGTTAATGTAATTATTAATAATAATTTAATAAAAATTAAATTTAAAATTTAAGATAAGATTTATAATTAAAATTAAATAAAATTTTTAAATAAATAAAATAATTTTTTTTTATATTTTATTTAAAAATAAAAATTATTATTATAAATTTTAACTTAATATAAATAAATTTTAATATCAATATAATTGAGATAAACTATTGACTCAGCACCTTGACTTAATCTTTTTTGTATTGTTTTTTATAAAAGTGGTATTTTAGGCAGAGAGCCAACCTCAATAAATAAATAAATAAATTATTTTTAAAATTTTAATTTTTTATTAAAAATTAATAAATTTATAATTAAAATATTAAAATATATAATAAATAAAATAAATATTTAATAAATTATAAAATTATCTAATAAAATATGAATGTAGAATTTTTACTTTTAATTATGTATTTTATCGTTTTAGGTGAGATCCCCGTTTTGATTGTTTTTTAACTTAGATCTTCTAACTATAAACTTTTTTCATTTCTCAAAACAATTTACTTTACAACATGGAAACTAATACATAGGGTGGCATACAGCTTTTTTTTTTTTTTTCTTTTATCACCAATAATTTTTTTAAATTAAAATTATAAGTTAAAATATGACATCATCGTTACAACTTTTACTTTTAATTTATGGAATGGAAGTAAGAGAATTTGAATTTAAGAGTGTGTATTTATGCCACATAATTTTAATTTTGACCTTAATATTTAATTAAATATGTGTTACCGTGTATAACATTTTAGCATATATAATTACTTACAACTCCTGGGGACAATTACATAGTTTTATGCTTGGAAATAAGTTTGATATAAGTTCTCTTTTATGCTTAAGCATAAAAATGAATATGAAACCATTGCAAAAGTTATTATCTCAGGTCTCTAAATTTTTAAAAATTATTATTATTAGTCATTTGTCGAGAATTTTGGTTGAAAACAGAAAAAAATATATTTTTTTTTCCTTAAAAAATTGGCTAAATGCTCAAAATCCAAACACGACGATACGGGTGATAATTTACTAACCCAGTGCGGAATATACAAAACAGGTTTAATATAGTCATTATTCACCAACGTGCATAACAATACTCCAATGCCCAAACAAGGTCACACAGAAAAAAATTTCAAAAAAAAAAAAACCCTAGCCTCCACGCTCCTGTATATGTATAAAAACGCTACTTCTAGCCATGGCAGGCGGCTTCTCTGAAGCGGTGAATAAGCAGCGTCTGGCCGTTCGTGTCTTCCGAAGCTCGCAGCCATGGTGTTGTCCAAGAAGAGCGTACGTCTCTCTCTCTCTCTCTCTCTCTCTCTCTCAATCTCTCTGCGTCTGAATGTGTGTATAAATGGAAATGGTGGATTAACATGGATTGTTTGTGTGTGTGCGTGCGTGCGTGCGTGATTTGGGAACAAACAGAAGAAGACTCATGAGAGCATCAACAGCAGGCTGGCTCTTGTGATGAAGAGTGGAAAGTTCACCTTAGGATACAAGACTGTTCTCAAGACTCTCAGGACCTCAAAAGGTGTGTCTGTGTCTTTTGTAAATTTGCTGATAATCCAGATTGTGTAATACTTTCAGTCTAGACATACTGATAGCTTAATTTATCTAAACTTCCAATTGGGTTATTAAATCACAAAGGTTTGACTGGTTTTAACGCTCGTCACCAACCTAGCACAACCCTCCTTTACTATGAATATAGGTCCGACCGAGTTCTAATTGATTCATTAAGTATAGTGTCTATATAATAATTTATCATCAAACCAGTGGATTTGGTGGTTGGGTATGTAGTCAATGTGCAAAATAATCTGTTATGTACTCATGCTAATACCGGGGCTGGACCCTCCAATGTCCCACCAAAGTGTCCCCTAACATAAACTTTGTAAAAGCCCCTTGTATTGAGCTTCGTTTACTCATTTCTGACAGCAGGTAGCTGAAGAAATGTTTTGTTACTTCTAAAGTAATGGAATGAATCTGATCCTGAGTTAATGGGGATCTGTTTTGTCTTGTGTTTAGCTGAAGTGGGATTTAAAATGTTTGGTCTTTCATAATAGTAAATATGTTGGATCCCTGGTCACTTTCTTGCTTCTTTGTCTGTTTTAACTTATGCTTGAAGCTTGTGGATTGGTTTTTCTATTTCTTTGATGTGCTTACAGTTAATCTTATTATTAGACATCATGTGTCCCTAAGTTTTAACATGTTTGCTTTCATTAATGTTTTGTACATCAATTTATTGCAGTACTGATTTTGAGCCTGTTATTTGCATTTTCCCAACTCATGAAATAAACTGCTGTATATTGCTTTTTATCTTGCAGCAAAGCTGGTTATCATTTCCAACAACTGTCCTCCTCTTCGGAAGTCTGAGATAGAGTACTATGCAATGTTGTCAAAGGTTGGGGTTCACCATTACAATGGGAGTAAGTTTCCCTGCTTAATTCTAATCTATGCATCTCTTGTATTAGAAGTTGTGGATGTTGTTACTGACTTCAACAGTGGTTTGTTTTCCCTGGAACCAATTATATTTGGTTATTGACTCCATTAGAGTGTCCTTGTTAAATTTCATAATCAACTTATTTATGATGGGATTGGCACATTGGTTTGGCCATCATTCTATCATAATGGTGCCCCTATGTGGAATTGTATAATTATGGGTTTTTTTGTTGGAAACATTCATATGCATTATGGAAGTTCTTCGATATAAAATGGATATGTAATTATGCAGACAACGTGGACTTGGGTACTGCTTGTGGCAAATATTACCGGGTATGCTGCCTCAGCGTTATTGATCCAGGTACATATGAGGGTTGTGTAACTGATATCATTGTGTTGATCTCTTCTGTTTGCTTTGGTTTATGTGATTTTGATTGTGTTAATGTCTTTTTTAATGTTGCAGGCGATTCTGACATCATTAAGAACATGCCAGGCGACCACTGAATTTCTTTCTTCCCGTTTCTTCTTTTTCTTTCCTTGTTAGAGAGGAGGTTTTTGTGTGAACTTATAAGCTTCATCAATAGTCTTTCAGTTGTTTCATGTGGAATGTGACGCAAAATTTATTTCCCATTTGTCTGGATCTTCGTGTGCACTGTTTTGAAGCGGTGTTTTGTCCCAAAAGTTTTTGATTATTATCAATCCACGTTGCTATTCCATGTTTTATGTGCCAGATGATCTACTCTGTTGTCTGAGTACTTTCTGGTACAATTGTGGTTGGAATCAGAATTATGATGTGCTAGCAAAATCGTAATAAGGGTGCAACAAAATCCAAAAAAATGAACAAAAAAGGGTATGTTGTGTCTGGAACATGCTGTTTGGGCTCGGGGTAGATTTCTAGATCAGGCCTCTTGAATTAACTAAGTGTTCGGTCTATTCACGTACAAGCTTGAACTCCACGTCTCTTGCGGCTCCATTTCAAGGTTGGGTTCTGCCCTTTAAATTACACTAAGGAAATATCAATATTAAAATTTCAATGGGAGGTCTCAAAGTTAAAATGATTTTCTCCCGAGCTCAGAATAAAAAAAAAAAAGTGTAATTTTGGTATACAAATAAAGTACTTGGACCATAATCTATGGACTCGTCAAAATAAAATAGTCCAAATTTTATAAAATAACTATTTGTAGCTTTAATAATTTGTCAATATTAATCATATTATAGTGATGTAGTAAATTTTAATAATTTCTCCTTTAAATGACGTAAAGGAGAATTGACATTATAAGGTCCAACAATAGAATTATATAAATTTTTATTTTCAAATTTTAGGATTAAACTTTAGTCTTTATAAATAGAGAATAACACACATGATTCTTTTTTTTTTTTTAATTTTTTTGAGGTTAATTACACCATAACAACAATAAACCAAAAAAAAAAAAAAATTACTACAAACTTGTCTACGAAAATTAATTTTTAGATTTTTTTTTGGTGCTCTTATTCATCTACTGAAATTTGGTTTGCATATCCATCCAATTTTGCCGAGTTATGGTAAAACACAACCAGCAAAACACGGTCGAGTGAATGGCAGCAACGTTTTCATCAATTTTATCGATTAATTATAGTTCATTGGTATTAAGATCGCGGAAAGTAATAAATTAAAAAAAAAAAAAATCGATGACAGCGAATTCTAAGCACCTTCTGCAACGAATTTAGTTAACCACATTAGGCTAGCCATTGATCCATATTGTTTATTTATTTATTCATTTATTTTTTCGCTTTTCATGCGTTGTCGTTGTCGTCGTGGTGGCGGTGGCGGTGGCGGAAGTGAGAAGTGAGCGATGGAGAGTTTCACAGCGGAGGATGTGTCGACCATCGGAGGAGTCGCCACCGTGTCGCTTCTGCACTCATTCATTCCAACTCATTGGCTTCCTGTCTCCACTGTGGGCCGCGCCCAAAAAATGGACTCTCTCCCGAACTCTCCTTGTCATCATGTCCTTCCACTCTCTTCAACTTCCAATTTCTTAGTCAGCATACTTTAAATATTCTCTCAGACCACGGCATCTGGCTATTAATGTAATTATCGGATTTCGTTATTTTAGGAATGTAGAATTGCTTGTAATGGTAAGGAAGGAGGGACTTTAAGCGGACATGTGTTATTTTCTCGAGGTCACGGGTAGGAGTTGCTGAAAATCCTTCCCTGCATTTTATATTGCGGAAGCCTTGTGTGCTGAGATGCCTTGTTTTTTTCTGAGATTCTTCGTGGTGTGTTTGCAACGATGAGCAGTGTGTACCAATTGTATTGTGCAATGTATTTCTTAAAGCATGAAATTCATCATTCTTATTCTTGGAGCAACTGGCATGGATAATGCAGGAGGCAGCTAGCTTCACCAGAAGAATAGAGGTTGTTGGTTTAATCACAACTGTTCTGGTGGCTTGGATATTTGAGTAAGTTCAGTTTTCCTGCAGACTGTGTAACCCTTACTTTGCCCACCACGGTGTCCCTTCCTGTCTTAACGTCACCTCTTTAGTGATTTTATTTACGTGCATCGCATTGGTTGATCTCCATTATTTGAAGGGTGAGTTTTGGTGTAATGATAAAGGTTACTCCATTGTAACTTGGAAATCAAGGTTCTAAGTTGCAACAACAGTCTCTGTATGAAGAAACAAGGGTATGGTGCTCATCCCTAGACCCTACAGTGTGGAAGACTCAGTGCACTGAGAACAGTGCTTGATCTCATTATATCTAAGTTTGGTGCATGACACAATGATAGATGGTTTATAAATGTTTCATTTCTGCAGCTGCATTTGGGGCAGTTTTGCACGTCATATCCACTTCACATCTGGGCATAACAGCAATCACCATGCTAAACACCATTGCTGGTGAAGAAACAGTGCACAAGCTTGCTTTACTTCTGCTAGTAATTCTTGGTGGCAGTTATGTGGTACTGTTTCTTTCTGGAAAGGGTGGACATAGTCATTCACATAACCAGCCAATGGAGAAAATGGCTGTTGCTGGGCTTGTCCTTGTTCCTGCATTATCTCCTTGCGCAACCAGACTTCCATTTTTTCTTGCTCTTGGTAATCTGTCCTACATGATGGTGCTTGTCATCATAGTTCTGCTACTCAGGTAATAATTATGTAAGTGTTACTTTCTTAAAAAAAAAATGTAAAACTGCTCTGAGATATGATAATATTTGATGTATTTATTTAGAACTATTTTATTGGAAGTTTACCTTTGAAGATATGCCACCCTGCAAAATTAATTCCAGGTGCTACCTTCTTTTCACCACCACTACCATTATCATTCTTTAAAGGGCATCCTAGTGCACCAGGCTCTTACATAATGTGGTCTTGGCACTAATACTTGTTGGAAGTTAATTGAATTCCCAAAACTTGCTTTTTTGCGAAACCTCGGTGTTGTGCACATCATCACCTACGTCTTCCAATGTCTTATAATGTTATTCTGCTGTCCAAAACACTTAAGAAGTTAATGTGCTGTAGTGTTTTCAGTTGCTTATGAATCCATTGTGAGTTTAGGATGTACAAGTGATAATGTTTATTATTCACTGCACCTCTGTTCAGAATTTGAACAAAGTGAATGCAAAAGTTAGTTCTCCACTTCTGTTTGTCCATGAATTAAATTTCTGCCCTTGTATTTTTTGTGGTTTGATGAAACATAAAATTAGCTCAATCAATTGAAACCATGTCCAAATGGGTCATCAAGTTGTTGTCTCTTCTGAAAGAGCAGAGTTGCTGAAGTTTAATTGAGTTGGTGCCTTGTTTCATGTTAACAAAGGCAGCAATGCCAGAGAGTCTTTCTCTCTGAATCTAAATTTTATTAGATGAAATTATCTCTTTATGTTTTTGCAGATGCAAGCATTGTTGTTTTTGTGTAGAAAGTGAGATATGAAAAAGAAAGTTGATTGGCCAAATTTTTGCGTACTCATATCTTACCTAGTAACACAACCTTGCATCTGGAATCCTGGATAAACAAGCTTCTTCTGTTTGTTGAATTACTTTTGTGCTTGTTATTACCATGCCATTTTCTGCAATGTTTTAGGCGGCAGTGTTTGGCATTCAATTTGCTATTTTGAAGTTTGACCTTGGTTGCAACTGATTGACAGTACTATCACTGTGATGACCTCCCTTGTGGCTTTAACCTTCTATGACGCCAGCCAGCTTTAGTTTCTCTGGGTGGAGCATTATAACGTTCAATTTTAGGGACAATTTGAGTATCAATAAGTTTTGACAATGTCCTTTTTCCTTTTAGGACAAAGGGACCATGTCTGAGCAGAATTTTTAATGCTACTACTGATTTAAAACTTCGCTCATTTATTATCAACGTTCAAACAAGCTGAGGTCAGGCAAGGGCATTTTCCCTCATTTATTATCAAGACCCTCCATTTTCCCTCAGAGGGCATGACAAATAGGGGTGGAAAAGAGAATGGAGAGAAAAGTGCAACTCCATTTTCTTGAGAACTACAAAGATTTCAGGCATTCATTCTTAAAAAAAAAAAAATTCTACATTGTGTTCTAGCTAGAGATCGAGTTGGGAAGATTCAGGAGCTCAGAGGGAGGGACGCCCTTTATGGTCTCGTAATTTCTCAATAGCAGGTCATGTTGATGTTTGCAGTCCTAAGCCACAGCTCACAAGAACGCATGAGTTCCAAATTATGGGACTCATTCGACATTGTTTTTCCCTCACATTGTCTAGAAGGTCCCATGGGCATATTTATTACTGTCAGCGCGATGAACTGATAGCATTTAGTTGAAAGAAAAAACAGAGTTATGTTAAAAGTTAGGTCGTGTATTGCTAATAATAAAGGATTCTGTCATCCTTACCTTAAAATTCATGAATTTAAGTTTTTATTAAAATATTTAGTGAAATTGATGGGTGTTTTCAGAATTTTTCTTTTTTAATAAGACTTTTTTTTTTTTAAGAATTATAAAGTATCATCATTTTTTTATTTCAAAAAAAATCATGTGCTGTGACAATTTGGGGGTAACTTGCAGAGGGTACTTTTATCTATAATAAGTAGGGGCCAGCAAATCAATTTTATGAAGCACTCTCATTTCAGAAATGACAGGGCAGCATGTGCATGAAAGTATAAGCTAAAAAGGCTGCCAAATCCAGTATCATAAGACTATTGATCTGATTCAGATCATGCCTTGTTAAAAGCTCCAAAGCTGAGTGTAGCCTCATCATTTGGGTGTGGTCATTGGACTAGTCATGTTGAAAGTTCAGAGGATCTGAAACATTTATTTATTTATTTTCCCTCAAATCATTCTTTTTGGTTTTCCGTTTTGCACATTGACGTGTGCACTTGAATCGCTGAAAACAGCACTTACCTAAAGTAATAAGTAAAGTTGTAAGTAGTACTGAGATATCCTTTTATTTTCTTTTACCTATGTGTGTGCACGTCTGTCGGTAGATTTTTAACGGTTGAGTTCATCCTTACGCAGTCCTAACCTTTTAGATTTGACGGTCTTGCATCAAAATCTTTTTAGAGCCGTTGCCAAAAGTCACAAGATCTTTTGTTTTACTCTGATGTGCTGAACCAGGGAGCACAATCACATGGAGGGCTCAGTGTGTGGAACCTTGGTTCTAGTGATCCAAGGACCCAAGTCGATGACTCCAAGGTTGGGCCATTTAATATTTAGATGGCATCTCATAGCGCTCTCCAGCGCAAAGGTAAAGCTTTACAAGGCGCCAGTGATTCCAAATGTAGAAAGAGAGAGCTCCATGGCCATGGAAGAAACAGAATTTAGCTGATCAGACCAGATCCAGCATCTTCCTTGTAAACAAACAAAAGGAAGATAAAAAAAGACTCGTATGTCGTATCTTTGCCTCTCCCATGTGTAAGCCATCACCATTCAATCTGGGACCCTCTTAGATTCCTTTTTAGTGACCCAAATAATCGAAGATAGATCAAAGTTGAGCCAACAAAGCCAAAAATTTTCTTGTCTTCAGATCCCTTTTATTGGTTCTCTGTGGAAAGTCTCATTTTTATGCTGCTCTTTTTGCATTATTCCTTTTATTATTCTCCTAAAAGTTACACTTCCCTCCCAAGGCTGGCTATGACTCTTAGATAGCCTGCCTAAAGAAAAAAAAAAGAGAAACAAATACTGAGTTATTGATTATATATGTTTTATCTAATTGATTCATAGTGCTCTAGAGTCATTTTCCTTAAAGAATCAATTGACAAAAAAAAAAAAATCTAATTAATTTCTTTTAAAAAAGAAGTCTTTTGTAGTCTCATCAATATCAAATTTACTAATGATCTGAGCATTATGAAAAAAAAAATAATAATAATAACCAAAAGGTAACATTCCGATCGATAAAGAGAAGTTCAATTTTTTTTTTTTTTTCTTTTATATGTGGGTCAACGGGTGAATGTGCTTTTAAAATCGTTCCAAAAGCTTAAGATTGTATTGCGGAAATAGGCTAAAATTAAATACAAAACATTAAAAAAAATAAATTGTAAAGAGAAATAATATAAAAATTCAATGATTATTTAATTAAGTGATTACGTAGTGCATTTGCCCTCTCACGTTGTCTACTGGTTGGGCACTTTGAAACGAAACGTACTTAGCGCTGCCTTTATTGGGGTACCTTTTAATCACAGAATAAAACAATTACTGAGATAATGACTTAATTAAAACCTCTAATGATGTGTGAACTCCGCATTTATATATTGAATCTCTACTTCCCCGCACAACAAAAAATAATAATAATAACTTTACCAAAAATAAAAGGGTAATTAATTATTGTAAATTATTATTTTCATTATTAAAAAGGAGAAAAAAAAAATCTAAGCATAATTATGCGGAACGTGGCTGTCGGGGTGAGCCGCGCCGCGCCAAGGGAATGTGGGGGTGTCTGGTGGGACCCGCTCCGCCATTGATACAATCAGAGAAAGTTTGTCGATTGTGTAAAAAGTCCGACTCTTTCATTTTACTTTTTACTTTTTGCGTTTGTTCTGTGCATTGCATGGACGCAATCAAAATCTCTCACCAAGCCCGCTTTCTCTCTCTTTTTCTTTTTTCTTGTTAAATTTTTATTTTTTTTGGTTGGGTTAATCATAGGAATTAATTAGCAAAATTGTATAATTAAATCGCCGTCACTCCTTTGAATCTGTTCTTCGATTTATTCGGATTCTTTCGGTTTTGATCGATACTGCGGTATGGCTCTAATGGTTTTTTTTTTCTTTTTCTTTTTCCCACTGTATTTTGTTGTTCTTCTGTTTTGGTGTTTATCTACTTGATTTTCTCTTCGGTTCTACTTCTGTCTATTTTTGACTAATAATTGATTAATTAACTAATTAATACACACCGGTTCTGGTTCTGCTTCTAATAGGTTCTCTTGTGAGTTTTTGGCATTCGTTTTGATACGTTTCACTTCAAATTGTTAAAAAGGGTATCGGGTTTTCTTCATTTTTAAGGTATACTCCTTATCTCCTCATCTCTTCAATTTTTTTTTTCTTTTCCCTTTTTTAGATGGGTTTTGTATGGAGGTGTTTTGATAGATATTGTCCATATTATACAAGTGGTGTTGTTGCTTTGGAGTTTGCACAGATGAATATGCATAGAGATTCCCCTTCTTTTTTTTTTGGGGGGGGGGGGGTGGAGGGGGGTTTGCCTTTTCTTTTCTTTTTGATTTTGTTCTTTTTAGGCTTAATTTATTCGTTAAGCTACTTTTTCAGTTTTCTTGCTTTATGTGAACTTCTGGTTTAGGAATTAAAGGTTAAAGGTATCTGAACGTTTCTGCTCTTTGATTCATGTGCTGGCAAAGAGTCTGGGTTTATATTTGATGGTGTTAAGCGCATGTATTAATCCATGGATTTAAGTAACTATGTACCCTGTTGTCTTTTTCAGATTAATTTCAATTTTTTATGCTTACATTAGAACCTTCTTGCCTTCACAGCAACTAAATTAAACTTTTTTTTCATCAATTCTGTGGGTTGGGTCATTGAGAGACTGCCTTTGCCTTTTCTTGCTCAATATATTGTACATTTTGCTGATCAATTTATTTCTTCTTTTTTGAAAATATAAATTTTGATACCAGGAAAAAGATAAATTGCTGTTGTTCCAGATATTGTTATGTACTGTCAGAGTTACAGCGGTTCTACTTGAATTGACTGATTTTCAGGAAAAAGGTGACTTGATTGTTTGATTAGGGGAACATAGAAGCTTTAGATACTGGAATGGGAGTCTCTAGCTCTAAAACAGAGGAAGATAAGGCTTTGCAACTTTGTCGTGAAAGAAGAAAATTTGTTAGGCAATCACTTGATGGCAGGTGCTCCTTGGCAGCTGCTCATGTTATGTATATTCAATCTCTGAAAAATACAGGAAGTGCTATATGGAAGTTTGTTGAGCCTGAAGCTCCCATTGAATCTTCATTGTACACTTCAACTAGTGCAACGCCAGAGCCACTGACTTTAACTGAGAAGTCTGTTTCACAATTTTCATTCTCCTCCCCTGCTTTATCACACCCTGTTGAGGCTACTGAAAATCTTTCTCCATTGTCATCTCCTCTCAGTTCTAGTCAGCTTCAAGTAAATCACATGAAGTTTAGGGGCTTTTCTTCAAAAAGGGTTGAAGAGAAACCTCCTGTAGTTACAGGTACAGTAATGTCCTCCAGCACTCCACAAAATACCACACCTCAATTCTTCGAGAAAACAGAAGCATCACCTTTTGAACCCTCTTTAGTCCCACCAGTAAGTCCGCTGTGGGACTATTTTGAACCCTACCATCCAATTGACCATCAATTTTCTTCTCAAGAACAAAAGGAAATGAACCAAGGTCTAGAGAATGTTGATGATGTGAGACGACTTAGGGAAGAAGAGAGGGTTCCTGAGCTAGAAGAAGAAGAAGAAGATGAAGAAGAGAAAGACTCATATAAAGAAAGTGAAGATTCTGCTGACTCTGAGGACGAATTTGATGACCCTCCTGCAGATACTTTGGTTCGAAGCTTTGAAAATCTTAATAGAGTACATGATCAAGTTGTACAGAGTAGTTCACCTACCATGCCTTCTGCAGCTTCAGAAACTGAGTTATTGAACAGAGAGGTTAGCAACTCCCTTGACATGTCACCATTAAGAACCCCATCTTCGGCTGTTGCTACTTCAAACAGCACAAAGAAGACACCAGTAAAAGAAGGTCAACCTGAAAAGAAAGTTGCTCCAAAAGACTTCTTTTCAAGCATAAAAGATATTGAGTATCTGTTTATTCGAGCCTCAGATTCTGGAAGAGAAGTTCCTAGGATGCTTGAAGCGAATAAGTTGCATTTTCGACCAATAGTCCCATCTAAAGAAAGTAATGATATGATCTCTCTCTCTCTCTGAAATTAATTCTTTGGGGAAGCTTGTGCTTTTCAGTTTGCTTTTATTCTCTTGTCAATCTCAGGATTATTATTATCTTATTAGATGTTCATGTTTATTTGGGTTGTTTGGACAGTAGCACCTGTGATATGTCATTCACTATGCAAGTGCTTAAGTATAAGTTCATTTGGCTTAAGTATAAGTTCATTTGATTGCTTGCTTGGCGGCTGTCATTATATTATAACTAGTGCATGGATTTATCATATTTGCTAAAAAGTGTGTTTTTGTTTCTGTTTTATTTAAAAGAGAAAATTAAAAAGAGACTTAGATTTTTTATATTATTTTCCTTTTGAGAAAAAGAAATTTGGAGTAGAAATTTGAATACTATTTTCCTTTTGAATATTGTTTTCTTTCTTCCCTCTCTATAAGAGGAATTTGGGAGTAGTTCTTTTTTTTAATTTTTTGCTTTGTATAAATTTTTTCCCTTTTTCCTTTTATTTTTCTTAATTATGCGAATTTGTGTTGGATGGGTTTTAAATGTATATGAATAATCATTAAGATAAATTGAATAAATGTGTGATAAATCACAATTGAGTAAATTGAATTTCTAACTATAATTATTATTATAACAAATGCTAGAATCTTCTAAGAAAACTAAATATATTAATATTTATAGAATTTAAATCTTAATTTTATAAAATTTTGAAATCAATGTGAAATACTATTGAACTAAACTGAATAATTAGAAAAATAATAATATATATTGTCAAATTCTTTTATATTTATTTCATTATAAAAAATTTTCAATAATTATTAATTGGTTGGAAAGAATTCTACTCGATTAAGGTTTTCTTTCGAAAATCCTAATTGTATTCAAATACTAAAGAAGATTATAAACCAACTATATGTTAATGTTACATATTAAAAACTATAGGAGTTTACTAAGAAAATCCTAAAATTAATCAAATGTCACCACATAAGCAAGATTGATGATGTGGCAAAAGGAGAGCAGTTGAGTTTTTATCAACTTTAACAATATATAGTTACATATAGATATAGACGTCTAGCAATCTCTGAGATTTTAACAATTGATGGAGATATTAGCATTGGAGATTATCAAAAAGGAAATTTCTTTTTGACTTTATGGCCGTTAAAAACTAGTTGAGCAGTTGATCATATATGCTCTTTGTATGAATGAAGCTGTGTTAACCAGTCCTCATTTCTTGCAGATCAATCTGTGGTATTTATATTCCTTAGAGCTTGTTTTTCTTGTGGAGAGGACCCTAGCCAAGTGCCAGAAGGTAGGTCTCATTATACCAATGCATTTTTCTTCTTCTTTTTTCTTCCTTCCTTGCAAAGAGGTCTTACTGATGTAGATGCTTTTAGAAGATCAATGTATCTGATGAACCTTTTCAGTGAATTCCAGAAGCTCTGTGCCCCAAAGCCACCCTCTAGTCAATAACTTGTTTGGATGATCTTGCCCATATGGCCTAAAAACTCAAGTCCAGGTTATCAGTAGATAGCTGAATTTGAATTATTTTTCTAAACAATGTGGGAGCTCTTGGCAGTATAACAACCTGCACCCCATATATATATGATGTCCCTGTTACATTTTGATATTACTGATGCCAGAATCTTCTCTTTCTCATTGCTGAGAATACAAGTCCTGCCAGAGAATAGGCATCGGCACATGTATTACAGTGACAAGATTTCCTTTCCAAATTTCTCTTATATTGGTTAAAGTGAAAAAAATCTCCAAAGATGTATTAAGTTGGTAAACTACTTTTTGGGAACCGAAAATCTTAGGCATGTTGGCAAAGACTAAGTTTAAAAGCTTAGAAAAACGCAATGCATCAATACGAGGAGCTGCCAATTTCCTTTTAGGAGCTGTAATGCTTAGTTATAGTTCAAAAGTAGACGTTTGAAAGTAAAACCTCTATTTGTCAGTGTGAAGAGCAAAATATTTTCTCCTTTATTATAACTATACTCTTAAGGGCAGGTTTTATTGTTGGTATTTATCACTCCCCCTTCCCCCCTTCCCTACCCTGTGGTGCAAATGTCATTTTTTCTTTTTGTCTTGGTGCCTTCGCTACTCATATAACTTTCTTCATGTCCTCTTAGAGCCTGCGCAAACTGCTGTAAGGTACTTAACCTGGCATAGGACAACATCATCAAGATCATCTTCATCCAGGAATCTTCCTGGTCTAAATGCCAAGGATGACACAGAGGATCTCACTGGTAATGTTTTTGAAAATGTTTGCATGATCTCTGGCAGTCATGCTTCGACCTTGGATAGGCTGTCTGCATGGGAGAGGAAACTTTATGATGAAGTGAAGGTATTTAATTAGTGGTAACATTGCTATATCATTGGTTCAAATTTTTGCCAATGATTTTCATATGAGTGCTTGAATGTCATTTACATACCCTATTCATATGAATAGAAAAGTGGAGGATCAGTTGGAATTGTTGTATTATGTTGTATGTCTGACATCATTCCCTAGCTTAGTTGATTTAAGTGGTGTATGAAGAAAGATCCAAAATGTCTGAAGAATGACCATAAGAGAGACTGATTTGAGTCCATGTATTATGGCAGTTTAATATTGTCTATTTCACAAAATTCCTCCACATTGATTATTTGGCCATCCACAAACTCTGTGCAATAACAAAAGCTTGAGTGACTATGGATTTTGAAAGTTGCACATTACCCTTTACTGTCAACATTGAAGGCAAAGCGCTAATTGACTTGACCATTGGATAGACTTATCTAATTTAGAAAGACCAAAATTTAATGTTGTTGCTACCACTGCAATAACTTTTTCAACATTATATGTAAGCTCCTTTTGGTATAAAATGAGTGATTCTGTGTTTTATATATTCTTAAAATATTATTTTGTGAGCAATAACAAAACAGATATAGAGCTTTGGTAGTTAAGAATCAGAGTCTCAAGGAAAATATAATTGATTTGAGCCGGTGAAAATGCAAAGAATATTGAATTGAAAAGTGCAAATTAGAAAGTAGAAACTTTGTGATGATTTTCGGCATCTCTAGTTGAATATATCTGTCTTCTGTGTATTCTGCACCCATAATGATACATTGATTTAGTGCAGGCAAGTGCGATGGTCAGAAGGGATTATGATGCTAAGTGTAGATATCTGAGAGAGCTGGAATCAAACGGAGAAAGCTTCCAGAAAATTGATAAAACTCGTGCCATTGTCAAAGATCAACACTCCAGAATCAGAGTTGCAATCCAGAGAATTGATTCCATATCAAAGAGGATTGAAGAATTACGGGACAAAGAACTCCAACCACAACTTGAGGAGTTAATTGAAGGGTATGTGTTTCTTTTCATCAATTCAAGGGGGGAATATTATCTATGCTCAAACATAAAGTTGTACCTGGGATGCTTTTCTGTATCTCAATGGATCTGAGGCTCTATTTGTTTGCAATCTTAATGTGGTTTGATAATCTAATAGTTTTACATTATTCAAAGTAGGAAAATATTCTGGCTTCTAGTCCACTATCATACTGCTTGAAGTCACATTTTCTAAAGAATGTGGAACCAAGAAGTTATTAAAACAGAACATTGCTCATCCTTATGAGGTACATTTGACTGGTGATCTAGATGAGTTTTTAGTGGAAATATTGTTGCTACTAGGTCCTGGCTCTTGCCATATTAGTGTTTACTTTTCGATGCCAAAATTTGTCATATATAAGAAGGGATCTAAATCCTGGCCTCCAACAGTGAGGCTTTACCATTCAGCGTGTGCTGTTATTGATCACAGCAAGAAGTTTTCCAAGAGAAAATTGATAAAATAGGTTATTGGAGGATTTTGGACAAAGATTTTCCAGTTCCAGCCTTCAGTTTCAATTTAGAGAGATTTTCTCCATGTCACCCTTTGGGTGCTGAGTCTTAAAGTCCTTATTGGCATTTATTTTGGAAAGAGGCCAAACTGTCCATCCCTGGTTGTTGGGAAGGCCATCTTGTCTCAGTTTATTTATCTTCTGCTACTGTTTTGGACGTGTGGAAATTTTGCTTTTGACACTGTATATTTTACTCTCCTTAGAGTCTAATTCACCATTTCTGCCTCTGTATACTGATCCACAGACTTGCAACGTCTGAACTCACAGACACAAACAAGTGTACTGTTATCACCTCTATGGTTCACATCCAGCTGATATTATTTGTGCCACCCATAGCACTGAAAATCTAATTATTTCTGAAGTTAGTGTATCAATATAGATTTTTTTTCTATCTACTAGTTTTGAGAGATCACTTATGTCTTCCCCACATCTTCTTCCAACCTGTCTTTCTCTCCTTCTCTCTTCCAATAATAAAACTGGCTTCCAACCAAAAGAGGAGGTACATGGTGTCTGGCTTACTTTTCAATGCTAGAAACTATTGGAGGGTGTTGTGTAACCAATATCCAGGCTAATTGCATGGTCACATTGTATTTGCCCACTTCCTTATCTTTGATCAATTAATGTTTAATTCAATACACAGAATGAAAGTTTTCAAACATTTTGTGCCTGTGTTCTGCCATGTGTATATAAATGTGTGGTGAGGATGCAAGATATAAATGCAAGTTAGTAATTTTCTTTATTTATTTCGTTTTTCACGCCAATGGCAGGCTGAGTCGGATGTGGGAAGTGATGTTTGAATGCCACAGGCTTCAGTTCAACATCATCTCAATAGCGTACAACAATGGAAATGCCAAAATTTCTGTGCAGGCAGAGGCACATAGACATATTACCATCCATCTTGGAAGTGAACTTGCTACCCTATCTTCCAGCTTTACAAAGTGGATTGGTGCTCAGAAGTCCTACCTGCAGGCCATCAATAATTGGCTACACAAATGTGTCTTTATTCCAGAGAAACTGTCAAAAAGAAAAAGGCGGCAACCACCACTTTCATTGAGAAGCAAGGGTCCTCCCATATATGCCACTTGTGGTGCCTGGTTGGAGAAGCTTGAGGCACTGCCTGCAAGGGAAGTTGCAGAGTCTATAAAGAATCTAGCTGCTGAAACTACTCACTTTTTACCACGTCAAGAAAAGAACCAAGGAAAGGCTACAGACCAAACATCCAGGAATGCCGACAATGGCAGTGACTCTGCAGTTAATATGTTGAAAGATGAAGCTTCAGAGGACATGGTTTCGGGTATTGAGCGTTTTCGATCAAGCCTGGAGGGATTTCTTGGTCGGCTGAACCAATTTGCAGAGTCTTCTGTCAAAATGTATGCAGAACTTCAAAAGGAAATCCAGGAAGCTAAGAGCAAGTATGAACAAATAAAATCCCAATCACAATCCATCTAATCAGGAAGAAAGTTGGGTTACAGACAAGAGGCAAGATTTTCATTCCTAAGTATTTCTATCAATGCAGCAGTAAGATGAATCTCTGGTAAAGTTCAGTTGGTCATATGGCATTTGTGTATGGAGAAAGGAATAAAAGGGTATTGGAGCCTTGTATGGAAAATCAAGCTGGCAATAAAAGAAGCTGATAAGAGCTTGCCACAAAGATACGTTAATACAGCCCCAGGGGTGGGGTGGAGGGGTGGCTGTCTTCAAGCTGTATTTGCTGGGTACATGTGATGGATAGGAATTCTTCAAGGTAATAGTGACTGCAACTTACCCAAGGTTAGCCTATAGTGGTAAGGAGGAATTTGAGATTTGCATGGGTTACATGTATAGTCTTATATTCAAATCTTTCCATAGTCTATAGTCTAACGGTAAGGACAAATCTGAGATTTGCATAGGGTACGTGCATAGTTTTATGTTCAAATCTCCCTATAAGCTTTTCCATGTTTCCAGTCAGGGATTGTGATGGGGGGAGTTTCATGTTAGTAACTTCGAGTTTTCTTTTTGTTATCAGCAACTATAAGCCATTAATGAGAAAGTAGTGGCCTGAGAATCTATTGAATTTTGAATAAATGTTGAAGCTACTACATACTTGCAGTCTTGCCTTGCAGGATATGGTACCTAATGTCCGAACGCCACCTACCTCTTCTTTGTGCCCTTTTTTTTTTTGGTATTTTTGGTGGTTGTAGACGGCAATATATTTTTTTCTTAATCATTTTGAAATCGTCCTTATTCTCTCTTTCCTTTGTTCTTAAAGGCTATCACTGAAAATGACAACCTTCTTGTTGCGCCAATGATGAAAAAAGATTCACAAGTTCTTTGTTTTTTACTCTTTGCAAAGATTTCTACCCAACAATAAGCTTCCCACTTACCAGTAAAATTTGGCATGTTATATATTGTAAAAGCTTATATATCTGGGGGGGTATGTGCTTATTTGCAACTGTTTATTTTTAATTCTTACTTTTCGTATTAAAAAAAAAAAAGGGTTATTTTAAAAATACTCGATTCGAGGTTGGGCGCTTAAACTCAAAACTCTTTCAAATTTTTACTAATGTTTATTTTAATTTTCATCTTAAAAAAAAGAAAAACAAAAAAAAAAAACAAAAGAGTGGATTTCTATCTAGCTTAAAGTTTAATATCCTACAAAATTAGAGATAATATACTAAAATATAAATTAATATACATATATAATTACACAAGAAAAAACAATATCTACCTGGCAAGGTTTCTTCTTCACCATTATAGTGGGTTTCACTGAACAAATATTAAAAAGACAGATACAAATTTAAAATTTTTGTAAAATATAAGTCCTGCATATGACATCACAAGTTTTGTAAAAATTGTTCCTAATAGCCAATTGTTCTGAGACTTTGACGCATGGTGACTCGTTAGAATCTCATTGTGGTGAGTTGTATAACATATCAAATAGAAGAAGTCAGAACTTGTATTTTGACTGACGAGAGAAGAAAGAGAAAGAGGGTGTAACATTTTAATAGTAATAGTTGCTGTAGTTAATCTTGGCTTAAGTTAGAAGGCTTCTTGGCAATCTTCTTTGAAAGAGTGATGATCGGTTCTTATAGTAATTGAGACAAAACTGTTGGACTTATTTGTATTATAATAATAACAATAATAATAAACAAATAAATCAAGGATTAGTTCCTTACGATGCCTGTAACCGTAAGTAAGGCAAGCTGGTAGCATGCATGCCACCTTGTAAAATAAGAATTAAAATATACAAAAATAATAAAATATCACCTTTAATTTACTTATCATTGTCCCCCCCCCCCAAAAAAAAAAGAAAAAGAAAAAGAAATGTGTTCCTACCAGAGGTCTGCGCCGTACTGGCAATTTTTGGACACAATCTTAGCGTTGGCCGTTAACTTGTTAACCCTTACATCACAGTTAACCTTAACGGTAATTGTCCACGTTTTAACGGCCCCGATTTTCAATTTGACCGGCACCCTCAAATCCAGCCGAAACGGTACCGTTCCTTTTCTTTCCCCGTTAAGTAACGCGTTGCGGACTGCGACAGTGAACTCAATCGAGGAACCCTTCAACGCCGTCTGAAAAACCGTGACGTTGTTCGGCCCTTGGTAAAACGACGGCAGAGAACCGCTAGAGAGCCCGACGTCGTCGTAATAAACTTTAACGGAGCTTCCTGTCCGGTAATAAATCCCGATCTTGTCGTTAGGGTTGTCGGCTCTCACGCTGACGTCAAATTCCGGAGAGATGGGCGCCGATGACGTCATGTTGAAACCCTTGATGGAAATGGATTCTACTGAGTAGTTGGGCGATTCGGGGCGGAAAATGAGGTAGAGGGTGGCGGCGGAGATGCCAACAACAAGGAGGAGGAGGACGATGATGGCGAAGAACAGGCAGAGGCAGGAGCAGCAGCCGTTGCGCTGCGGCTTCCGGCGGGAGAGGTGCTCAAAGCGCTTGGCGTTTTCCGGGGGAGGGACATGGTAGACCTGGTCTTTGGGTATCTGTATGACGTAGGTTCCCGGAGAAGGCGATGGGAGTAGTTTTCCCGGGGATGGAGGCTCGTCGGCTGTTGCTGTCTTAGCGGTGGTAGTAGCTGGGAAGTCCGGATCATGTTCCGAGGAAGATGTCGTCGTATCCGCCGTCTTCGCCGTGGTGGTGGTTCTCGTAACCTGACCAGAACTTGAGGAGAAAGAGTCCCCGTCTCGCGGATGGACGCCGTCGGCCATCGTCGAGCTGAACATGACTGTCTCTGTTTCTCTGTGCATGAAGTGTATGCCGAGGTCGGAAGGGAGACGGAGAAAGACTGGGAAGTGAAGATATAGTGTGTGTCTATAGATCCTCTGTAGATACAATGAAAGAAAGAATGAATGAAAACAAGGAAAAAACAGCACAATAATTAATCAATATGTGTGAAGTTGTTTGGCATAATCTCCTCCTCAAATCGCGCCTGACAAGAGGAGAAAGTGAGAGTGATAGCGTGCATATACAGAAAAAGAGAGCAAGCAGCTTTGCCATTTTATGTCCACAGCCAAACCGCGTATGGGCACCGCGTATGTAATATTATTGTCATCGTTCACACTATTTATTTATTTATTAATTATTATTACGCAAAATATTTTATATTTAATATAAAAATTAATTACATTTTTTAGTTATATTGTGATAAAATGTTAATTTATTTGTGAAAAAATGGTTTATTTATAAAAAATATTTAACAAAAAAAAAGTTTACCAAAAAAACAAAAGAGATAGATTATTCTTTAGTGTTTAATTGTGTTGTTGAGAAATAATTTTTAAAGTTTAATTGTTGTAAAACAAAATAACAAAATGAAAATTTTTGGTACATATTGATTGTTATTATTGAAAATATATATAAAAAAAATTTACAGTTAACCTTTTATAAAATAGAGTAAATTATTAAATAATTAAAAAAATTATCAAAATAATGATAAATTTAATGTACTGGCTGGCAACAACTAATAAAAGTAAGGATAAATTTGGTCAATAGCCAAGAAAATCTGTAATCTTTACTTGTCACAACTTTCGGGAAAAATAATTTTTACTTGTTTTAGGTGGGAGTTGTTTTTTATAAAATCAATTAGTTTTTTCAGTGTTAATTTTATAATTATTTTTAGTTTTTTTTCTTTTAAAAGGAAAAAGTTTTACAAGGAAAAGGAAATATGAATGCCGAAAGAAAGCGTGGACCGAACAGAGGAAATGGAGTACAGTTCATCCTTTGATGTCGGGATATGTGTGGATGCCAAAACACACACGCACGCAAGGACTCCAAGCGTACACATCCAAAAATAAACAGATAAACAAGAGAGCTTCAATTAATTAATCATATTACGTCAATTTCAGGCCATTGGCTTTTTAAATGCCGTTTTATTATTTACAGAAATTATGTTTTCTGTTTTCATAACAAAACACCTATCATGCTGACTCAAACTAGCATGGAACACGCTTTGCCCTAAGCTTAAATGGGGCTAACATGTTTGTAATAATTGAAGTTGTACTTCGGACCCGTGTGCACATTTTCTCTTTTAGTGATATTTAGGCACTTTTTTTTTTTTTTTGGCAAATATGGGGGCTAATGGTGCTGGTGATCTCCCCCACCTAACATAGGCTATTCTAAAGGGTAGCCTGTATTTTTCTTTTGTTCTTGCGTTTTGTTGTTCTCTTTTACTCGTTGTCACAAATGAATAAATAAATAAATAACTTTCTTTTTGTGTATTTTGTCCTGTAAAAAAAAAAAAAGGCCTTAAATTGTTAAATGAGATTTAAGAATGAATTAAATATTAATTTAATGCTCATAATTATAATATTTCTAAAATTACTGAAAATTACAAATTTTTTAATTTTATTTTTATTACTAAATTTCATTACATTAATTTGATACCAGTTAAACACAAAATAAATAATACTATATGATTATTTATTATATATTTATAATTTTTATTATTAGTTATAATTATGTATTACATCACTATAAATATAAAATTAATGACAATAATATAATAATTCAATACTTTTTACAAATTTACATTTGGCTCATGTTTGTTGTTCATGTAACAATCCATTATTAAAAATATTTATCTGTTTTTATCATAAATGCATATATGTTTATGATATACAAAATAAACACTTCAACACAACCAGTGTAAATAATATTATAATTAACTTAATCAATTAGCAAATTTAATTAGATAAACTCCGGAGAAAATACTATACAGTCGCATGGGAAAGGAAAATCTCTTTGACCGGCGTAGCTGGCTGCCAATCGTATTCACCGGAGTTGGCTAGAAGTTTATCAGATAGACTGGAGCAATTCTGTTAACCGCGTCCCCCATCCCCCGTCCAACAACATACAGCTGGCCGTAGGCACGTGTAGCGTAGGATTGCTCTTTTTCTTTTGCAAAAGGCGTAAGCAAGCCTATCTTCAACGTTGGGGTCATTTCATTTCGAGGCACTCACATTAATTTCTGTCTGCACCTACTTTAATTTTTACCAAAAACAAATTGCATTTGAGCCCGTTACCCCCTAAGATTTTGGAAACTATTTTGAATTGACATTAATAAAATTTAAAGTTACATTAATAAATTAGATTCTAAATTAATAAAATGATTGTAATTTTTTTAATTTGATTAATTTAAAAAAGTTATAAAAAATTAAAAAATAATTTTTTTTATATTTAAATTTTTTAAAAAAATAAAAATTATATTATTAAAAATTTTTTATAACTAATATTAAATATTAAATACTTAATTTACCAATTTAATTATAATTAAAATAGTTAAATTATTAACTACTAAATTTTTTAATTCAATGATAGATTCAATTATTAAAATTTGATATTGTATATAACTAATTTTATAATGCAAATTAGATTAGATGTGAACCTAAAAAGCTATTTCGCATTAATATAATTATTGGGTATATATTTGTAGTTATGCTCTCACGGCACGTTTAACTTGCATAAAAACAATTTATGTTCAATAGTTTCATGTAATGAAACTCTTACAATAAATAAAAATAATTATTATTATTATAACTATATATATATATATATATATATATGGAGATTTGGTGTATTTAGTTTAGTCTTTCATTTCAATTATATGTTGCATGTTCAAAGAATCAAACCCCCATAGCTAATACAAGATGGAGAGAGAGTGCAAGTTAGATTAAATCTTGTAGGGATGGTGCTAAAAGTTTGAAAGACAACATACATCTGAAAAATAACTACAATTTATATTTTTGAAACATTACTTAAAATATCAGGTACTTTGCATATAACTACGTAAGGTTCAAGCTGAAGTATGGAGTAGGGTTCAAGCTACAATAGAAAGAACATGAAAGAACGAAAATTGTCTTCTGGAGACCAAAGCCAAACAATCAACTGGCACGAAAATAATAATCAGCTCTTCAGAATCCACAACTCATAAGGTCTTTCATTTTGGTCTGATGGCATTTTTGTTTTTATTCTTTTTCCTCTCAGGAATTCTCACCCCAAAATCAAGAAGTATTGCCAATTCAACATTTTATACTCCATTGTATAATTTTTATTTTTTTATCGTTGGTTTGTTTCCTTCTACAAGTGAGTGATGTTAGCGCATATTCCTAGTTATTCCCAGAATTAGTTGAAGCTAAGCAATACTTCTGGGGTAACGAGAAAAATAAAATTTTCTTAGCTTCGACAGCTCTCATAACCACACATTAATTTCTGCATTATAATAAGAGTGAGCCAACCTCTGAGGTTTATGCTTCACATAGATTGTGAGGTCAATAAAACCAACAAACCTGGTTTTCCCCACAAGAGAACAGACATAAGAAGAAAACAATAAACGTGTTGCTGAAAGGAAAAGAAGCATGAGACACACGTATTCCTCTCCTTTCCTTTACCCTTTAGGCGCAGCAGCCATGGCGTTGCCGCCTCGTGTTTGGATACGCGTGCATGAAAACATTAAGTTAAAGACATGTATTAATTCAGGTATATCATAATTTAGGTCTGTTTTCAAATTTAAAAGAAAAGTCCATCAACCTGAGCAAAAACAATAATAGATAATCCCATTACACGGGCCGAACACAATCAGCTTGAACCTTTGGGAGGACCTGGTCGAAGCATTTCCACCGGGGTCTTTGCGTGGACAAATCAAGAAATTGAACCTGTTGTGGGCCTTCAAATTTTAAACAATCACTTATAATCACGGTTCTTCTACCGGCCTTTTTTCTTCTTTTTTTTTTTTTGGGGGGGGGGGGGTTTGTAACATGAAATTAAAAATTCAGATAACTCTACGACTAGACCTTTTAACTACACGTCCTACCAGTTGGTATTGGTTGTCCCATTTTTTAAATTTCTTTTAAAGAAAAATACGAGAAGGTTCAGTTTTGGGTAACCAACTCACGAAAACGAATCTAAAGGAGAAAAGTTGGGCCGGTGGGGGGCCCCCTTGCTTAATAGTTGGGCCTAACTTGTGCTCAACCACCCGCCTACCCCCCCTCCCCCCGCCTTCCGACTCCTTAAAAACCCTAATCTGTGGACACGTCTATTTAGAGATGCATGTTGAGTCGGATACGCACCCGACACATGGCACAGCATCATTTAGAAAAATATAATGGGCCGAACGTGAGGCCGACGCATGCGACACAACAGACCGACGCTTGTTGAATATGACAAAACCTGTGAGTTGAAAAAAGAAAATTTAAATGATGCAAAATAGACATAAAATTAGTACGTGTCCAATATGACAAGGATATATTTAGGATATTTTCGTAATTTTAATAACAGAGATTAAACCTATGAAATTCCGATCTTCCCCACTCTTGAGCCTGACCAAATGAATCATTCTTCTGCCTTATTGTGCATTATCTCCTTGATTATAATTTTTCTACACATCCTAAGTTGAATCTTTTGAACTAAGATTTTAAATTTAGCTTTGGCATAGATTGTAAGAGTAAAATTAGTGAATTATAATCACACATTCAAATCTCAAAAATAAGTTTTTGTAAAAAATATATATATATAATATTATAAATATTTGACTCTATAAAAAAAAAAAAGAAGAAGATATATTGCTCAATATTATTGTATTTACACAATTTTATGTGACCCCACTACAATTTTCTCATGAATTGGAAGAGATCAATGCACAAATATGCATTGGAATCCTGACGAGAGATGAGTAATGCACAGGAAAGAGCACCAATAAAACTCCCACCTTAGGTGCTATTGACAAAGTCATTCAATAATTCCAGAATGTTATTATTATATGACCATATATCTAGAGGGTAACCCACATGGGCAAATAGCACATACCTAGGAAAAAGATATTCCCAACAACACTGTAGCAAAGCGAGAAAAGTTCCAAACAAAAGGTAGAAGAGACGTGAACCTTGACGCAAAGTTTGCCTTTATGAACGGGGGACTATTCAATTATTCATTGAAATGATGAGTTCCAAACTGACAGCTAACCAAACGCAGCCATACAAAGATGGCAGATCACTTCCGATGATAGCCCACCTTTGAAGATGCCCCACCCCCACCGCCAAATTACCCCTTGGCCCTTTTCTTATCATCTTTTTGTCTGTGGGGTTGCATCCACGTTTATTGCTTGAAATATGACATGATATATACACATGTATAAAGGAAGCTGCATGCACCTGCAACTACCTGTGGATCCAAAACCCACATGGGCATGAACACCAATCTTTTACAAAGAGACAAATAACAACTCGCCAACATGTATCCATTACAAGACAAAACAAACAAATACAGCATCAGATTGTAACCATAAAGAAAAATCAAATATGGTTAAACTGATAAAACTAAAATAAAAAAAGTACAAAAAAAAAAACAGCTTAACGACTTATTTATACTACAGATATTATAACAATGACTACTAACAGCGGGATACTGTATTACGGGACTACTCAACAGGTTTATTAGCCCAACTGTGACAGTGGCACCTGCTAGCTATCTAGACTCTAGAACTACAAAGAGAAGGATATGGTTAAGCAGCAATAGATCAGAACAGATTCTCCGTCCAAGAACAAAAGGGTTTCCATATCTTTAACTTGACACTGTTACTGGAACCAGATTGAAACATCCTGCTGCTTTGGCAGAGCTGCTGCATCCATTGCTAGTCCCTCCAAATCATCTTTGAAGTCAAAGGATGCAAAATCAAAGGATGACCCAATCATCAAGTTAAAGCCATTGTTACTTTGATTGGACTCGAACGGAGAATTCAGAGCCTTAATCCTGTCAAATTGACTTCCTTCCTGTGGAAACATGTGATAGTTATTGCTGGGATTGGACTCTGCAAAGATGTTTCCCTCCATCAGATTGCCTTGACAACGAAAGGATGTTCCTTGATGATGTTCGATTTTTGGGCGAAAGAAATTGTGACCTTCTGTGATGGCAATGGTACTAGAATTAGCATCCTTGTTGCCCTGAATATTAGTTTCATAAATCGACATGAGCTCACTAATCATCTTTTGACCATCTTCAGGAACAACTGATAGATCAAAAGAAGATTGAGAAGAGTTTGCCGATGGAGGAGCTGGCTTGGAGTGGATGCAGGGCTGAGGAAGGATAACAGGCTTAACTTCATTAATTTGGAAATTTGAGCCTCCAAACTCAAGAGCAGTGTTTCTGTACAGGCAAGTCAGCTGATGATTGTCCCTAACAATCCTGTCATTGAAACCTGAGCAAAGTTGGCTGTGGGGACAATGAACGAACATACATGTATAGATCTTTTGATCCATCATCATGTTCATATCACTGGCCGGTTTTCTCTTTCGAATAAAATCCACATTGGCACTAACTTCTCCCTTATATGGATAGGACTGCTGTCTAAATGACGACCTCTCTCTCACACTCTCCATCCCCAGATTTGAAGAAATGAGATTCTCAGGCTTGCAATCTTGCACATGAAAGTTTGGTTCATCTTCAGCACCTTCAACATCATACTCACTGCAATCATTAATAACAAAAGACCCACTTCCTCCAGCGGATGACAAAGGTGGGCAGGAATCAGGGTAAAGCTCTCGGGCCAATTTCTCCTCTTGGTTGATAATTGCAAGCCAAGTGGCACTTTCCTTCGCTGTCATCTTATCCTGCAAGCACTTAGACTGCCTCACAAGCTTGCGAATCTTAGCAATATCTGGCAACATGTGCTTAATCACTGCTGTGAGAACACCCACTTTCCAAGCCTTCTTCAAGTCATGAGGCTTCTTGTAAGGTGGAGGGCCTTGGTCCTTAGGTAAACCCAATTGAGGCCACCAGTCCTCACTTCCAGCAGGCCACCATGGAGGAGGAAAACCTTTCTCCAATGGAAACCGCCTCTGAGGGGGGTCACAATGCTGCATCAGTGCCGATAATAAAGAACCCAGAGTGGTATCTTGAAGCTCCTGCAAGGTGTGAGGGGTTGGACCAATTGAATCACAACCCTCATTCTTGCCTGGAATTGAATTGTCTGCCAGGTACTTTGCTATGGCAGCTGGACCATTCCTATCAAATCTGACTTTATCTTTCCACCATTCTCGAAGATTATCAGATGCACCAGTCACTGGCTTCCCTTTCTCCGGGATAATACCATAAACAAAACCTTGAGCCTTACAAACTTCCATCATTTTTAACATGTATTTTAAAATCCCATCTTGTGCCCTTGACATCTTCTTCCTCCTAGCCTGCTCCTGGGACTGCCGCTGCTTAGCAATGTCGATCCCTTCCTTACTTTTGCTCTGTTCTTTCAGCCTTTTGAGACGCATTTTGTCCTTCCACATCCTCCTCTCAAGCTCATCAACATCAATCTCCTCATCGCTATAATCATCCTCCATGGTAGCCTCTGGTTCAGCTTGTGCTGCAGGAACGTCACCTTCCCCGAGAGAAGCAGAGAAGACATCCATATCACCACAAAGTCCCATCTCTTCAAACATCAACATATTCCCAGAAGGATATCCCCCAAAGTCTCAGAATTTTGGAAAGGATCTCTTAAAGATTTCAGCCACCAAATTTCAAATCCAGAAACTATTCTTCAAAAAACTACCAGCTCTGGAAATTCTCAGCCTTTTCAAATCTGCAGACATAATTAAAAATACAAAGATTAAAAAACGCAGCCAGATCAATAAAGCTTCCTAATTCTCGAGGTGTATACAATCATCGACTACAATTCAGTCTACCTTTTCCTTTACTGAAAAAATAATTACATCCAAAACATCAAACATTTACGATGCAGTTTCACATAGCATACAAAATGATTTTTTTTTTTTTTTTTCATTCTTCCAATAGAACTCATATATTCCCCCAAAAGAATAATAATAATAATAATAATAATAAAGGAAAGAAACCACAAAGTAATTTTCGTCAACCAAAAAAAAAAAAAAATCAGTGAAAGAATTAAAAAAAAAAAAGGTAGAGAAGCAACATACAGAATTTATGTATGACTAAAAGATAGAAATCATAATGAAAAAAAAAGGGACCCGACTAACATGTTATTCCACATATGATGAAAAATAGAGATGAAACATAACCAGGGAAGGATTTGAGTGACCTAATGAATCAGCTAAATCCCCTGACCTAAACCCATCATCAACTAGATTGTCTAGATCCCACCCTTGTAAGACAACTGGAGAAAGACTTTCCAGGAAAAAAGGTCCATGAGAAAATCCGTATTTTTTGCATCAAAAAGGTTGTACTAAAAAGCCGCCAACCAAAATAAAAAAATAATCACAAGCGAAAATTCAAAGTTTCAGAAATCCAGTAAACAAAATAAGGTACTACCATAAACCCCATGTCAGCAGAAGTCCCCCCCCCCCCCAAAAAAAAAAAGAAAAGAAACAAGAATTCAGCATCCAGATAGAAGAAAGATAATAAAAGAGCAACACAAAACTATCTGACAAGAAAAAAAAGGCGAGATCATTACCAGTAAAGCTAGAAACTGATCTCAACCCACTACTTCTAGGTCAATCCTACAGCAAAAGACTCCTCCTTTCCTCAGTTTTAAGTAATAGGAATAGAGAGAAGCAGGCGAGAGAGAGAGAGAGAGGGGCTAGAAGATGGGGGAAGATGACCATATGAAGAGGTCTTGGTGGCCGTAAAAGAGAGAAAGAGAGAGGCTCTAGTGGTGGTGGCTATTGGGCAAATCAAGCAACAGGACACGTATTAATATTCAAGGAAAGCAATGGGAAGGCGTATGTGACAGAGAAAGACGATGGAAATGAAATGAAAGGAAAGGTCAGGTCTATCCAACCCACGCCTTCGACTATGCGTTTATTTTAAGAGAGAGAGAGAGAGAGAGAGTTAACATTTAAGACAAAAGACAGCGTGGGGTCCGCGTCTTTTGTCTGAATCCCCCCACAGTCGCTTATCCTTTTAATCGAGCCAACCCCCCCCCCCTGGACCCCCTCCACCGGTGGCCGCCTTACCTCTATCAAAAAAACAAACACTCGTGTAATGGAAACAATCTTGATTTAAAAAAAGTAATAATAAAACAAATAAAGGGTTTGAACCAAAGTAACAAATAAATCTTAATACAATTAGTCCAATTTTGTTGACTTTGTTTTATACAATTTTTACAATCAAAAATAATTTTCGTACCATTCGAATTTTTGATAAGTTTTAGCAATTTTAAATTTAGATTGAGACTACAACAAAATTATTTACTAAAATAAATAGCACGATATCTGTTTAATGTGAAAAATATTTGGTTAGTTTTACGCTGATTGATCTTCCAACTGCCACCTTAATTTGTTTTATGTTTGGTTCCAATGACAATCAGCTCTGCACAAGTGAGATCAACCGCAACTCTAATCTTTATCAAAAATGATTTTTCATGCCATTTAAATCTTTTAATGAGTTTCAGGCCATCATGCTAAATTCGAATTGGGAATGTAACAATTTTATTTATTAAAATAAATTACGTATTATTTTTTTAATGTCATAAATATTTACGTAGTGTATTTAATTCATTTACAAATTTAAAATAAATAAATATATATATATAAATTGATATTACCCGATTTAGCCGACCAATAAATGGTATGGCTATCAACAATATTTTAATTTGCGTTATTTACTTACTAATTGTTTATGTAAAAATTAGGCCATTTCCATCTTTTCATCATTATTTTTTTGCTGCTAAACTACGATATTACTCGATGCCCCAAGCTAAAATACGGTAATCCGCGATGCTTAATACGCCAATTTCGGGTTACATTATTTTTATGCCATATTCGTTTTAGGATTTAACCACTCACATTGCAATTATTTTATCTACAAACTTGTTTTAGATCATGTCAGTTTAATTTTAACTAAATTAAGAGATAAATTTTAATACAATAAGTGCAAACACGTAGACTTTATTCCTCCCCCCCCCCCCAACTCTTTTGATAGCAAAAATGTTTTAATTTATTTACTTCGGTACCCAAAAAAAAAAAAAAAAATTGTATTGATATTACCATCTCATATTGTAGTTATTTGATCTACAAACTTGTTTTAGATCGTGTTATTAATGTTATAAATAAATAGTTGCTCTCACTCTTTGTTTTGTTTTGTTAATGAGAATGCATTTAATTGATTTCTCAAGCATAAATATAATTCAATGTATGTTACCCTATTTTGCCAACCAATAAATGGCATATTTAATGATAATATTTTACTTTGCATTATTTATTTACTAATAATATATACGTAAAATTATGACACTTTTATTTTTCTATAACAATTTTTAATTAATTGATGCGTAAAATAAAAATATAATAATATATTCATTTTAAGTTATATTTATTTTTTTATTTTTAATTCACGAGTTTTTTTTTTTTTAGATTAAGTTAACTCAATGCATATTTTACATATTAGAAAACCTAATATTGATGCATTACGGGCAAACCCTAATATTTATTTCAATTATTATCTACGAGAATAGTTCGGTGTTATTACATTCTGTAGCTAACCCATAGATAACTGCAAAAATAATGCCTCTTTAATTGTTAAAAAGATGGCTTAACGTGAATACAATATATGTAAACGATGAAGAAAATCCTTATTTCTCGCCTTAGGTTTAATGACTAATTTATTAATTATAAGTGGGAATGTATTTAATTCATTTCTTAGATTGCATGCACATTGCCTGGTTCAGCCAACTTATTGCCATTCTATTAGTTGTCGAAGGCGATTCGATTGACGTTTTGTAATCACCAACCACCTGCTTTAAATAAGCTCAGCTCGTGTACGTTAACCCCCTCGCAACGAGGAAATACAGATACGAAACCACATAAATAAGAAAAAAATAAAATAATTAAGGAAAAATAAAATATAAATGTAATTTGTATATGATTAAAAATATATATCTGATATATTATGTAAATATAATATTTAAGATTTTTTCTAATTAAGTAATTTGTGATAGTTTTATTTAATGATTTTTTTTTTTGTTTTTTGTTTTTGAATTTATATTGATTTTCTCACTACTATGAGGATGTGAATTAATTTCCATTCTACATGGCATATTGGCATTACCTTGCGTCCGGTTATTTTCTAACCACAAGATCACATGTTTTCAATATTCTGTATAAATACTTATTTCTTTATGTTGTACCTTTTTTCCTTATATTATTTAGGGAATTATTTTAAGTTTTAATACCAAAAAAAAGGGCGAGATAATGTTAATTATTAATTATTAATTATTATTTATTAAGTTTAGTTTGATCATTGATTGTTTTTAAAGGGGATTAAGTCTATTAATAGCATGAAAGTTTAGGTAATATTTACGTTGTTTATTAATAATGCAAAATTTTGGTTTTCTAATTGGCAAAATTAGACAACAATTTTGTTTTTTTGTTCTAAACGTAAATGTGCTAAATAATCAAATAAAAATAAAATGGGTAAATTGTTAGATACAGCACATGAAAAATATGGATATGATTTTTTATTTTTTATTTTCCAATTTGGAAATATCATAGAGTTATATTTTTCAAAGACGTCGCCTTGACTGACAACCAAAATAAAATGTAGGGAACCGTCAATGTTATAAGAGAAGCAATAATACATCATCTCTTTACGTGTTACACGCGATGAAATCATCGCTATTTGAATCTGATTAACTTAATTTAAAATTTTAAAAAAATTACAATAATCAAACTTTTTTTTTTTTTTTTTGCTAAATTCATAAACTTGGAATATACTTTCAAACGTCAATTCTTAAATCGGACGTTTTAATTCCAAGACAAGGAACTTCGATGTCATTATTTATTTGTTAGTTTCTTCTTTGACCCGAATCCTTTGACTCACTGATCCGGAATAGGATAAGGTTTTGTCGTTTTGTTCTGCGGACACAGACAAATCGGTGAGTTTCCATGCCCTTTTGTTGACCATTCATTTCTAATTCAATTCCAAGTTCTTCAGATATTTTTAGTCCCTCGGCATGACCATAGGCCGTAGCTCGACGGTGGCTCGTCTCTTTGCTCTGGGATTTTGTGAGTTTAATTTATGTTTTTTTTTTAAAACTAATTTTAAATAAGTTTTATTTATTATATTGTATAAAATTATGGATGAATTATATTAAAATATTTTTTTTGAAATGATGTTTTTAGCTCATTATGCATAGTTTTTACCCACCTTGAATGATCTCTTAATGCAAAAGTTAACCACATGGTCAAAGTGTTTTGGTTTTATTGTGTAATAGTACCCTGGTGGAGGAATCATGGAGGCTGCTGGAACCATCTTCAACACCAACTTTTCCAATTAATTGTGTAGTTTGCATATGGTGTGTTAACTTTGACATATGAAAATAATATATTATTATGAAATTAATGAGTTTATTATTATTATTAAACTAGTTAGTAACACTAATTAGAGCAAGATTAGCTCACTGGTAATGAAAAAATTTTCATAAAATGTAACTCACAAGTTTTCCAAAAAAAATAAAAAAAAATAAACTTTATTCTAACAACATAGTAAATTATCCCAATAATTGTGTATGATCAAACTTTAATCAAATTTCTGGCTTTCATACAAATTTCTGTGAGTCTCAAAGAAAACCTAAAACCCCAAGGCCCAATGGCACTTAATCTTTGGTGAGGCCCAAAGCCCAACAAGAAATGAATACAAACAAAACCCTAAAACCCTCACAACGGCAGAACTCAAGGAGATTCCACCCACACGGTGACAATCACTCCTCCTACGCTGCTTCTGGAACGCCGCCGTCTGCCACCACCGTCTGTTCCATCTCTGCTTCACCACCACAACCCCTCCTCCTGCCGAAACTGTTGCCCCAAGAATCACCTGCTCCGACGACTGCTTAGCCCTGCTTGGGCCTGAACCGGACCCGCCAGCACCCGATTCTCGCCGCCGGCACCACTTCCTCCATTGTATCATACTTAAGTTAATCGGTAAAAGTCCCCGAGCTCTAAAGCTGCAATTTTTGATCACATTCGCTGCTCCGCTTTATATCTTTGATTCTAATATCCATTTTTTTTTTATTAAGTTTGAGTCATTAAATCTATGTTGTTGAGATTTTTGTTCATTGGTTGGGTCTGCACAGATGAGGCTGAAGAAGCAGAAGCGCCATCGCCGCGCGGTGAGGTTCTTCATAGCATGTTTTGGGTTCAGGCAGCCGTTTAAGATTCTATGTGATGGGACCTTTGTGCACCACCTCATAGTTAATAACATTACACCTGCTGACAATGCTCTTTCAAACATCCTCGGTGGCCCCGTCAAGCTCTTCACCACCAGGTTTCTTAATCTTCTTCCATTTAGTCTTTACTGTTGGCTTTATTCTTTTAAAGCTTTTTTCTTTCTTTAATTATATTACTCTTTGGGATGCAGATGCGTTATTGCAGAGCTGAAAAGGCTAGGTAGTTCATATTCTGAATCTCTCCAAGCAGCTCAGAGGCTTATGGTTGCAAGGTAAAAGACACTGACTTTATTTGCCTGATATGGTGATACTTGTTTAGTTGTTAAGTTTAGTGCAATTTTTGTCCACGGGAGCTTCGCCTGTTTGAATAATTCCATGTTCTCTTACTGGGTTTAGTGATTGAATTCCAATATCAGATGTGATCATGAAGCTATAAAGAGTGGTGAGTCCTGCATCGGAGACATTATCGGAGAAAATAAGCCCGAGCATTTCTTTCTTGCTACTCAGGACGCTGATTTGCGCAAGAAGTTTCAATCGGTTGGTGCATTCTGCTCAGTATTGTATTTCTTTCTTGGTTTATGATTTATTGTGCATTAGGTGTTGGGGCTTGTGTAATCTTTCTATAGTAGGAATGTGCCCCTTTAAGTTCAGCCAAATGGTTTGATCGAAAGCTTTGCTATCTCTCACTGATAAGTAGCCATTTTGCTTGTGGATATGCCTTCTCCTGACTTTTGTCAATTGCAACCATAGCTAATTGGTTTTGACCAACAAGGTTGCCAGAGCTTCCCTGCTCATATTGTGCTTCTCCTTTGCAATTAATGTGTGGATTTGATGTATGGGCTGTTGTTATATATCATATGGCTGAATTCAGAACCTGTTTATGGCCTTTATCACCCTTTGAACTGTCCAACCAGTATGTGGACTTGATTGCAATAAATAGGGGCCTTCACTTTTAGCCATCATGGCAATATATCCATACGGCATATGCATCAGCTGGTAAATCTTTCATAGATAAATTTAGTGGATTGAAGTTGCCAGTTGTTTTATAATGTGGTTGTTCTTTAGGTACCAGGTGTGCCTCTCATATTTGCTCTGAGGAATGCCCTTTTCCTCGAGCCACCATCTGCATTTCAACGTCAAGTTGCCAAGAATTCTGAAGAAGAACGGTTACATATGACAGGATTGGAATATAAAATGCTGAAAAAGAGAACTGATAGCTTGTTGGTAAATCAGGAACCTAGAGATTCTTTTGATGAAGATGAAGGCCAAAGGGATCACAATAAGGAAATGCAGCCTGTGAAGAAGACTCACATTGGAAGAAATAGAATGGTTGCCAAGGACAGGCCTCAGCTTAAGAGAAAGAAAGCGAAGGTATAATTTTTGTTCCATTGTCAAAGACAGCATCTTGAAACAGAACCACAGGGTCTTCACAAATGCTTCATTTACCACACCAATATGAACTATGTTCTAGAATGCTACAGTTTCTACTGCTAATTGTCTTTTGTCATTCTCAAAGCTTGTTTGATTAACACCTGGACCGAAATTTCCAGGCGCCCAACCCACTTTCCCAAAAGAAGAAGAAGAAGCATGAAAACTCAATTTGTGTACCAGTGAAGGTGAGGACTCTCTCTCTCTCTGTGCACGTGTATGTGTGCGCATGTGTTTGTGCAATTCATCTGCTCATGCAAGCATGTTTGTGAGAATCTATACATGCACTTGTTCTTATATGCTTGCACCCTACCACCACTGAATAGCTCTCTCTCTCACTCTTTCTGAGTGTGGTACTGGAATTCATTCTCATATTTTTTCACTCTGTGAGTACTGAGTTCTCTCCCTCTCTCTCCATCGTCGCTGATGCTTCTCCACAACTCCTTCAACCTCTACATGAATCTGCACATTCCATCTCTAAATCTCTTTGCTGGATAAACAATGACATTCGATAACAATATAACAGTGCGAATTTCTGCGCAGGAAGGTACAGATGCTGAAAATACTGCAAGAAGTAGGAGCAGGAAAAGAAAGAGATCACGCAAAGGCAAAAAGCTTGCTGAGGGTGACATCCATTAGCTTTATTTTGGCAGTGGGTGGGATTTTTCTGGCGTGGCTTTCCTTGAAGTAAACATCCAACTGCTGCACACTAGTAATCAAGACAGCTTAGTTTTTGGCTTGTACCTCAGCTATCACACAAAACCTTCCGTGTAAAGAAGTAAAAGAAGAAAAGGGGGCAATACATTTTAGTTTACTTTAGTCTCTAAGGCAGAGTCTGAATTGCACAAAGTAGCACAGCATTTTGGGGGTGGTATCACCGTATAATTGAAGCCCCCCAGAACTTAATTAGCTTACAAGGTGAACCCAGTCGTGGGCCAAGCCACGGAATTCGGAGCCCTTTGTAGGCTTATTTGTAATCGTGTTAGCATCTTGGTCCGTATGCATCAACTTGCTTGAAATCCGACAGCCTTGGTCGGAAATTTCAATGACACGAAATCTGAAACATTGGAAAGTGAAATAACTTAAAATGACAAAATCCAATTAGCTTGAATTCAAAAAATTTAAAGTTAGACTAACTCGAAAGTATTCGCACTTAATATTTTTGAAACTCGATATTTGATATTTTATAAATTTAAATTTAATATGTTTGAAATGTGATGTGCCCAAAGTTAAATGATTTGAAACTTAAAACAATTGATGCATAGGAAATTTGACATACCTGAAAAGTCAAAATGTTCTAATTTGAATCCGATCAAATTATTTGCTACTTTTAATTCTAATAAGATGTTGTGAGATTAAGTTTCGGGTGCGGATTCAGTTAAGCTTTCAATCATGTCAATTAGGTACAAATATTATATATATTATGTAGGATTCTAAAATCAAAATAACTTGAAAGTATATGAAATTTAATATTTGTAAAATTGGATAAATTTAAAGTTTTCTATATCTAATATCCAATAAATCTAAAATTTGATATAAACTCAAAACCTAATAAACACAAATTTTCATATTCTGAAAATTCAGTATACCCAAAATTCATTTTTTTTTTTTTTGGTTTTTGAGCAATATATATATTTTTATGATGAATAATGTTATCTAACCAAGCTAGTCTTGAAAAATACTTATTTTTTAAGATTAATTTGTTTCATATACCCTTCCTTTGCAAACTGGGCTTTTTTTTTTTTTCTTTTTTTTTTTTTTTGGCTCCTCAATTTGCAAATGACAATTTCCTAACCAATTTCAAATCCTATGTCAAATCTTTGTTTTTTTGAAACAAGAAAGTTACATGAATATAAGAAATGAACGCAAAAATCAAAAGTTGACCCCCTTTATCGAATTTTAATCATTAATTATAATTAAAACATTTTTTTTTTTTTATGAACAATGAACTAATTACAATTAATGGTTAAGATTTGAGTAATGTAACTTTTGGATTTAATTTTTGTATCATGTACCGTGCAATAGAATTCTTTTTCAAAAGCTACTTGTTAACTAGTCTCTCTCTCTCTTGCTGTTTTTTTAACTTGACAGTTACTCAAGCATATACCAAGGCTCATTACACGCTCCCACGCCCTTATGGTAAGAAAAGAGACCAACCCCGTTGAATCCAGTCATTGGCAACAAGTCCAATGGGTCCTGCAGGCACTAATGAGCACGAAATTCATGCATTTGGTCTTTGTTTCCATCTAACATCTAATCCAGGTCTTCTTATTCACCCTTTGAATTTGAATTTATCCGAGCAACATAGATATGTTATGTGCAAAATATTAGATGCGATATATATAATTAATTAAAAAAGCACATTAAGTGAGATTTATAATAAAAAAATAATAATGTTTCACTATTATACACTGTGGTGTGTATGTGCCATTGTTTACTACTAAATGATTTGTTTATTAATTATGTATGGGGTGAGTTCTATGAGAGTGTCTGCAATTGCTCAAACGCTATATCTATCTTGCCGCTCTGAGGCATGTGACAACTCTATGATTGTTAGCAATTATATGTTACAGTCTTTACTGCATATATAATTATCAATAATTTTATGTATAATAATAAATAAAGACCATAACATATATTTTCTAATAATTATAAGCAATACCCACATCAAGTTTAGAAATTCTTATGCATATGCTTATCTCACTTTACGAGAATGTTCACCGTGAGATTATTTTTTTTTTTGTTTAATTAATTTCAATTCAAATTGGAACTCATTATTATAAGATTTTTGTTCTTTAATTTCGACGCCTCAAAATTGACCACATTCATATAACTTCACCGTTCAGATTCAGTCTTTAACCTTCCCAAAGTCACTCACCCGTGTCTTCACGGATGAAAGATCTTTGTCCCAATTGCAGAAGAAGCAATACAATAAGCATGGACTTGTGCATGCGTGACTCTCAGAGTCTTTTAATAGGGCAAGGGGAAAACAGTGATTTCATTATGATCTGACCAATTGCCCATGTTTGAAATACACATTGCTCTACTTCCCGGGCAGCAAGAGGGCCAGCAATAACAATTGGCCGACATGCTTCGGTCAACATTACTCCGACTTCAAGGTGTAATCGCAAGGAGCAATCTTTATGGGAATGGGAGTGTCCAATACACACCCACACATGTCGATTTAGTGAGCTTCGAACCTACGTTGGTTAATGTAAGGACATGCTTCCTTGTCTTACCACGTCCTCAAACCTTTCTTCAATTTCTACCGTGGCATGCCATTGCATTGGCAGCATCACACGTTGATTAATAACATTCACCAAAGTTACAGACATATTGCCTAGCTTTCCCTAAATTTATAACGGACCCAAAAACGTATCATTGAAGATATTAAAGGAGCAAGGCCGTCCCAAGTGCTAAAGCATTGAGCACAAGCATTGCATTGAAAAGTATCACATGATATACAGATACTTATACATGGGGGGTAGTATTTTACCATCCCCGTTACAGTGAGGAAAGGAATACGCTATCAATTTTGGAGTACATGAAGGATTCCCCTCTTCCTGGATTGATTTACTCTTCACGAGCAGTTAGTCTCGTAGCTTGCGAGTCCCAGCAACTCCGGACCTTCTAGCCGAGGATTATTCTCAAAGCTACGTCAGTTCAACAAAACTCAGAAGAGTCAGTTGCTTTGTCAGCAGAAGAGAATAATAATTGAAATTTTCTAGTCTACATCATTTCCAACAATCACCATGTAAAGCCAATCAAGCAGAGAGGGGGAGAGAGAGAGAGAGAGAGAGAGAGTCTCTGTTTATGGGGATAAAAAATGGAAACAAAGTCAAGTTTGAATGAAGATCATCATCCATTAATCCCCCCACTTCACAACAGATAGACCACAACTTTGTAAAGCTACAATTTTCTCTATAGGTTTCAAGAGAATAACTTTAAGCAAAAATGGCTCCAGTATCCTTGCCGATCCGACACTCAGTGAAGGGGTGACTTTTTTAAAACCTACATGGCAGCAATTCCATATTGCCAAAGCCTGCTTAGATCACCCATGTTGCACTCACTTTAATCCCACTCAAAAGGATGGGATTAAGAGATCCCAGGACAAGATGCTTGATGATTTGGGGAAGTTTTGTCCATTGATAGGCTATGAGTATGCTCTTCAACTTAATATTATCAAAGCAAACATACAAAACCCAACTCCTAAAAATAACCAGTATGGGGGATACTTTAGTCATAGTTGCCAATGGGCAATGACATAGACTAAATAGCAGAAAACAGTTGACAGGGCAATGTTAATGCCTTTATAAATCAATGTCTCAATGATTATAGGCAGGGCTCCAATCTAGATTTTTCGTTTGAACATTGGCTCCACATTTTCATCCAAAATGCATTAGCAAAATAAATGCTGGACGGTAGTAACTAGAGCTTCCAAAATGTTTCAGATGGATCCTGCTTTCACCTTGGACTGATCAGTAGCTACAAAATGCTGCTATTGTGGCCTTGGATACTGAATTACTATCATATATTGTTTGAAAGGCATAAAAGAGAGTGTGATATTAAGGAAAACCACAAGTAGAGGTTGGGCCAGTTTTTAACCCAGATAGGGGAAAAACCAGGCCATCGTAAGTGAAGCTGCATGCCAGCCACCCATATTATTATAAAGCTTAAGCCTATAAACTACACCAAAAGGGTCCAGCGAAAATGACTTCCCAGACAAAGATGGAAAAGGCAGAAAGCCAATAGAGCAGGGTGTTCCCAAATGATCCCTACAATGCTCAGACAAGCTCATTGCAAGTGTAATTATAGTTTAGAGGCAACTGTCATGTACAATCATATACATAGTACCACAACCCAAAACATGATAAGAGAGAAGGTCCACAAGAGAGAGAGAGAGAGAGAAGAAATCAATTTCTAAGCCCGATGGAAAAAATCTGGTGTCTCATATAAGCCGTAAAGAGGAAAAGTCCTACCCACTTCCATCACGATCCTTTCCCCCCTCCCCCCCCCCCCCCAAAAAAAAAGCAAAAAAACACAAAATAATCCCCATGCTGAAAGGAGCACAAATAAAAAAAAAAAAGAACAAAAGGAGACAAAAGTAATAAGGTAAGATATAACAGCCACAACAAATAAACAAAGCTAATAAAAGTAAGAACCTACTTGTTCAAAGGTATGTGCTCAAATGGTCCACTGGTGGGAATTGTGCCACACAAATCATTGTTTGAAATGTCCCTGAACAGAAAGGAAATTAAATTGGACAACAACCTCACTTTTCACCAAATATCAAAGAAAATTATAATAATTTAAATAAAGAAGCAGGAGAAAGACACTTACACAACTTTGAGGCTTGAAATACCAACAAGTTCCCTAGGGATTGGTCCAGTCAACTTGTTGTCATTGAGCCGTCTGCCAAACAATAAAATGACAATAACAGACAGGATAAAGGTGGATCTTCCAATACAGGGTGAATAAATTACTAAAGCAACTGCACATGCATGCATGCATGTATGAATCAGCACAAGAAAGAAGATAATCAGCTCAAATGAGATGCAGAAGATTGCAAAAAGTGTCAATCATAGTTATTCAGTAGCATGTTGGAAGAGCTGTCAGAACGAGCCATTCCATGCAGAACTAGTTTCCTTTGACACGATGAATTGAGGATTCCTATATGCACTCAACTCAACTAAGCTTTAATCACACATTTAACTAGAATTCCGTAGTTGAATATTTTTCTGCCTTTTTATTGGGCTATTTCAGTATCTGAATCATTTTTCATTTATGTCACCTCTGTAAATTTTCAAAGCAAATACACCAAGATTTTCAATCTATGAGAGACACTTGCACTCAGATACTAACAATTATGCAACTATATTAGGGTTTCCTTCACTCACAAAAAGACAAGGGATTTCAAATTCCCTAGTGAAGGAGGAATGCTCCCTGAGATGTTGTTGTCGTACAAATCCAAGCTGATGAGGCTCTTCAAGTTGCCAAGCTCACCAGGAATAGTTCCCTGAATGTTGTTTTTATAAAGCTCCCTACATCACAGATGTATCAAAGAGGCTTGAATTAGTAATGACTTCCCAAATAATGAAAGAAAGCCACAACTCATTTTACATATCATTTAGAGATGGCTAGACATAATATATTGGTAAACATGCAAAAAAGAAATCCAAAGACCTGCACATACTATCAAGTTGAAAATGGAAGGGAAGGAACATACAGATATTGCAGATGCTCTAGATTCCCAAGCTCAGGCACTAGATGTCCAGATAAATTTGAATTCCCCAAGTCACTGTAAAAAATGAGTGAGGCAAATGTAACAACACAACATCAATGGTTTCTTCAAGAAGTGTAGTATGTTAGATACTAAAGAAGCTGACAGCATAAGGTGCAACACAATACATGGCCTGTGAGATATGGCAAGACAACAATAAGTTCGTTCATGGATGAGGAAATATTCAAATAACTGTATCCAGCAATAGAAAAGATGATACAATTTTCTTTCAAATCTGAATCTTGTTTTTGCTTTGGTCTATCAATGAGACCATGATGCCTCAGAAGCTCATGCATGAATTTAATAAAGTAATATTACATTTTCAAAGCCAAGAGAAATTACAGAATCTAGAGATTGAAAAAAAACAACGATGAAGTAAATGAGTTAACAATTTTTTACTCACCATATATTGTGCACAAAGTAATGTTAGGTACAATGCAATCAAGTAGGAGGTAAAACATATTCATATGACTACTGAGTTGATGGGCAATCCAATGACTGTTGATGGAAAATTACCAAAAAAATTACTCCTAGGATCAAAACAAGTGCTAGTTGTAACCATTAAGGTTGTGCAGACAAAGTTGCCCCTTAGAATTTTCACTCTTTTTCATACTAGAAGACCCATTCATCCTCATTATAAGTCATTTAACCACTCAACAGCACAAGCTAGCAGTAGGCCCATCAATAATAGTTAACAGAGATCAGTTAAAACAGCTGGCAATAGCTATATATGCGTACTCCTTTGTCAAAGAACTAACCAATCAAAACACATTTTGATAGTCATTCAAATGCAGAACTTCAAACTAAACACCAGTCTAGCAACATCAATTCTCAAGAAGCTCCGAAACACCAAAAATCACCTGCAAAATCTACCAGCTAACAGATTTAATCTGTCTCTATCCTTCCCCTAATTTTCACAAATCACACAATATGGTTCAACTCAGACCAAAATAAAGTTTAGATTATAAGTGACGCAAGCTGACCCGACCCAAATAACCCGACTCAGAAAACACCCGCATTAACTGAAACTGAAAAGTAAATGACTCATAACTGACATAACTGGAACTTAACATTCGACACGAAGTAAGCAGAACTAAATTCAACTCAACCTGCCTGTTTGTCACCTCTAGTTCGGACATGAACTAAGAAAAGCTTAAAAATAAAAATAAAGAAGCCAAAATTCAGTTGAACAGATCTGAGTGTAAGAAGTAAATACATCAAATACACAGAAATGTTAAATAAATTTTAAAAAATAAAAAATGAAAAATAACCAAAAGAAAAAAAGAAAAAAAGAAGAAGGCTAGCAGGGAGCAGAAAGTAATACAGTCGAGTAACGCGATTGTCCTGGTTGCAGGTGATATGGAACCAAGTACAGGGGTTGACTAGGGTCGGATCCCAGCTCTGGAGAACGTTGTCCGGGTCGGACAAGCTTCTACGGAGCGCGTAAAGCGCGTCTCCTTCCGAGTTCCCGTACACCGGAGGCGCTAGGGCTAGAGTCAGACAAGCGCTAATGATCCCCCACCGCCGGACCCATGTCGCCGCCGCCACCGCCACCGCCATCGTTCACGATTAATAACTTGAATTAAACGAATTTTGATTTTTTTTCTTTGTTTAGGGTTTTAGATTTTCACTGTTGGTTTCGATTGTAATGTGGAATAGGCCGAGCAAGCACAGCTGCCGTAGAGATAGAGATCCGTATTATTATTTTAATTTTTTTTTTAATTTTCTTTTCCCATTAACCTTTAAAAAAAAAAAGTTACACTGATAAAATAATAATAATATTAATAATCATACTGTTAAGTACAGTGAAATACGAATCATTCTCCGCTGGTTTGACCATTTGATAACTTTGGACCAAATTGATTGTATCTTCCAATCTCATTAAGAATGTTTTTTCCTAAACTAAATTTATTAAAAAGATTGTTCTCGTAAAATTGTATATATTTCAAGAATATATTTATTTTCATTAAACATTTAAATACAAACTTAAAATTAAAATTTTATTAGGTATAAATAAATATTTTATTACTATTAATAATAGGCTACAGCGATTAAGTGATATATTCGAGAGAAATTATTCACGTGTAAATTGAAATAAATCATCACACAATTACATCAAAATATATTCAGAGTCGTCCCAATGTTACATAATTTTTTTTTTTTTTTTCCCAAAAACAAATAAAGAAGTAGAGTTTTATAATCAAATTCATAATATTTAATATGAAAGGAGGGGCTCTCTTTTCGCTAGCTCATAACATTATTATTTTTTATCAATCTACACATTATGTCATTGTATCTAATATTTAATTTAAGGAGTTATTATTTTATTAATATTTTAAAAATTAAATAAATTATTAAATTAAAAATTAAAATTTTAATTAATTTATTTATTTTAGTTAAAAATAAATAAATAAAATTAATATTAAATATATTTAATTTATTATTTAAATATATCATATAAAATATTAATAAATAAAATTATTATATATATATATAATAAAATTAATTAATATAATATATTTTTAAATATAAATAATTTAAATTAAATAAATTTAATATAAAATATATTATAATTTATAATATTTTTATTTTATTTAATATAATTTTTTTATTAAAAAATAAAATAATTTAATATAAATAAAATAATTTTAATTAAAAATAAGTATTATATAATGTAATATATATATATATATATATATTTATTTATTTATTTATTTTATTTAAATATAAATAAGTCATATATATATATATATATATATATATATAATTTTTATCATTTATGATTAATTTATTAATTAAAATTTTAATTTTATTCATCTGTCCTACATGAATTCCGTTTTGGTCGCCATCAGGTCGTCTCATTTCCATGTACAAGTTACCCTCGTTTTCTTGGCGTGCTAATTTTCTTCTTTCTCGTCATTGTCAAGTGATCGGGTTGTTTTGCTACTCAGCTCTTGCATTTGACATCAATTTGTTGTTCTGGATCCGTCACAAACAATGGTTTGCATGATAGAAATAAAAGGATTCTTATTTCTTTGAATGGCAAACACACCACCCCAGAAATAAATAAAAATAAAAGTAAAAATAGAAATCTCAGAGTGAATAATTTCTAGATTTTTTTCTATGAAACAAAGTGAAACAATATACCTAAAAGAAGGATTATGATACCATTCAATTTCATTCCCAGCGGCCTCACATGTAGTGAAACAGATCCAGAATCCCTCGAATCACTTTGTTCTTGGCGATCAGGATGATCAAAATTTGCGGGCACGAGAGTATCCGGCACCGAGTCATCACCACTTATGTCGGGACTGTTCGGTGCCGGAGCCTCGCCGGCTGGATTTTTGAGAATTTCAGGCAACCCTTGTCCATGGGTCACATTTATTTTGAAATGCTGACCGTTCTTGCATTGATCCCCATCATAATTCCCGGAAAAGAAGTACGTGCTCCCTTCCTTCAGTAGAGGAACTGCCACCGTGGTTGGATGGGTAGCAGTGTTTGATGGGTCGGAGGTTGACCATTCAATTGTATCGCTGTCCAGAGCATTGTTGTAATCACAATGCTTGTACGTGGTGAAATTGTATGTCTGTACAACCGAGTGGTTATTGTCTGTGTTGAAAACTGCCATTAACAAAGAAAGAAGACCATTCTTGGTAAGTAAGAGATTCATTCCATGCACGGGTCATGTAAAAAAAAAAAAGAAAAAGGATATTATATTATTATAATTATTAGATATATATTGATAATTTTATTTTTAATAATGATTATATATTAAAAAATTAAATATATATATTAAAAATAATAATACAGCATGTAACCTACTCATCTAATTTGTTGGGTCCATGCAACTTTTCTGTCACCATCGATGCCGACGAAAAAGACCAATTTTTTCCTTCTAAAATAGGCAATTATTTTCTTTTTTTTAAGTTTTGCCGACACAACAAAATATATTTTGGCAGATAAGAATGGAAGGTCCGTGTTGTCTTAAAGATGGCACTTGGACCCACTAATGCCCGTGCAACATGGAAATGCTTGTGTTCATCTTCCACTGAACATGAAACAAAAACAAATCCGTAAAAAGTAAATTCTTTTACGAACTCACCACGTGAAGACACCGACTTAAGTTAAAAGTAGGGAATTTCAGGCAAAAAGAAATTGAAAGTAAATTGGGATTTTATTTTCCCTATTTTAGAATAGAAAGCAAAAGGGTATCGTCATGCAAATAAAGTTCATGTCATGTTGACCTAAATGCTTTACCACTTAGTTATCAGTTTTTTGAAAACTCATTCTAGCTTACATAAGGTTTATGAATTTTTTAAAAAATTTCAAGTAATTGTAGGATTTTCAAATATAATATCAAAATTTTAATCACATTTTCTATCTGAAGTTGACTGCTTTCGTTCTAATTCAATTCAATCACATGCTAATAATGAGACTTATATTTACATGATTTCTGTGTATCCCATGTGAATGGTTTCATTATTGTAGAAAGTAGGAGTTCAACAAGAAATGGGACATCATAAAAAAGGAAAAAAAAAAAAGAAAAAAGAAAAAAGCATAAATGAAAAGCTAAAGTTATAATTAAAAAACATGAAACATACTTAGCAAGTTAACAAGGAATGAAAAAGTGCTAAAAATCGACTAAAGGATTGTTAAACATACTTGGGAAATCGGAGAGTAATTCAAGGTACATCACGCTAATTATTCTAATAATTTATAGCCAATTGCTTAGAACTTTTCCTTCCGTTATTTTCAATGAATTTTCATATGAAAAACCATGCTTTTTTTCTGTCTCTCTCACTCTCTTTTTCCTTCGTTTTTAATTTTCATTTTTGGGTTCACAAAACCATGTTGTTGTGGAACAACAAAAGATGAAGATGACCAAATGATGAGTCACTTTCCATTCTCAGTCTATTTCCTTGCATCCCATTGAAGGAAATGCTCTGAATTCAGAAAAGTTCTTAAACAAGAAACCCCATGTAGACATAACAAAAAAGAGAGGGACTGGAAACAAAACATGCAGATTTAGTATGATGATCATGAGTCAAACTATGTGTGGATTTAAGCTTACTGAGGAAATCTCCCAAGCTGAAGTTCTTGCCGTCAGCCCATTTCTGGTAGTTTACTTTAGAATTCTCAGTGCTGTCATGCCAACCAAAGGAGCCACCGACTGTGTAATTCTTGTAAGCATCAGCAGATCCTGAAATGAGCAGAAGAACCAGGCCGAAGAAGGGGAGAAACAGGAGGCACAATCTTCTGCTATACTTTGTCTCCTCCATTGTCATTGGGATCTGTTGAATCACTTTGGGGAACTGTGCACTGTGGAGGGCATAGATGGGAAACTATTATATTCCAAGTTCTGGTCAAATATGTGGCCCTCCTTTTCAATGGAATTACAGATCAGGATGTGTTTGTTGATGGATAAGCCCCGGGCAGAAGCAATAATTTTATGTGGACTAATAATATACCCACTCTATGATTTGTTATGTCTATTTTTATTTTTATTTTTTAATTAGATACCTGATATCAGTTTTAGTTAAATTTAATAATCTTAATATTATTAATTATAAGAAAATATCACTATATATAACCACTTCATAAGTTTTTTTATTTTATTTTATTTAAATTTATTATAATATCATTAGACATTACAATTTCTTTATTTATTAAGAGTTTATTTCCCTGTAACATAACATTTCTCATCTTAAAATAAAGTATACGAAATACTAGTTAAATACTACTAATTGATTTAATTTTTATAACTTATTGTAGAAAAATAACAAATTTTTTTTTAAAAAATTATCTCATTGATGAATGATAACAGAATTATTAAATATTAATATTTATTAATACATAAACTTATTTATATTAGGTGATGAAAAAACATAGTCAAAAATATTTAAAACTCTAAATTTAGACCTAAAATTAGACCTCTAATAATATTTTATCTAAAACTTTTAATTAATCAAAAGTATATCAGTACGAGCTGAAACAAACAAAATGCCCCATGTAAAGCTGAAGTAGGCACATCACCACCAAGCCACGGCGAAGAATAGTCAGCAAGGGAAGCACCAGGATAGTGGGGATCTAAATCAGTTCCTGAAAACTTTCCAGGGCCCGAAGACCACCCACACACTACACCCAGAGACACAAAGCTACAAAAATCGGGGGGCACAACCCGCAACACACCAGCACCGTAACAGCATCAAAAAATCAAGAGCACAGAAAAAGAAAGCGAGGGAGGCAGAGACCCTGCAAGAGAACAGGGGCCGTGTAATCAGATAACTTATAATTAGTGGCAGCTTCGCCTGCAAAACAATCTGCTTGAAGGGAGCCGCCATGGAGAGGAAAAAATAGCAGGGCAGCAGAGTCCCAGAGCAACAATTTAAATAAGCAGAATGTAAATGGACAACTAATTGGCAACCAGATAAGATGACCCCTCCAAGCCCAACCACCAACAGGCATGACTTCACAAGCGGTATGGTGAACAACTGGAGCCAATCAACAGGCTCAGTATGCCTAGAAACAGCTTGTTTGTCTGAAGAATCAGCTGTAGAGTTTGCACCACGTTTTATATGTATGAACTCCCAACAATGTAATTATTTTACGTCGTCATTGTGTTCTCTGTCCTATGGAATTGATGAGCTCTGGCCTTTTTTTTTTTTTTTTTTTCTTCCGATCTAATTGGGTGACAAAATAGGCAAAAATTATAATTTTAGATAAATTATATATTAAACTCTAATACATCTCATACTGTGAAGACACATTAAGCAGAAAGTGTAAATGAAAAACTAATCTACATAATTTTCAAGAAACCATTCAACTCAAAAGTTTAAATTTTTAGTAAGATTTATGCATGAATTATATACTACAATTTAACTCATTTGTTAAAAAAATTAACCTAAAATTTATAAGATGGATGTTTAAATTTTAACCGTTGAGGTATTCCTACAGAGATAAAAAGCTCTATACGATTGCTATGACGTTCAGCAGGCAATGTTGACATGCAAACACCAAAAAAAAAAAAAAAAAAGGGTATTAAAAATAAGTCAATAATGAAAGAAACAAGCACCGTCTCCACCATAAAACACTAAAGAAGAGAAGACGAATAAAGCAATTAAGATACTGGCATCCTGTTACAGGCCAACAACGCAAAGGTAAATCGAATTGGGATTGGCAGAAGTTCTAGCATAAGCATTTGTGAAAGTACGTCTTGTGTTCTTTGTCCCGGCTTCTATTTAGCTTGCTGCCTTATGAAAGCGAGCAAGGGACAGGGGAACCTCCTTAACTGGGGGAGTGGAGCATTTCAGTGCAGATTTGTTTGTTCTGCTTTCTTGTCTACGAGAGCAAGAATGTTTCAGTCCGTGGCCTGATAGCCGCTGAATGAACATTTGTGAATCTTCATACGCAACTAATTGGTACATGCAAAAGGCTCACCAGATACTTCTATGAACATGTAAGTATAATTGGACTATTTAAAGCCCCGTTATTTTTATGTATAAAGAGTGAGTAATTACTCTGGATAAATCTGTATCCCGTAATATGGTTTCTGTAATTATGACTAATATTACGTGCCTATGTATATTATGTCTAGCAATCGTAGGTAGGAATAACACGTAGAAGAGAGTCTCTCTCGCATCCATGATCTCCGAAGCACCTTGGTTTTTGATCTTTTTAGCGTAGAGGATTAACATGATCTACATAGATTCCAAAGACCATACGATTTGGTCATGTAATGTATGGTTAGTTAAAGAAAATTGCAAAAAGGGAAATCGACCAAAAACTCCATCAAAATAAGGAAACCCAAAGAGAAAGAATCAGAAATTAGGAGGAGATGGCCAATATGGAATGTGGCGCATGCAAATGATTCTACCAACCGAACCTAACCCAATAACCACATGCCATTTCACTCATTCTAATAGACTGCAGCCTCTTTCCAAATTGAAGTAAGGGTGAAAAGATTAATGAAAGGATTCGCTGAAAATTTGCGGCAAGTTATATTGGATTTCAAAAACAGAAGATTCAAGTATTCATGAAACAAACCAGTTGCTTTGTGGCACATGACCACGTTCAAAAAAGCCCGAGACAACAATTTTTTTTGTCTGAAATAAGGTCATATAGTCCACACAAGGGGATGCAAAAGTCAAGATTCAAGCCCATACCTCACTTCATGGTACAAGACTTACAACAGACGAGTTGCTCTAAGCAGCCGATCTAAAGCAAGAACAAGTTTTATGCTAGAGCAACGAGGCGATTTTGGATGATACATCCATTAACCAAAACCACCAGTTTAACACAATAACCTGGAAGACCAGGAATCGTACACGTATGACAGCACTTCATCTCCCAAAGGAATTTCCAGATTTACAAAGTTTCAATCAGCGTCCATTTCTTCAAGTGCAACCTTAGCAGCAGTCTTTGCTTCCTCCAGGAGTTCTTCAGGAACCTGAAATCTCATAGCACCCATCAAAGAAAAGCATTACAAAGAGAACTAACTACTTTTTTTTTATTAAAGTATGATCAGACTTGTATTGAAACTTTTAATTCTTATATCCTGGCAACCTCATAGCCCAAAGTTAAGAGTCCAGACATTAATTTTCTAGGTCCCACTTTCAAACCCCCTAGCAGTGGGGTGGGGAATTTATAAGTTGTATAGTTTAGGGCTCGACAGCCTTCTTAATGGACCAGAAAAGAAAGAAAAATATGTATCAGACAACAATAATCTCTCTTTCCCAACAAGGGCAGTCTGATGTTTGTTAACTGCCATGTAACCTCATTTGACCACGCATATTCCATCGAAAAGAGACTTGCGTGCAGATAAATTCCATCACTGTTACAAAGAATCATTAAAAAGCTAGTTGGAACTGGCTTTAGAACTCTCCAGCTTCTGCCTTTTCCAACTCTAGATCTGGGAAGCTGGTTGGAACAGACATTGGGAAGCTCAGGCTTCCACCTTTCCGATGTCGTCAGTTGGCTGTCCCAGTGTCAGTGTACGTCCACCATATACTTATGCCTTTATAATTTAGGAAGCTTATGTAAACTACTGGATGAAAATGCCCACCCTCATTTGCCTATAGTTTTCATGAATGTGATCAACTTTTAATTCCTAGATTGCTTTCTACCAAAGAAACAGGGAAATAAAAAATTGAAGCACATGAACTTTACCCCAAATAGAGAGTAGAACAGTACTTATTTTTCTTTCTTTTTCTATAATCCAGTAAGATAAACAAAAATGATCCAGATGGATCAGAGAGTACCTTTGTGTGCTGTCTTTTTGACTCATCACAAACCCAACTCAGCTCCAATTCAAAGGCTTTGTCCTTTGCCTCATCATGCACCTTATAAATGCTGCTTAAAAGCAACAGAAAAATTATCCTCTACAGAGAAAGGGTTGAACTTCTACATGTGCACATTCACACACACATGCCCACTATTATCACTCTCATGAAAATTCAATTTTACTATCCTCTCTTCTAGTGACATAAAACATCAAACAGTGTTGTAATAACCAAATTCATTACCTAAAGCAATGGAAAACATCTTAATCTCACTACAAGTAGGTAAAAATACAAGTCTCAAAGCATTCACTTTACTCATCGCACTATCCAATTACCTTTCCATTCTTCTCCTAGAGACCTATTTCGATAGGCATTACTTTGTAGTGACATTTTAACCTGGCCCCAAGCCCCAGTGTTCTCTTTATTGTCTGTGGAACGTAATACATGCAACTGCTATAAAGCTAGTTAAAGGTCAAATCAAAAAGAGAAGAGGAGTATGGTCTAATTGCCTAGAAAAATTGGAAGAGATTGCTTTTTCTTCAATCTTTCTCAGTTCAGAGTTGACCTTGTACGAGATTTGCCCAAATATTTCTATGCCACTCTTTTATTCATGACTTGCTTGTTTTATGTGTTCCCTTATTTAGGACTAAATCCCTTAGTTAATGTTGATTTACTCTAAAAAGCTTCAGCACAGTGTTGTGAAACTCATCCAAATAACAAGTTCATGATGGTAACAAAACAATGGTACGACTTCTTAGTCGTTTTCTTCCAGAAGATACATGCTTCAACTAATCCAAACTCAACTAGCCCAGGAAAAGCATGGATGGTGCCCAAGCTTTTTGCACAACAAATGTAGACACATGAGGACAAGAAACAAGGGAAAGAAACACAAATATTTTCAGCAGAAGAGATAAAGAATCTCAGCTTATAGTAACAAGCAGTTGTAATTTGATTAGAAATATCCAAGAGGTATGAACATGAAGATGAGGAAAAAGGGAAAAGGCAGTAAAATCAGGTGCTAAAGGTTGGCCAAACATTGCAACAACAATATTAACGGAGGGAAATACAACTCAACCAAAAAGAGTATAAATGCAGGAAGCAAGGTGGGGGAGGAGAGAGGAAACCAGAGACTATACTCACATTTTGGCAACTTCAATAACTCCTTCACGGCAAGTCATTTCAGAAAGCTTTAGCTTTTCAATTTCTCTGTTGACATCAAAAGAAAAATAGCAATATCAATATAACTCAAGTGAAAAGCCAAAATTTAAGAGAAAGTAACAGACTGAAGAGCTACCATAGTTCTGCCAAGACAGATCCATGTCTTATGGCATAATAGCATACTAGGAAAAAGGAAGTGATAACTCACGTTTTAGCAGCCTGCTTCCCTTTTCCAATTGCAGCACCAAAATATCTCTACACCCAGCAAAGGAAAATATCAACATATTAAGGACACAGAATATTCTATTTAAAAAGAAGAAAATGAACAGGAAGAGGCCAGATCTGCAACAAAACAACTTACATAAGAAATGCCAGATGGCTCAACCATGTATAATTGTGGACCATCTCTGTCATAACCACCAAGAATTATCCCACAACCAAAGGGCCTGTGGTATCGACAAATTTTAGTTGTTTTCCGAAAAGGGAACTTAGTAAAATGCAGTTTCAGAAACATGGAATTAAAAATCCAGCCTTATCTTACCTAAGCCACCAATAGAGAGTGCATAAATGCACATAACTAGCAACACGTTCAGCAAGTTCCTTCACAGATATGGGTTCACCATAGACACTACAGGAAAACAATGCATATTAACTCTGAATTAGTAAAATTGAGGGACATATGGAAGTTTAAAAAGCATGAAAAGCAAAAGAACTAATTTCATTTCAGAATTACACTTACAAAAACTGTCATACATAACATACCATATAGGAATATAAGCAACAAATTCAAGAACTAACATACATAATATAAAAAGACATTTTTTATGATCAATTCGATAAGGGAAGGTGATCATAAACAGAGGTAATCAGTTGAAGGCATATCAAATACCAATGGCCATTCATTCACAAAATACTCCACTTCTTAAAAGGTTTCTTAATTTCTGAAGGACATACAAACTATTTAGCTTAGAACTTGACAAAAGTGTCAAAAGAGCAAATTAATAAACCATGTTGTCACTTAAAGTAAAATAACTGTGTGACATATATAATGAATAATGAGACACCAAGCAATGGATTAATTGCATGCCCAATGGTTATAAGCCCAAAAGGGGAGGATTAACAACATATACACTTGCATCAATGGACAAGAGCTGCATGTAACCTAGCAACAGCTAAATCCATAATTTCAAACTCAAAATACCAGGACAACGATTCTGGGCTCATACTTCAACAAATCATGATCACAGCTTTACAGAACATGTTTTTTAGTGGCACCCATCAATTTTTTCTTTTGCTTTCCCCAACATGCAGGCTAGTTTTATCAAGAAGACAGCATCTTGAAATCAGCATGTGCAACTATGATACATGGTTAAAACAAACAAACCTCTCATAATTGGTTGCCTCAGACCTCGCTCGTGCAACAATTTGCCTTCCATCAGCTGCTAAGCCAGCAACAGCCTAACATTTGAAGCACAATGTGTGTGTGTGTGTGAGAGAGAGAGAGAGAGAAGGGGTCCATAAGGATATTGTAGTATAAAATCAATCCTTCATCAGGTCAAGCAAACTGGCTGAACATATACCATCTCAAGAACCCAAAGTTGCATAAAAATTTTGAAATTTGAAGCCATGAGACTATAGTGGGATCATTGAATAAATATAAAATTCTGCTGTTTCCCATAACAAAAAAAGTTACTGCAAGTGTTGCTGTTAATATTTTCTGAACCTCCATGCTCTGACCAATAAAGGAAACATAGTATGGACAAGCAACAGACATTTGACTGCCGGTACAGGAAGATCGACCCAGTCAACTGTAACTCTTTAAACTTCTCCAAACAAAATGACCTTGATGTAAACACACAGGGGACGAACACAAAGCAAATGAAACTAAACCTGAGTGCCAATAACTCAAATAGAACATTTGTAATGCCAATAACTCAAATAGAACATCTAAAAAAGTCACAGATAATTCTTTAATTTCTTCAGTAAGTAGAAGACAAAAGGGAGCAAAAGAAAAAGCACCATTCCAGAATGCCGATGAACGGAATGTATTCTCCGATTCGAACCCGGAAGCATCATCTTAGATGCTATAAGCTTCTCTACACCCTAAATTCCCAAAGACACAACAATAACTAACATCAACACTAAAATCTAAAAATAAAAGGAACAAAATACAAAAAAAAAAAAAAAAAAATCTGCAAAAAAAAAGAAAAAAAAGAAAAAAAAAACACACCAAAACAATTCCGTCTTTGCATTTGATTCCAATAACAGTCCTACAAAGGGGAAAAAGTTGTATTACAAAAAAACAAAATCGCAAGCACATTAACGAAATCCCTAGGACTTTCGATCTTACTATCAACAGATAGAGCAGGAAATTTGAATTTAATATTTAAAGGGGAAAGGAAACGAGAATTAAACAAACCCGCTGTTGTCAACGGCTTTGGCGGCGTATTCGATCTGGAACACGCGGCCGTCGGGAGAGAAGGTCGTCACCGACAAGTCGTAACCAGTCCCTATAGTGCTCATCTTTTTCGCCTCTCACTTCTTTCCCTCCGTGCCTTCGTTCCTTTCGTTGTTTTCTGTTTTTATTTTTATTTTTTCCTCAATCAACCGTCCTCGCCCCAGGAAATTAAAAAAAGAAAAAGGTTTTCTTTCTTCTCAAGACAACGGTGAAATGCGCCTCCCAGAATTGGCACCCGAACTCTACGCTTCCAACTTTGAAGACACTCTTTAACTGAATTTTATTGGTCATTGAAACTTTTTCGGTTTTTTTTTTTTTTTTCGAAAAAATCTGATCAGTGTCCCTGGAAAATTTTTTAGGGTCTAATCGGTTACTGAAAAATAATTTGTTAATAAAAAATATTTTTAAATTTTAATTATTTAAAAATTTAAATTAAAAAATTAAAAATTTTAATATAAATTAATTATTACTGTAAATAAAAATAAAAAATTTAATTAATTAATTATAAAATAAAAAAATTTAATATTAAATAATTAAATTATAACAATAATTAAAAAATAATAACATATAATTAAAAATTAAGAATAAAAAAATAATAAAATTAATCAATAATTAAAAAAAATTATAATAACTTAAAGATTTTTTATCTTTTCAATTCATATTTTTCTCTCTTATTCATCACAATATTTATGAAAATTGACTTCTCATTAACTTTACAATAATTTTCGTATCAAATAAAGAAAATAAAATAAAAATAAAAATAAAAATAAAACTTTAAAGGGAAAAGTTTTACCGAAAACAAACGAGCCATTAATTTCGTTTTAGTTTATTATATGGGTTGGGTTTTTAGATTATGGGCCAGATTGGTCCGGCCCATTGATTCAACGGCACTGGTCTAGGAATGGCTAGCATGCATACATAATAAAAATGAATGTTTAAATTATACCCAAAATAATGAAACATAAATATATGCTAAGAGTGGCGACGTACCCACCATTTTCCTCCCAGACAGAAAACAGAACTTCATCCATGTTGTGTATGTCTGGCGACATTGGTCTCCACAATTACAAAAAATTAGTCTCATCCCTTAATACAGTGACACGTCGTCGTTTATTTCAAGGAAAATATGATAATTACCAACCATTTTACTAAATTGCCATACGAAATCAATCAAATCATCATAACATATAAAAATGCATTTGTAGAGCTTATTGACATGTGGCAAAGAGTGATTTTGAATTTGCCTGTAAAGCTGGGAATTGGAGCTTATAATTAACTCTGTTCTTTTAAAAATTCAATGAATAGCAATAAAGTTGATACAGAATGATCAATAACATTCAACGTTTCGTTTGATGTTCCAATTTGAGAGTAGAAATCACTAACGGCAATGTGAGGAGGCAATTGGTTAGTGGAGCTGTCCGGAGATAGACTGAGACACCTCAAAGTTTTAAGTAAAATCACAAAGACAGAGACTTAAGGTGCGACAATGAAGAACAAAGAATGTGATGGAAATGGTCGCGTTTGTTCCTCCTTGTTGAGTGGGGTGTACAGAATTTTAAGGAAATTCTGAAAGGGTTTCAGAGTCTCAAGAGTGTATTTTTTTGGAGGGAGGTGATAGTATTTGTTGGCAGTAGGTAAGCTAATAGCCACACAGAAATCTTTTTTATCTCATCGGATGGAAGCAGGACTGTGGAGAGTCTCCTGTTGAAAAGGACTCATCATCTCCACTCCATTTCCAATTACCTCTTATGAACAGAAATAGCCCCACCCCGGAGGACCCAGGCAGCATGCAGCAGCTCCTCGTGATTCAACTGTGTTGACTGCGGTGAGACAATAAGGACTGATCTCATCATCAAATATCAGCCATCTGCAATATGTCGCTGTTGACCATAAAATTTTGTTCTCTTCAACTAATCTGAGAAGAGATCAGAAACATTATGTGGAAGTCAATTAGCCCCAATTGCGTTTGATACTTTGTATGAATTTTATTCATAGGCAAACAACCATAAATCAGCCCTTCCTAAATCATTTTACCATGGGCCCTTATATCTGTAGGAAGAACGAAAAGAATTCATGTTTCAAGTTGCTTACATTGGTTAAAAGCCCTTAAATCTGAACTTCCAGGATATTCAATATCCTCTGAGAAATATTGGATCACTTCTCATTCATACTCAAGATGATAGTAAAACGATAATGATAATGTAATAACAAATATGGTATAATTGGTTTTAATTAATCAATGTGAGGCATACTTTTTTCTGAACAAAAAATTGCGTACCTCTGTAAATGTTTTAACATCTAAAAGCTGCTACCAAGCAGAGAATCGTGTGGGAGATTCAATTAGATGAAAGCCTCCCCTGTCCATCGCCATCATCCATCTGTCCGCCTCAGCTACCCTTCCCTGCTTAAAGAGGCCGCGTACCATGGCATCATAAGTCCACCGGTTAGGTTCATGTCCTCTCTGGCACATCCTATTGAACAATTCACAGGCATGGTCCACGTCACTTATGCATAGTTTTCTCAACAATAAATTGTAAGTGAAGGTGTCAGGTGGGAAGCACTGGTCAATCACTTCATCCAAGTTGTAAACTTGTTGACTCAATCTATTATGAGTGGAGACTGAGCCAATGAGTTGGCCAAGAACTGAAAGACCATAAGACGTCTCACTCTGAGCCTCTTTATATCGAATCCAAGTCTTATGGAGTTCATCACCATTGAAGGCATGCAACAAAATTTGGTTACCGATGAAGGATGAAATACAGCGCCCTTCTCTCCCCAACTCATCAATAAGATGTATCACTGTATCATATCTCTTACTCGAACACAACAGGCTTACAAGCTCCTCAAAGCAGTAAATACTAGGAGTCAATCCTTCACTCAGCATTTTTTTGAAAAAGTCTAATGCAAGGTCCACCTTATTGGCTTTGCATAGACCAACAACCATGGTATTGTACAGCCTTTTCCCAATTTTCCCTCTTCTATGACGCACAACATCAAGGAAATTTAGGGCATCAGAGATCCTTTGACTCTTCAGAAAACACTGTAACATAAGAATCTCAGATATCACGTTTGGCAAAATCCCACTTCGTTCCATCATCTCAAATACTTGTCTGCCCAGGTCTGGCCTCTTAGCATAGCCAGCTCCACTAATGAAGAAGTTATAAGTATAACAATTGGGTTCACGATGAGACAGCTGCATCCCTAACAATTTAAAGAAGTGCAATTCGGGATTTTCCATATGGCATAGGCACTCGATAACAGATCTGACCAATGGCTTTCTTGGATCATAACCCTTATCCTGCATTTCAAGAAGAAGCCTAGCAGCAATATCTCCCCTACATAACTTTCTAAAACCATTAATCAAGTTCACATAAGTAGTTATTTTAGCAACTCTATTAATTCTACAAAGTTGTTTGTGTATCATGTAACCATCTTCTACCCTCCCAGCCCTGCATAATGCTGATATAAACTTGTCATATGTGGAATCACTGGGAATGAAATTCTGCTCTAGAGTGTAGAGAAGTAACTCCTTCATCTTATCAAGCTTCCCTTCTCTACACAAAGCATCAGCAAGTATGATGAATGTCCTCCTACCAGGGAAATATCCTTGACCAGCAGAATTTCTCAACACACGATAAGCTTCATCAGTGCTCCCATCACCCAATAGAGCATTGATAAGACAATTATAAGCCATGGTATTAGGTGAAATCCCAAAATCTGACCTTGAATTGTACAAGTCAAGCGCAACATCCACCATTCCAGCTTTGCAAAAGAAGCTTAAAGCAGCATTCATGGTTATTGCATCAGGAGAAATCTGACTTTCAATCATCTCTATCAGCAAATCACAAGCCTCCTCGAGATGGTCCTCCTTCAGGAGCCTGAGTAGCAAGCCATTGTAACGAAAAATCCCAGGAACATAGCCTTTGAATGACTTTTGCTTCTGCAAGAACTCCAAAGCCTCACCAAGCTTCCCAGATTGAGCAAGGTTCCTGAACCATGCATCATAAGCAGGCTCAACAGGCACCTCCCCCAACTCAATATAGGCATCAATCACATTGCGTGCCTTCTCAAACTGATCATCTTTACAAAGTGCATCAACGAGAAAACTCACAGCATAACCATAACTATTACCAAAACCACGATCTTGATCATTCAATAGTGCCCGACGTAAATAGGACTCAGCCTGATCAAATAGTTTCTGCTTACAAAAACTCTTAACAATTACTGAATGCGTGACATCTTTCTGAAACCCCCTAGCCAAAATCTGATTAGAAATGGCCTCAACGGCCTCAAAGCAACCTTCCTCAACCAATGCACTAAGCAGCACATGATAACTAAAAGCATCCAAGTCAAGACCCATAAAGCGCATTCTACCAAACAGTTGGAGGGCAAACATGGGCTTTCCGGCTAAGGCATATCCAATCACAAGAACTGAATAAAAACCGAACTTGTGATGAATAAACTTGTCAGCCATATACTTATCAAGAAAATCAACAACGAGGGGCATCAACTTAGCTCTCGATAGGATCTTGAAGATGGCGTAGAACGTATTTCGAGTATGGTGGAACCCCTTCTGGTGGCCGACCCAGTCGAAGAATCTGAGGCAAAAGAGGACATCGTTCTTGGCTCTCCCATAAGAAAGCACCTCCAGAACGAACTTCTCCGATAACCGTAGACCCAACTGGGAAAGTCCGACGGTGTGTTGCTCCTCCTTTCCCTGGCCGCCGCCGCCGCCACCGCCGCCATTGCTTAGGATCTCGTAAATCCTTTCCAACAAAACTGGCTCACCACCGTCATTCAATGATGCGTTTCTACCCTTCTTGAACCATTCCTTGAAGTAGGCGCCCACCACGCTTAAACTGCTGCCATTCACCTTGGCATCCTCAACTGCTGTGGCGTAGGCAGCTGAATTGTAATAGCAATGATTGCAATAAAAGAAGATTAAGAATTGTGGGTTTATAATATTAAAATTATTGCCATTAATGTTTGCAGAACCCAGAATTGCAGCACAAGAATACGAAGCAGAAGCAGAAGCAGAAACGGAAGGTAAAATGAGAGCTCTCGGAGAAGTTGATTTGGTTATTTGCTTTATTGATTGCATTTTTCTTTTTTATTTTTTTTCTTTCTTTGCTTTTTATTTGGCTCTTATATTCAACTCGGTGATGCTACTAACGATATCGACTCAGAGAAGTGGTTTGGTTCCATCTTGTCCCTCCACCCCCCCATGTTTTGTAATGGAATGTAACATTGGAGGTGAGGTCAGCGCGTACGGCTCAGATTTTCTGGCCCCCGCGTTGCCCGACCCATGCTGCTGCCGAAGGTAAGGCCGTCTGTTTGTTTGGGTTAAGCCGCGGATTGAATCATGCACTACTCGGTGGTAGAGAATGATTTTTTGTCGATTTTTTTATTTAAATTATATTTTTATATTATAAAATTTTTTAATTTAAAAAAATTAATATTTTAATTCAAATATCACATAAAATATAAAATAATAACTACACATTTAATTGAAAATCATATAATAAATTTAATAGAAAAGTATATATATTCTTAATTAATGATATTAAATTAAAAATAATTTTAAAAAATATTTTAAATTAAAAAATTTATAATTTTAAAAAAAATAATTTAAAAAATAAAAAATTGTTATAACGTGAGAGAATTATTTTTAATTTAATTCTTACATTAATATTTTTATTATATTAAGAAACATATTAGATATTAAAAATTTATATTTTTTTTCATTGAACCTCTGAATTTAAATTTTTTTAAAAAAGTATTGAGATAAAAAATTATTTTTATTGTGTAATTTAAATAAAATAAAATTTTTAATAGGTGAAAAAAAAAAAATGTAATGCGCCTGTTATGTCTCTTTATGGATAATACAAGCTCATGGGAGATTACATGGCACTTTTGTTGATGGTTTCCTGGATAATTTAGCTCGCATTATGTGAAAAGCATTTTGAAAAACGTAGGATTTGTACGTAGTTTGCTTCATACTAGCAAGAGTTATTGGGTTGGTGACAATTCCTCTTAATAAGGAGGGGTCGACATATTGAAAATGTACTCGGCTTCCCAAACTTGAGAGTTTACAACCTTGTTCTTATTTTTGCCGTGCCTTAAACTTAACTTTCATCGATGCTTAACATTTTTTTTCTTTTTCAACTTCAAAATTGGGGCAAAGCAGGTTTTGAAAGGTATACCCCAGTTTGTGAAGATGGTAGAAGTTGGTCCGAGAAATGGACTACAAAACGAGAAAAATGTTTGTCGCTACAAGTGTAAAAATTGGAATTGATTCGTAGGTTTGTAGCTGCTGGGTTGCCTGTTGTTGCGGCGCCAGGTTTTGTGTCGCCCGAATGGGTTCCTCGGGTAATTTGATCTCAGTGCACAAATGTTTTAACATTTGTGTTTGTCTGCCACACTATCGTGTGTACAGTGGAATATTCCATATTGGTAGAATCCTAGTGTAGAATCGAGATCTTTTGGTGTGTCAACTAAACAAAAATCGAAAAGCAAATGGGGATGCCGCAAATGTCTCGGTTTTTCTGAGAAAATAAGATTGTGTGGGCTCTGGTTGGTTTTGTTAAAAACTGCTTGGCCATGTTGACAAGTTAAGTTAAAACTTTAACTTGTTTAATAGTTTGGTCTAAAATTTTCTTCCAACTCTACCAAACTCAACAGGCGCATTCTTAATTAATACATAAGATAAAAAAAGTTGGCATTTCTGGGATTTAATTCAATTGTTAGATGTTAATTGTTAACGAGAGAGGGAATTCGTTTTCAAGTCTTTAAATCTTGTGAGGGGTTAAAGGGGGTGATGGAGTTTCATCTCGCGATCTCCTCCAAGTCTTCAGGTAGTTCCAGGGTTTCCATTCATGAGGGGGGAACAGAAGGGGGTTTAGGGTTTAAGAAATATGCCTAAATATCAACACGCGCAGGTCACTTACTTGTGTTTTTTAAGCTATCTCTTCCTGAAACAACAAAACCATGATTTCTAATTTTCTTTTGGGCCATCTCTTTTCGAGGGGATCATTCCATAAGTCGTATACATCAAAAAGAAAAATACCTACTCGCAAACAGACCAACTTTATTTTTGTTACGTAGATTTAAAGTTGGCATTTTGTTCGACTAGAGAAAGCTCAGATTTGAATATTCAACTTCTCTTAACAAGTTTGTTTTTGCTATCAACTAAATCAAAGCACGGTTGGCTGAAGCAAGCCGACTTTGTTGAAAAAATTGATTATCAACCATCGAGCTTGACAATCCAAAATAATAACGGAATGATGATGCTTATCAAAATTAGATTTTAAAAATCATAAGGCAACTGCCCAATTAAAAAAAAAAAAAAAAGAAAAGAAAAATCAAATAAAAGGAACATAAGCATAACCCAATTGTATCTCATTCCTTGCTCTGGAGTCTGGACAAGTTTTAGGATTCAGATCTCCCCTTCCTTAAAAACCAGAAATCACCAAAAACATAAACAAAGAAAAAAGAAAAAAGGGAGATTACCAATAACATGCTCAATAGGCAGGCCGCCTCATCTTACTCTGTCTACTTCATTTATAAGTTTATTAGATGAATTTATGGATTGGATACATATTGTTATATTATCATTAATTAATAAAAAAATAAATATTATTATTATTATTATTATTATGTTGACAAATTATTTTTTTTTTTAAAAAAATTATTATAGTAATATGTGTGTGGTTATATAAAGATGGATAAATACATGCCATCAAATCAATAATTGTGTGTGACTAGATAGGCCAACATTTTTTTCTTTTTTGTACTCGATAGAGCTAAATGCCCAGCCCATAATCTATTTGTAAAAGCTAATACAACCAATTACTACTAAATACGCCAATTAAAAAAATTTTTTTAAAAAAAGTTTCAGTTTTTTTTTTTCCTTTTTTGAGAAGAAATGAACTAGCAATCTTTACTACAATGCATGGTGGAGTTGATGCTAATCAAATATTGAATTGAATTCCTGAAAATGGGTGCGTAACCCTTTTACACGCCGTGTGTGAAGCGTGAAGCAAAAAGCCAAAAACGAAAGCTGAATTTTTGTCATGACTTGGATTGTAATGTGTAAATTGCAGGACATGGTATCGTGTATACCATCGTCTCGAACGCTGTCAGGAACAGGGAAAGGACATTGTTCGTCCAACCAATACACGGAAAAGCACCGTGGGCTTCACCGAACAAGCGTGGTGTCGCCCCCCTTTGTCTCACCAATATTCTTCCTTTTTTCCCACGGTAGGATTGCCGAATTGACTAGGTGAAAAAATCCTTTAAAAGAAATGACTTTTTAACAAAAAGAGAAAAAAAAATTGATTTGAAAGGCATTTTGAAAACTAATTATACATTAACCAAACCTTCTAATATTTTAGTCTAGTAATAAGAAAAAAAAAAAGTCATTTGTTTTGTTTAAGGCCATAAGTCTTTTTAATTCATAAAATATACTTTTTTAGTGAGTTGAGTTTAAAATTAATTTATTGTGTAGTGTAAATGTATAATATATAATTTTTCTTAATATAATAACTGTAATGCACCATTCTTACTTTCTTTGTAAAACAAGAAAAGAAAAGAAAAGAAAGACAAAAACATCAACCTGTTAATATTTTCTTTTCGGGTTTCTTTTTGTCGAGTGATACCAAGAACAGATCCATCTCCTTGGTCCGGTCAAAGCCGTCCGAACTATAGTTTATATAAATGCAAAAAAGGGTTTCTTTGGTTTCAGGAGGAAATAGCCTATATACCCTATACTTCGTTAGGCAAAGAGATCATCTGAGGATCATCTTGAATTTCTATAACTGAATTAAACCATGCCACTTGATGAAAACCCATGTGATCTTTTTTATGCAAGCGCACCCATAAGAACAACAAGCAGAGTCAAAACAGACCACGGGTGCTTCCATCGCTTGCCCAATGCTACTCCCACCAAAGCTACATACAACCTTGGAACCGAGCCAGCAACACCTATATTCACGTACAAGGGTGCAATTTCCGAGCTAGATGACTTCAAGTTCGAAACTATTGGTCGTTTCATCGACGAATATGACTTCGGAAGCAGCCGGAATTTTCAGGACGCGATTGACGAGGATCAACAAACGCATCCTAGAGAGCACAAAGAAGCAACTTCTTTTGTGGATGATCGTGATGAGTTTTATGGTGATCGAAAGGTGTTGCCCTTGAAGCCTCCACCCGGTCTTTACTGTTTTCACGATAACAACTCCGGTAACTGTGTCAAGAGCCCCGCTACGTCTTCCCCGAGGACTCCCACTTCCTCATTAAGGCATCTATTTACACGGAAAAGCTTGTGGAATGATGATTATGATCCCTTCATGACTGCTTTGGAGACTGTCAAGCAGGAAGAAAAGAAAGAAAAACGCAAGAAAAGCAATCACAGACGGATCCAATCCAATGGGAAGGTTGTGGATGAAGGCAAACGATTGGATCCTCTCAACAAGGAAGCAGCTCAATCCTGGTCCTTTAGAAGCCTAAATGGAGAAATGGGACATAAAGAATCTCCTGGTAGCTCAATGAGGCTTGGTGAGCCCAAAGGAGTTGCCTTTGCCAGGCATGTGAGATTGGTGAGAATGGATCATGAAAAGGCCGAAATGTCCCCACCAAAGGCCGCCAGCATATTTCACAAGCATGCGGGCCTTTCGACGTCATTCAGAAAGTTAATTGGAGAAATGGGTCCCCAAGAGGGCATGGAAGAGGCTCCTTTAAGCTCAAAAAGGCTAGCTGAGTCCATAAGAGTTGGCTTTTCGAGGTCCGGAAGGTCAATGAAAATGGATCATGAAAAGGAAGGAAAGCCCACTGCAACAAGCCCGAGACACCCCAAGCCCATTGAAAATATGGGAGAGAGTGCTAAATATAGTTCTGGGAACTCTTATGAGGGCAAGAAACAGAGGATCAAGAAGTTTGTTAAGGGCTTGACAATGGGGAAAATGTATGGTGAACACAAGTAGGCCGAACAAGAAGTTGAGAACTCAATGCACAAACTCATAGGCCCCTTAGGCTTCAAACATATGGGACCACTTCAAGGCAATGGGCTGGCTGAGGCTAGAAAGATGGCCGTGGCGCATCATGGGCAAGGACTTCTTCCAGTCATTGGCGTTGGGAACAGATTTGCAAAGCGATGAACCATCTTTCAAATTGCCTCCGGATATGTCATCGGGTAGATCCCCCTCTCTTTCTCTTTGGTTTTGTTTGTCGTGTTTGTTCTTGGTGAGCTAGGCCTTTATTAGAGGCAGGGTGTCATGACTTGAGACATACGTAGGTGAAATAACAAGGCAGTCGATTATATATTTGTTGCTTTTATTGTTAATTATATTTCCATCACGAGAGAATTAGACAGTGCTTTTTTTTTTTTTTTTCTCTGTGTGTTGGGTGGGTTGCTTTGGGGGATGATGAAACAAGAGAAGATGCAAAAAAAAGAAAAAAAAAAAACGAAAAATTAAAATCTTGATTTATTTTTCAAATGACCGAATTTTTTAAGGTCACTACCACTTAAGATGTTTGATTTTTTAAGCTTGTCAAAGACACTTTAAATCAATCTTATGTGGCCTATCGTGCCATCATCCTTTATAGTTTAGTACTATTTTGGTCCTTTGACCATCCTTTTTTACATTCCCAAAAATTAAAAAAAAAAAAGTTAGGGGGGCGGCAGGGGAAAAGATCTACTTATATATTGCGAATATCTTGCCTTGTCTTGCCCCCATATCAGCCACTACAGGAAATGACGCAATTTTCAGGTAGGATATGGATTGGCATTATATTCTGGAAAGAAATTTATGAGGAGCTTGCCTGTTCTTCTTAGAGGCCAAAACTGCAATGAAAAATTTCACCTTCTTTTTCTTTTGTTGTGTAGGTGATGATTCGAGTGCTTCAGCTTTGCCAAGAATTCAGGAGGCAACGCCAAAACGATTTATACTTTGATGCTGATGTCTAAAGATTGAAAAGCTCGCAACTTCTACATATTGCACAAAATGAGTGACAATTCACAATAGAATAACGTCCTGCCAAGAGCAAGATGATCTTGTACTGTAAGATCTAAAGAAAAGTTTGTTATTACAACTCAAACTTGTAACCGTCAGATCACAATGAGACTCGTCCTTCTAAAGACAGTTTACAATGATCAATAGAAAAAGAGAGTCACATCCATCAGGATTGCATGATACAGCCATGAAGTCCCCATCTAATTAACGTATATGTGTATATATAATAGAGAACAAGGAAAAGAGATGAACACGGCCTCCACATTTATTCTGTAGAAGTAGAAGCCGATAATTACAAAAGCTGCTTGTAAAAAAACAGAAATTGGAGCATTCTGGAAGCAGTGTGAGTTTTTATCACAACTGAAAGTGAAGTCCTGAAGGCCGTAGTAGAACTTGCTAATGTTGCAAGTCTTATTCCAAGACTTCACAGGGCCAAAGCTGCTTCCACTTGGAAACTTCCTCCTTATCGCTCAGCTTTCTGATTCCTCCATAAAAACCATCCGCCTCATTTCCCTCCTCCCGATGGTCTTTCCTTTTTATTGTAGTCTGCCTCCAACGTGAACCCAGAGTATACTGATGAAACTCCAACATGACAGTGTCTGCTACCACAAATTTAGTATTAGGTATCAACACAATATTAATTAACGGAAATCGATAGTTTATGAGGAATTGGACGCAAAGGAAAAGGCAAATATTGGTAGGATCATTGGTTTTAGACGAGTGTCATTGGTTAAAGCAAAAGGCAAAATGACATAAGCATAATCTTTTAGCAGAAGTTCCAATTGCTGAAACAAATGAATATTTTCTGCTAAAAAAAAATTTTACCAAAATCATATTTATGACAATCAAAACAGAAGCATATATGCATTTCCTTTTCATCAAGTTGCTAGCAACATGAGAAAAAGGTGTCTTTATGGTGATGTAACATGGCTAGTGGGTTGTCTAGTGCTCTCAGTTTCTTGAAGGCAATTGAGGCTTACTTTGTTGGAAAGAAGATGGAAAATGAGGTGAAAATGAAGTGAACTAAAAAATAACTAGTGCAGCCCCACTTGGCCCAAAGATTCCAACTTAACAAACAGATGGAAGCCAATAGGAGACAGAATTCTTTCCATGTAGCAGGCCATAAATATTCCACTGAGACATGAATTATTTCCATGTTGGTGGAAGTCATGACATATAGAAAATGATTTGTCTCAGGGACCAAAGAAACAGCATAATGGTGGTGGTCCAAAGATGGAAAGCTAGAATTCAAGAAAATAACCTCCCCAGAGCTGGGCCTTATCTGTAGTTTATATCTATCTCATCCACAGTTTTTAAAGAAGTAACATTAAAGGCACCCTAAATGAGAATTTCAAACAGCCATTCAACTATACTGCCTTGTTTAAACCTCTTGCATTTTTCCCTCCAAAATGTTTAGGCTTCTTTGTTTATAATGAACCAGAAGAAAATCCCGTATTTTTTAACGTCTGCACGTTGGTTTTAGATGTGCAAAATAGTTTGATTTGCCGGATTTTATATCATCTATTCTATTGCAATGGAACATAAAACTCTGTTTGGATAAATAAAGGATGAAATAGTCTCACCACTGTTATGACATCGGCAATAATTCTCATTTCCATCACATGGCTCCAAATGACCAACAACACCATACCACCAGCCTGCAGATATGCATTAAACATTTAATCCAATATAAACAATTTTAATTTGATTATTGTGTTTGGCATTGACTAATTTGTCAAATTCAAACAAGGGCTCAATTTCATGTAGGCATATTCAATAGCATCATTTAAGCAGAAATTGGTCCTCTGCCGTCTCTGGCTCTTTCTGACAAGGAGTACAATTATTCATAGAATTTTGCACTCAGAATTTTAAAATGAGCTGTCTCCAACTTTTCTTTATGGTCAACGATGCCATGTTAGTGTTGAATAGGTATTGATTCAATATTTAAGCTGAGACAGATAAGGAAGGAATTCAGATCAGTAAAAAATGATTTGTGTGAAGTACAAACCATAAGGGAATTCTTTATTTCTTCTCCACTGAATCTCAATATGATCCCCAGGGCACAAATCATTCAAGCAATCAGAAATATGTAGATCATGTGGAGAAGTATCAACAGGTGGCGCTCTAAGCCTTTCCCACGGCACATTATTCTCTATAGCAATTGCTCTCCTCCCATGTGGTGGGTACCTGAAGCAGACCAAATAATATAAAATTCAACCCCATTAGATTAACTTACCAATTTTGTTATTCCATAAGGTAAACATCCCTTGAGGCTTGAGGCTAAGGCTAATACTAGAATATAGAACACCACATGAACATCAGCAACAATAGCAATTAAACTATTGAGAATATCATTGGTCAAGAAGCCACTGTTTTGAGATACCTGGCTTGAAATGTGTCCGTACAAGGATCATAGCTAAGATCAGCATCATAACATGATAGCATGAAACCAACATGGCCATTCTGCAACAAAGCACAAGCCAAAGCTTTTATTAAGAACGAAATCCATGAAGTACAAATCATCAATCCTCACAAATACATTGAACGAATAGCTAACCTCACAAATACATTGAACAAATAGCTAAGTGATTGATTATTAAACACAAGGGAATAAAAGTTTCAATGAAATAAAGCTATTTCATGGCTGAAACGTATACCTCGCGGTTGTAGACCTGGGCAGGAAACCAAAACCTGCCAGTTTCAAGGGCGAGATACCAGGACATGACTGAATCGACAAGCATAGGACTACTCTGCCTGCCATTACAATCAACCTTTGATCTAATCCAAGAAAACGGTGAAAACATAGAAAGAAGCTTCATGATCCCATGATGCTTGCCATATTTACAATTGGTCAAATCCTTTCTTGAAGCGAGATACCATTGCCACTCCCTGTAAGCAGCAGGGCCAATTATCCTACCCCATTTCTGCTTCATGTGCCTTTTCCACAGGTGATCACTCATACACTTTTGCCTCAAAGAAGTGCAGACCCCCGCCATGCTACAAAGCCCTGCAGGTGGCAGCCTCTCAAGAATGCATTCCAGGGCCAGTTCTGGCAAGTCCAAAACTGACATCCCTCCATTCTCATCTACCGTGTTTTCGACATTTACACTTGAAATTAAAGCCATTTTATTTAAGGAAATTCTTGAGGTGATGCTATTGATAGAAAGACCTTTGAAAAGGTTGCTGTTTACCAAGCTACGATCAGAGAAGAGAAACAACAACTCTTTCCAGAACCAGACAGACAACAACCTCACATCACTTGCCCAAGGAGGCAGTGGTCTTAAAGGAAGAAGGAACTTTAAAAACAAGAGGAAGAAGAAACAAATGATCAACAGGCTAAGTTGCATTTAGAAAAGGAGGAATTCTAATTACGGGTCAAATTGAAGTTTGGCATAAATGGTACAAGATAAAGGTGGAAAAACGTTAACGAAGAGCCAACCAATTGTGGAAAAGCAAGGTTAAAAAAGAATAAAAAGATGCCCAATTGTTCTCCTCTTATCTCCCAACAGAACGCCTTTTAAATAAATAACAAGGTGGGATCTTGAGGATGAAATTACATTTAATAAAGCTTTTCCCTTTCAAGTTATGGGTTTTTATTGGTTCCAATAAAATTGAAATTACATGTAATAAAGCTTTAACCTTTCAAGATATGGGTTTTGATTGGTTCCAAGAAAGCCCACCAAACCCACCGGTGGGTTTCCTGGCCGAAAGGTTTAAGTGGAATAAACCGAAGGTATCGGCAGCAAGATTGTAAATTTCTCAAAGATCATCAAAGCTAGTAGCTTGTTGACATGTCACTTTGCTAAAAACTCCAGAATCCGAATGGTCCTGATTCCTGCACAATGCTTGGCCTTTTACAAAACACAATGCCCGCTAGAATCTTGATTCGTACAGACAGCCTCAACAGCTGTCATTCAGAAAGAGGACGCCTAGAGAGAGGGAGAAAGAAAGAGAAAGAGATTGGGATTGGATGATGAACCCAGCAGGTGGTGGGAGGCCAATGATGGTGGTGGGGTATTATGAATAACACCTGGAAATTCCAAGAAGATTGCAAAAAAGAAAGGCAAGAGAGGTCTAGATACTGAGACCCATATCACCAAATATCTTAATTTTCTTTTTTTTTTTTCAAACAAGAAAAACAGAAAATCCTTTGACGAAACCAAATGGGACGTCAAAAAGCAGGAGGAGATTACAGACCTGGGTTGTTGGATATAGAAGCACAGTTTGGTGCAACTCCCAACAACCTCAAGATCTGTAATAAATTACAGTAAAACTCAAGACCAACAAAAGTACACAAGACAAGAAAGAAACTTTTCAAAGAGGATGCTATCGGCAAGGCCAATAAAAATTAAAAAAAAAAAAAGAGTTGGATGAAGAAAATGATCAACAAGGTGACGGGGTTCCGCTCCTCAAACCCCCATCTCTCCAGCGTATTAAAATAGCATAAATGAAGCAATGGAGGAGATACAGAAAGCTGATATTTTTGTGTGACCTAACGTGAGGCTATGGTTAAACTGGCATTTTAGTTGGAGTCCGCAATGGGTCGATGGCAGAGAAAAACTTTGTAGTCAATAACTGAATAAAAAAACCAAAAAAAAAAAAACAAAGAAAAACAGTTAGATAAAAATAACATGACAAGAAAGGAATGACATTTTTAATTGGTGAAACACAACTGAAATTGGTTGGAGCTTAACGTGTTCTGCCTTGGCTTTTCTATAGATACGTTGTGTTTTGTCATCCTAGTTGAACTCTAGCACTTGAAAACGACCCTTTTCTTTTCATTGACTCTTTTGACATTTTTACTAATTATTTTCTGCTTTTAGCATTGCATTTCAATTTTGGCATTTAGTATTATTAAAATCCAACTCTTCAATCCCGTCAGAAACAAGCCACGCGCATGAGATATACCAAATCCGTGAAGGCCAAGCTCTTATGAAAATGCGTCGGCCCAATTTTTTTTCATTTTTATTGGATCTCTCTAGCTGGTGCCGTGGGGCGTGACTGTGGTGTCTGCATCCATTGTTCATGGAACAAGACGTCGACGTTTTGGGATGGTTCGTCGTGGCCATGGGCTCCATTTCTTTTTTGGGCTTTCTCCTGGCGGCTGTCGTATCAAAGCTTCTCCCACAATCCACTCGTGGGGGCCATTCAAAACGACATGTGTTTCGTTGTTTTACTCCATAAAACGACGGGTATTCCGTGGTTGATAATAGTGTATTATTGATGGTTATGGATTATTGACACCTAATTAACAAAGAAAATGGTGCAATTAGCAGCAGTATTCTTGATTGTGCAATTATCAATAGAGATGGGGCAAAAGGTGTGAATTTTTTGTCTTTTTTTTTCCTTCAATTTGACACGAATTCCAATTGTATCAATCCAAATTTTGACAGAATTTCAATTTAAATCTTCGTATATTGCCACATAACTATTTGAAAGTTTCTCATTTGATCAAATTGAACATTATCATCGGGGGGGCTGACGGTTTCTGTTTAAATAACACGATGACCTATTAAATTTGCAACCAAATTTTCTAATATACAAGTTTTTGGGTTACATATGATAAAAAAAAATAAATTTAAATATTTAAATTTAAAGTAATAAAATTGTAAATAATATTTTTTTTATAAAAATTAAATAAAATATTAATAAATTATTTTTAATTTTAATTTATAAATATAATAACATATATATATAGACAGCTTTTCCTCTTATCCTTAAGAGCGGATCAAAACGTCCTAGCCTCCAGGTAATGGTAATGGTACAATAGGGTTGCGCAAAGGAGTACCATATTTGTACAACCAATAAAATCCAAAGGAAGTACGGTCTGTAATGTTCGTGTAGTACAGCCCAGACAGGAACCGGAAAGCTTATGCTCTGTGTCCATATATAATAAAATGGAAACATCGCGGGTGGCAGCGATCCAATTTCTAAAAGCGAAAAAGAACAAGGCGTCACTCAATGGATATGAATATACCCTATTTTAAAATTTAAATTAATTATTAAATTTAAAATTTTAAAAAATTTATAATTTAATAATTTAATTAAAATTAAATTGATATATTTAATATTTAATATTAAATATATAATAAAATTTTAATAATATGATTTTTTTAAATAATGGAATATAAAAAATTATATTTATAAAAATTTAAAATTAATCAAATTAAAAAATTATAATTAATTTAATTATCCAATTTCAAAATTAACAAATTTTAAAATAAATTGAATTAGTTATATATAATCCAATTTTTAATTTTATTGATTTGATAATCCAATTAGGTTTTCAAAATTTTGATATATGTATGACAGCGGACTCGATCATGGGTTGAAAAAAAGTATATATATATATATATATATAATATTCTGCCAAAAATCACCAAATACTCTTGGAATTATACAAAAGTTGTAAGAGGAAGGATTTCCAACAAGGGCGACTTGAGATCACAGGTGGGGCATTCTCAGATATAACCTTCACGTCGATGTCGCCTCGTACTTCGTGTATTCTCAGGTCGCCCTGCAGGATTTCCCTTCACCACTCCGTCACATGAAGATACTGCACACATCTAGTCGGGCCCTTTCTCGTGCGCAGAAAGATTGGGTTCGATGGTAAGTCAAAATTTCTCGATATTTTCTTCGTAAGGTTAATTTACACATGCATGTCATCATAGATGATGATGCCACCATAAAAGATCGCACTTTTGGATGGCAAGATTTTTTTTGAATGTTGCAAGTGTTTGTAAATTTTTGAACCTGGAATCGACTCCATCGTATCATTTTACTTTCGTTTACCAGCTTCCGGGCAACAAATGGGAGACCCCAAATGGCTCAGGTTGTCAGCACAATGAGATCCATGTGTAAGGCAGGGGGAAGAGAGAACAGGGAAAGGGGAAATGAGAAGACAAACAATAGATCTTACAATTCATAAAAGATTTCTGGTTACAGGGCGGGAATACAGATCCCTTTTTCATATACATGAAGTGGAAGTGCCTTCAACGACATGATTATTTACTTATTAATATCAACTTCAAGTACAGCCAGGGCCATAGATAGCCTTCAATCACCTGAATTTGAAAAGACATAGTGAGTAATACAAATAAAGGCCAACAATAACAACCACAACAAAACCTTAACTCTAAATTTACAAATAAAGGCTAATAAGAGCAAATACTGTCATAAATTTACTGGATATTTATCAGACAAATGATAAAAATTTGAAGCATTTAACACATTGGTGACAGCAGCAAATCAAAAGAACCAAAAAAGACTACCATCCATACGCTATCATGATGAGTATACAGAAACAAAGTGAAAAAGAAACATTGCATATATGTATCCTATTCTGAATAAGCATAAACACGATGAAATTTCACTTGAAAGAAAGTCAGTTTATAGGCATCTCATTACCAAACCAATATATAGATCAGATTAAATGAGGAAGCGAAAACGGGTTAGTTTCCTCACATCATAACAAAAGGCAGAGCAGATGCCCATAAACGGACTATACAGAGCTAAAAACATCTAGCAATAAGCATGTTGCTGCCTAGCCCATCAATTGACAAACACCACATGGAAGCCATGAAAACATAAACCTCTAGCAATAAGCATGTTGCCGCCAGGCCCATCAATTAACAAACACCACATTCAAGCTATGAAAACATAACCTGTTAAGTGCATTTACACCACCTGCTCTCAACGTTCCAACCCACAAAAACCACCCCAACGTGACAAATTTGTTAGGTGCCACAGAAATTTGTAACCCCCTTTTTTTTTTTTTTAAATTTTTATTTGTTGTTGTGTGTAAAGCATCTTACTTTTAGACATTGTAGCTGAAATTACCTAGCTAAGTGCTAGAGTCAGAAGAGACAACTTCATCAGACTTATTAGAGCCACAAGGGGCATCACCAATAAGCTTGAATTCCTGAACCTCCCTGAAATTCAACCATGGCTTCTCCCACACCTTGGCTTCATACACTTTGAGGTGGTCTCCATCCTTCACCTCAATAGTAATGTAGTAAATTGTCCCAGCCACCACCTGCTGCTTTGCACTCAACACTTTCTTAAACTCCAGGACTGAGTTCTGAGTAACAACATTATTAATCCCACTATTTCAGTTATATTTCAATTTAAAGGGAGAAAAAAGAAAAAACCTTACAACAAAAGAAAACAAACCAATATTTATTTTTTTCCCTTAAAAAGAGAATAATAATAAGGTTTAAATTCCCGGGAAACAAACAGAAAAAGGGAAGGAAAAGGCTACCTCTTTCTTGTTGTGGTCATCGACGGCGAAACGAGCAAGATTATCGATTTCAACACTGTTAGCAAATCCCTTCACGTCTTTAACTCCACCCAGAGTTGCCATTATCTCTTCTCTCACTTTTTTCTCTCTTCCCTTTTTTTTTCCCTTCGAATCTTCGTTATGGTGTTATCGGTTTTGCAGATATATATCTATAGAGAGAGAGAGAGAGAGAGAGAGATGGGATTGAGAGAAAGAATTAGCGTGTGCCACGAATTACCCTATTTTGATTTAAAAATCATTTCATAAGGGCTGTTAAAAATTTTTAAAAAAAATTATTATTGGCCATAATCATCTAAATAATAAAATTATTTAAATTTTTAATTTTATATTTAAAATTTTAATTTTAATCTGTTTAAATTGAAAAAATATTTATTAATTTTGTTTTAAAAACAGTATTCTTATTGTTAAATTTAAGATTTAAAATTTATTTAAAAAATATATCCCTTGTTTACAAAATTTACTTATAATCTAAAAATTATTATATTTTATATAAATTAAAAAATATATATATTTAGAAGCACTCTCCTATTGTACGAAAATATCTAGAAATCGGAGTTGACACGTAGAACTTCGACGTCTTTAACCAGTACAAAACGCGTTCGATGTCGTGTGGTCAATTATGGCGGTCTTGTCGATGGCTAGCTTGTTGACTATTTAGAATAATTCTTATCCTTTCTACTTTCCAATCCAACAGACATCGTCCCTGGTTTTTGGCTGGCAGTTGCCAAACTTATCCGATAATATTTCTTCTTTTCCTTCTTGCCTTCCAATAGGCGCTCTGGGGTACGTTAGATGTCACTGTCGGGCTCTTAAAAAAATAATTACATGATATTTCATTAAAAAAATAAAAAGTTGAAAATATATATAAAAAAATGTAAAATCGAACAAATTTTAAAAAATAATAATAAATAAAATTCTCAAAGTTTCGAAAAAAAAAAAAAGAAATTTTCTTTGAAAGATTGTAAAAATTTCTGAAAATATCAAAATTTTAAAAATACAAAAATCCATTTTTAAAAAATATAAAAATACAAACATTTCACAAAAAGATAAATTTAAAATTAAGAAAATTGTAAACTCTTAAAAAACAAAAAGAAGAGACAAAAAGATTTTGATTTTGAACTTTTAGATTTTTCTTTTCAAAATAAAATTTTTTCCCTAAAATTTTTGAATATTTTTATAATTTTTTAAGTTTTTCTAAAAATTGAAAATACTCCAAAACTTTTTTTGTCTCTTCATTTTAATTTTTTAAATTTTTTTGACTATATTTACATATTTTTAAAAGTTACAATGTTTAATTTTGAATGTTTATCTTTTTTTTTTTCTTGAAAATTTTCTAAAAATTTTTGAACATATATATATAATAAAAAACATATTTTTAAAATTCTTTTAAATCATTTTTTAAATTTTTAATAAACTATCAAGTCATTAATTTTTGTGATAAAGAAACACAAACGCTCACTCGTTTTTATATAGAATTTTTTAATCAAACGATTCACATTTAAAATCCAATAATTTCTCCATAAAGCGTAGACCCATGATCCATCCTGACTTTGCTTGATTTAAGTATACGTTTATCAATACAATTCTTCAAAAACCATGTCTGAAGAGTCATGTTACGAGCACGCGAACTACCGCTCTTTTTCTCGTAGATATATGCCTTGCCACTTGGATATCACTTGCTTTTTTTCCCAAGGTCAATGCCTTAAAGGGCAACACAATAGAAAATCTCTTCTTTGCCTGTGTGCGTGGGATGTCTTATTCATATTCATATTCGTATTCGCTAAACAAAAACTCTAATATTTATTAATGATTATAAAAAATTATATTACTCATACTTACATATATATATATTTTTAAATTAATCATATTTATTTATTATTAATTATTCATCATAAAAAAATTATAATATCACTTGTTTAAAAGAATTTGATATTATTTATTTTAAAAAAATAAATAATATTTGAATATATAATAAATTTATAAATTTTATATTATATTTTAATATAAAATAATTAAAAAGTTAAGTATAAGGAAAAAAGTGATTTATACCTTTATTTTATTAAAAAAAAAAAAAGAAAAAAATTTTATGAGTCAATGTGACACATTTGACAAACATATGGACGATACACTCCTAAACTTAATTCTAGATAAAATCGATCTTCTAAACTCCGACGATTAACCAAGTTTTGTGTGTGACGACCACTGACCCTCCTATGTTTTAGCAGTCCCAATTGACCACACGTTAGAAGCAAGCTCAGCACGACAACGCCACCGAGCTCAATTGCAGAACTAACCATCTACGCGAACAATCGGAAACCTACCATTGCCTGCCATCGTCAGCCTACCCAGACAACGTGGCAGCCACAACACACGGCAATTGCTATTGTTTACACCTCACACTTTTTGAAATTTGGGCCAAAAAATAGACTCGGAGTACAAAGCGTTGGGCCGAACCAATCGTGCTTAATTTAATTCGTTGGAAGAACAAAATTTTAAGTTAAGTTGCTTTAAAGTAGTATCAAAAGGTAATTTTGGTTCTGATGTTAGTTAATTAGCTTGATAAAATTTTTGGTCTTGTTTCTAGAGACGTGACATCAAACTTTACTTGGCAGGAGCCCACCTCAAGGAACAAGAAAAAGAAAAATAAAACAATTTCAGTAATTTTCCTTTAATTAATAAAAATCGAAAAAATTAGATAGATGAGGCGCATGTTAAACACGTGTTGGTAAAATTAGGTGAAACAATCCTTAATAAAATTTAAAATTTTAAACATTATTTTAATGCCTTCTTTCATTTATCCCGTATTTTTCATACTCTTTTTTTTTTTTCTTTTAATGCTACTTGTACATTAAAAAAAAACCCTAATTATTTATTTAGAAATTAAAAAATTATAAATTTTATAAGAGTGAACGAAGTAACCTATTATATATCTCACAATTGAAAAAACATTACTAATAACTAAGAAAAAAAGGCCAACCAAATGAATAATTTGATTATCAACAAAAATTATTACGAGTTTTTCGCAACTGCAAAATGAGGGAATAATATTTTAAAGGTAATATAATAATAATAATAATAAAATAATTATATTTTACTCATTCTTACTAATAAAAAAAAAATAAATTACTCCTTATATATTTCGATTCAGTGACGCTGTTTTCGGGATCGAGGTATTAAACCCCGAAGCTCAGTTCGTTCGGTTGCTGAAAGTTCCAGTTCGCTTTGTCGGCTTTCACTTCGTTATTCCTCGGCGAGAAAGGCCGTTCGATTAGGGAGGGAGGGAAGGAGCCGGGGGGGGGGGGTGGGGAGGGACAGTGCTTTGAGGTTTGATCAATGGAGGAGCGTCAACAAGATGGAGATGCCCAAGGCGAGTCCAAGGTGACCGCCAATGCCCTTGTCTCAATTTACTCCAACTACCTCTGGAACCGGCTGCTCGCATTCTTTCCCTCATACTCCAATTTTCTCGGGAAAATTTCGAATCTTTATCACCAAACAGCCCGCAACAGGCGCAGAGCTTGCCGCCTCCCACTTCCTTTGCCCTCCAACTCTCTCGAATCTTCTCAGTATGTCTTCCCCTTCAGTTGTTTTATTAGCTCCTTTCATTTCCTTTCTTTATGTATGTACTGTTTCAATTCTAGCCTTAACCTGTATGAATGTACCAATGAAAAATGCACAAAATGCGTATACCATTTTAGTTGTTATAGACTGAAGTTTGTGATTGAATGAAGAACTTGTTGAAAGTTTGCATCTCTCTTCCTTCACCAGTTCATGGGTGGTGCATGGATAACATAGCAAAGGTGGAATTATGGTTTGGGCTTGGCAATGTTTTGAAAATGCGTTAAGTCCCACCTCGAGCAACTTTCTTTAGTTAAAAATGGCGTACCCGCGGTTCTCACCCAATGGGGTCTGTGAAGGGTTAGATGTATGCTTTCTTACCTTGTTTCTTCTAAATAGAGTTCTTCTTCTGTGACTTGAACTTTGTGACCTCCAGGTTACAATGGAGGAGGGGTGTATATATATACATAGGTTTTCATACTGGGGGGATTGGGGAAGGATTAAACACAACCTTACCCTTGTTTTTGACAAAGAGGCTATTTTTATAACTTGAACCTGGGACTTGGAGGTCACAATAAAGGAAACTTGCTGTTATATTAAGGCTTGTGTCCAAGCAACTTCCCTTTGGTCCTACTTTTAAATTTCATTTGTCTTTGTACAAATATGAATTGAGGAGTGTTGGCACTGCAGCTAAGTGATTATAGCTGTGGTGGCTTTTTCATGCATATACTTGGAAAAATTGTAAACTATTTGGTTTTCTGTTAATTTGGCTTTCATCTCTTGCCTTCTTTCAATAGATATGTATTTCACTTTATTATATCACTCTCTGGTTCCACTGTAGCATGTAATGTGTTAATGGAGGAGAATTTGGGACTGAACATTAAGGAGAGCTATTAGAAGTTTGGGATATAATCAACATATGTGGGTTCCACACCTTGGATGCTTTAGATAGCATGCTTGCAGTGACCTTGGTGGCACACTTAATCCTAGAAGAAGCTGAACTCTGTGAAATTTCTTTAATACTGATGTCTTTCCTGGATTGAAAGCATTACTACTTGACTGTCTGTGGACTGCTGGAACTCCTAACATTATTTGCACTTAGAGAAGTAAAAAAATAAAGTAATAAGTAACCATTAAATGTGAAATAAAGACCATATGAGAAAAAGGACCTTAAAACATTACCCAAATATTAAGACTTGGTCCATTGCAGCAGAGCTAAAATTGCAAAAATAGTGCCTGCACTCTAAAGTTGTGAAACTAGATCAGCAGCCAATTTAGTTATGTAGACATATGCTGTGACCATGTTACAAGAAGAAAGTGTAATGCTTGTCATAAATCATTTACCTGTCCTAGACACTAGGATTGGCTTTGTCTTGTTCCCTTGGTTTTTGCATCAGTCACAAGGAACATACTCTGCATTTTGTGTACTTTTGATTTGAGAATGTTTAGTCAGGATGCTGCTGAATTTGATCTTGATGTTCTTTTTCTGCTACACATGCAGGATTATGACAGAGGCACCTAGAGCTTATGAGTTTTTGGAAGATATAATGGATCACATCATTATTAATATGCATAATATTCAAAAGAATTTGCAATTTTGGCAATCTAGAGCAGAGGTTGGCAAATAATATCATCTTGGTTGTAGGCAGCATTTGCCAGTCTAGCTTATGTACCATTGTTTTTCATCATGTTAGTTATTTTTCCTCTTTAATTTCAGGGTTCTAGTGCTCGAAAATTGTATTTCATGATTTTTGAGAGAGGACCATGGGCTTTCATTGATGAATCGGCACACTTATTGCATGAATGTCTGGCTGAGGGTTCTTCCATTCAGCATGTTTGCCAATCTGCATCTGCTTACATATCTGAAAGGATAGCAATCTTAAGCACCATAAGATCTGCCCTTGCTACATTTTTGGCGGAGGTCCTTATCTCATTCCTTATTTCTTTTTTCCCCACTTCATTTTAGTGATGTCACTTACCTGTTTTGCCTGCATCTACAAGATCTTCACAAATAATCCCAAACTATCATTCTCCATTTTCTTTGTTTTTTGGTGAGTAATCAGAGCTAACACCATCCATAATCATTGTGATTTCCATGTTACCTTTTGCTGTACGGAGTACCCCTATTTCTCCTTGGATTTTTCACCTCCTTCCCTAGAATTAGGGTTTTGCTGATGTTTAGATGGATGAGTTTGAACATTTGAATCATGCTATATGCTACTATAATAAACGGCTCCTTCATACATGCTTATATCTACTACTTGTTTTAAACTTCATTTACTTGATTGCTAATTTATCATATTCAACCGTGCCACATTGCACTTTGTTTAGGCCAGCATCTGTGCAGCACTTATGCAGTTTATGCTCATGCACCATGCAGTCCCAAAAACATTTGTGTGCTTGCAATTATAATCATTTAGTATTGTCATAAGAGTGTGTAAAATTAATTTTTGATATTTTTCCCATACTGTCAGGTTTATGTGGAGGTTGACAGATGTGGAGAAGACTTGGTGAAGGATCCAGAAAATTTATTTCCCTCACTACTAGCAACTATTAATGATATGTTTTCAACTTTGGAGGCATCAATTGGCCATCTGCATGCAACACATCAGGTAAATGCAGTGAAAAAGATATGACATTGCTTCTCATCCTTGTGGCTATTACAGTTTGTTTTTGACCTTGCTACTTTATGTGCATGCTCATTATGCATTGGTAAGATGCCACAGTAGTTATCTTTTTTCATTCTATACCTGATTGTTTTGCAGACTACTTCTATTGATGGAAGCAACTCATTTCCTCTAGTGCTTGAGAAATTACCAGAAGTTAATCAAGAAGGCTCTGAGTGGACAGATGCCATCAATGTGGTTTACAATAATCTAGAGAAACTGAACTCATATTTATCTCTCATTGTAAGAAATTCCATCATCATTTTTCATTATGCTTGCCATATGATGGTGGTCAATCCTGATAGAATCAGACTTGGTAATCATTTATTACAGGATATATTATTTCTTCTCTTCCATACTGCTCCTAGGTTGCCAAACATCAAAAGCCCAGGAAAATAACACAGTACTGGATACGCTACACATGTGGTGCTGTTGGTCTTTCAGTTTGTTCTATTTGGGTCCTCCATCATAGTGGTTTGATGGGAAGTTCTGATATTGACAATTGGATTCAGGAAGCAAGGGACTTCATTGTTAATTTCTTTTGTGATCATGTGGAGCAACCGGTATCTCAAGCTTGCTCTTCAAATTATTAAGTTGCTATAGTATGAACAATATATTGAAAGTGAAATTTACTTTGGCATGTTGGGAGCATATGTTTCTTTGAGCAAAGTTACCTTGGTTTTACTTAGACTAATGCCTTTGTAGCTTAATTAGGTACTGGATCATTTTCCTGATTATGTTCCTGAAATGTAATGTTACGTTAATTGTTTGATGAGTCATATCTGGAGGAACCATGTAGATATTTAGTTGTCAATCATGTAAACCGAGTGTTCTGTCAATCATCAATTTGGATTTCCCAAGTCGTGCATCTCATGTTGGGCTTAAGAGTGGTTTTGATATCCAGCTACTTGTTTTAGGGTTGCTTTGGATTTGGGATGAATAATTTATCTCATTTTCTCCTCATTGTGTCAATTATCTTGTGACACATGCTAGAAATCTCTCTTCCCCCTGCTTTATCTGTGACCTTCTTGAGTGCATTTTAGTTAAGGTACTACTTCAGAATGTTAATTGACTTAATAAATTTGACTGGATTTATGTTCAGCTTCTGTCTATTAGAGATGAACTTTTTGAGACATTCAGGAAGAGACACAAAGGTGTAATGGAGGTAGAAGAAGTGCAGTTGACTGCCAATTCTTTGCACAGGTTATTACTTTCTTTTCTTAATGTTGAATAGTGATGACTCATTATCAAAATTGGCATTTGTAGGTCTTAGAATGACATATTTATAAACTCCCTTTTAGGCCTTTTGTATCTGAATGTCCCTCAAGATTGTTACTTAGATGTAGTTCTAAGATATGTACAAGTGAAGTGATGTCAAGAGAGTGCCAAGGTTGCCAAAGAATATGCAAGGGTGTCATCATGTTAGACAAACTTTTTCAAACAAAAGGAAAGGAAATTTTGTTCTAATAGTCTAATGCAACAAAAAATGATATATATGCATATCACTCTGCTGCAAGGATGGAGACAATAGACTATCTATGATGCTGATGTAATTTACGTTTGAAAGAAGAAACTGAAAATGGAGAAATCAGGAGCTTAGATCTGGCTCATGCCTTAGCTTTAATATCCAAGTGCAAGGTTAGTTAAGGAAAAAAAAAAAAAAAACACTCTGATTCATGTAATGAAGAGGTTAATCAATTACAACTCCTTAGTTGGGCTATTTGATCATTGTTTTTTTTTATTTTTTTCATTCCTTTGCTTGCAATCATCTTAATTAAGGTGGTACATTGAGAATCTGGAACAAACTTGTGAATAATAGGTTTCTGCAAATTTTTGCAGTTAATGTAAATATTATATGGCGCTTATAAATTCTCATGTTGTCTTATTAGACATTCAATCTTGCAGAAATAAAAGTTTGCTTTGTTGAGCTTGTTTTGGTTTGAGGCAATTATTTGTTTGAGTTGCAGAATGTTATTAACTTTCACTGAGCAGACAAAAGGTCAAAAGTTCCCAGAGAATGCATCAGATCAGGAGATGCTTGAAATAGTTATGTCCAGGTAGGTTGCTTTCTATGCCTATAGGTAGTTATCTATGATTTTAGTTTCAAACAATGAGGGAAAGAGATGAATACAAGTGCATATAAAAGAAGACTACCATATTTTCAATGAATAACTTTACTTTCAGCTTCATGCATTCATTCTCCTCTCTCTTTTGTTTGTTTACTTTTTTTGAGTTGTATATAATGACACATCCAAGCCATGCAAAAATTACATTGGTAGTCTTATGTCATTGTATGTGTGGACTATTGTTAATTTTCTCTATCGGTCTGATATTGGGTTACTGATAGTACATAATCATGGGTACTCTGATCGACAGTTATAACTAATTTTTAGATTACTTTTGTGCCAAATTTAGATGGAATCTTTAATATGCAATTTACGTGGGTTTTAGCTGTAGTTGGCATACATAAAGCAAAATAATGTTAAACCAATGGAATTGAAATTGCTTATTGTTAATCTCAGACAGCAGGCCTCATGGCAATATCCAACTTGGTGTGTGTGCTATGAGAGAATTTTGAATTCTCTGAGATGCTGATGGGGAGCCTAATGACTCACTTAAATATGGTTATGATGTTCTTTCTACAAGTAATGTATACACATGGGCAAGGCAAGCAATGTGCATGACTGCTGTTGGTTTTACATGCATCTGTCTGTAGATTCCTTCAACCACTATTTTGTTGAATAGCAAAGCAAATTATATTTGGAAATATCATATCTGGCAAGTGCTATATCTGAACTAATGCAGCAGTCTGACCTATTAAGGCTATTTGAAGATTGATAGTAATACATACTTCGTCTTCACAATGAACCAAATAGTTGGTGACTGGGTGTAATATAACCTTGAAAATTCATGCACTAAGTGGGCAGCCATGCTTGTCTAAACTAAAATGGAAAGCAAATAGAGCAAATACAATTGCCATAACAACCCTCAAACCAGAAATGCAAGTGAGACAATCCCATAGCCACTAATGTCTTTTGCTATTTTGTTTTCTTCTGTGGAACATTTAATCCCTATGCTTTTGAAACTCAGGTATGAAAAGGAACTAATGCATCCAATTCAGAATCTTGTAAGTGGTGAGCTTGCTCGTGCTTTGTTGATCCAGGTACCTTCAGAATACTAAATTATTATGATTTTCTGCTCTTATTGTTGGTTGTAATGTAATGGGTTATCTCCATTTCAGGTTCAGAAGCTAAAACTTGATATTGAGATGTGAGTTCACTGAGTGGTTGCTTGGACTGACAATTAATTATTGTGGGCTTTCATTGTATTCTAATTTTGTCTGTCTTTAAACAGGGCGATGCTCGAACTTGATCAGATTCTCAAGGCGAATGAAATCAATTTTGCTATTTTAGCTGCCTTGCCAGCTTTTTTCATCTCCCTCATTCTGCTGATGTTAGTGCGTGCGTGGCTTAAAAATGTAAGCCTCACAGAAAATTTATTTCATGTCTGTCTGGGCAACTTCTTTAAGTCAATTAGATCTGTTTCACAGTATTGGATGCCATATCTGTATCTTACACTAGTCCATGGGAAATATGTGTTCCTTTAGTTTAGCCTGTCAGTCAACTATGTTTTGATATACGTCTACCCTTCTTGATTTTGGATTAGGTGAAGTTGTTCTCATTTGTGGAATCTACATCGTTATGATTTCTTAAGTCAAGTTGAGAAAGAGATTTATTACTTGAATGGAGTGTAGAATTTCATTACTCTAGCAAAAAATTCATAATAGAAGTGAAAAATTTGGTAATGAACCTGATGTCTGGCAATTTGTTAGATTATATTTTGGGAAATGAGGATTCCACAGAGCATTAAACATGTACTGAAAACAATAGAAATTTATTTCAGTGCACATGATTCTTGCATTGCAAGATCAGAAGACATTAGATATATCAGCTTTGCTCTCTACACCCCACAGGTGACAATATTCTTTTTTCCATGAGGGATGAATTTTATTAGCCCAAAATTAGCGTAAGACCTGCTACAGAATTACAACAAAAACAGTAGTTTCAGAAGTAGAACTTAAATGCTGGAAAGCAATTAAAAAAGCTTCTTGACAGAAGAATAGAACCACCTAGAAGGACCAATTTGTGAAAGCTTAAAACCATTCATAAAGATATTAGATTTATTGTTTGACAGAGATTTTCAGCATGCAGCATTCTCTGTCCAATTTGCTCAACAGGTTCTGAGACAACACTAGAGAATTGATGACAGATTTTCACTTTTATTTCCTTTATATATGATGAGTTCTAAGCTATTCTAGTTCAACAAGATAGACTGGGACAGGAGGGGATAAGTATTGAAAAAAATTTGAACAAACTTTCCTTGTGCATATCTGGATATAAATTGAAATTTATTGAACATATCTCTAGAGCAACAATATACCTTTGATTCATTTAGAGGCCCATTGGGCAGTGGGCCATACAACAAGGCTAGCCCTTCACTATCCCATAAGTTCCCTCCATCACATCTGATGAAATTGAGCCCGTGACCTATTGATGTTTAGAGGCGAATTGAAAGTTAAGGAGTGTGAATTCTAAAGATTCACCTGGGAAATTAGAGAGGTCTCCTATGTTACCCCTAATATCGAAGTATTTGATGTAATTTCATAGTGTCATTCTATCTGAATGCTTCGTGAAGTGCATAAGCCAAACGAGGGAACAGGAAGACCTAGGATGTAGAAGAGCATAACATGAGTGATTGGGCAGATCTACTTAGGACTGAATTTCATGCACTCTTTGATGTCTCTGTTCCTCCCAGTCGGTTACCTTGTTTTAAAGGCACTTGTTGGAGTTTGCCAAAACTACAGGATCCTTTTACTTCCCATGCACCATCTACTTTGCTGGGCTTTATGATTTAGCTTCCAGTTGAATCATTTGGTGGAAAATCAGTTTCATTAAATACAAATTTAAGTATATGTAATTATGGTATTAGACTGTTTTAGTTTCCTCTTTATGGTAGATATTTTATGTGATATTGTATAGCATTCCATGTGACATCCAGCTACTGTGTCAACTTTGCGCCTGGTGTTATTGTGACCTTCTGGCATCTTATCCCTTGGATCTGTCAATGTTTGGCTAAGATTGTCTAAAGACTTCACACATAAGCTGATTATTAAATCTGTCAGTCTGTTGGCTGTTTTAATGCTCTAAGTTTTCATTGTGATTGTGCAATCAGGATACTAGAGCAGAAGGAAGGGGGAGGATTGCTCGACGCCAAAGGAGGCTACTCTTAGCAGAGGTTGAAAGAAGGATTACGCAGTACCAAATTTATGTTGAGCAAGGGCTGGTAAGAAGTTGGATGTAGTGTTTGGAATTTTATTATGCCTTGTTTAGTCATTTAATCTCCCCTATCTTTCTCTGTTAGTATTTTCTGTTGATTTGTTATTTATTTGAACAGTCAAAACTTAGTGCTTCCCTTTCCCAAACATTTAACCAAAAGCCCAAAGGCGAGTCTGCACTTTGCTCTCTTTTACTGGCTTAACACAGTGAAACATGCCCATGGGTTTTTTAGCTCAAGAAAATGTTCAGCCATGTGAGTAACTAATTCAATGGTGATTATTGCATACCTAAACCTAATCATGCACCTTGCAGGAGAAAGAGTCACAATGCATGTTTGGATTAGTACTGTACAGTTTGGATCGCCTGTTTCGTGCTGTTGGGAGACATGCAAAGGCAACTGGCGAATGGAAGTGGTCAGTTTTGCTACCAGTTATATATATTATTACTTTTTATCTGCATGTGCTTGGTGGCTGCATAACTACAATGTGCTTGCCCATCCACACGAATATGGTGAACTTAGTCTGGAACTAACTAGTGAGATGGTGAACAGTTTGAGACAAGATATCCTGGATCTGGCGAAGCCTAGCATTCAAACTACTTACAAGCTCACGGTGACTTCACGGATGGAGCGCATCTATGAGTGCTTACTTCCTTCATTAAAACCACAATAGGTTTCCTCATTTTTTTGGTCTTCTTTATCCACCTAGGATGCATGGAGGTGTGTGCCCTGCCAATATATTCTTTTAGTGGTTGTAACTTGACCCGCCATGCTTGATTCTGGCAATGCACAATAGGAAAGAAATTTTGTAGACTGTATTGCTTATCGGTTCAGTTTTGCAATTTGCACGAATTCAAGTCGCATGATAACATTACAAATTGAGCCATCTGACATTACTTAAAATCATCCCTTTGATTCAAAATGATGGGATAATGTGAATCCCTTGTGGGTGTTTCGGTGTTATTGTTTTTAAATTTTATATGCTGTAGGTGTAGGTGCTGCTTTCATGTTTTGCTTCTATTTTCCATGTAGGAAGAGTTTGTGTTTTGTGCTGGTTCTCATTTTGTGGCTCAAAGAGCTTAGCAATATAATTTTTGGTATGTTTTGCCTTGTGCTATGTAACATCACCCATGGACATCAAGATAAAAATGGGACACAAAGTTTTGGCGCACACAATTGAATTTCTAGCTACCAGTGATTTCAGGCATGTAATGCTACCAATGGCGTTGAATTGATGTTCAAGGCTCATCTCATCTGGGGCTTTCTGCTCTTTGTTTTTTGTGCTGTTTCTCTTGTTTCGTTTGACATTCTGCGTATATGCCTAACCTTTCTTGAAATCTTAAATTTCATGCATTAGAATGCCTTTATTTCGATTGTATTATTTCAGTAGGCAATTTGCATGGCATCAGATCAAACATATCCACAACAATGTAGGCATAGAGTGTATGATAGATAAAAATGAACGATCGAGATAGCAATTGAGGCCCATTTACTGAACGCTGCTACAAGGTGCATAGCAAATGGCTTTAACCAGTGGAGGTGAAGCTGCAAACCATAAGCCTTTTAGGTGAACATTTCAAAGGTTGATTGAAAACCCAGTTGAAGGACTGAACTGAGCAACCTAAATTTTTGGTAACGACATGCCAAGCACTCACGCGCTACAAATTTCTGGAGCCACTTGATTTAAGGCTTCTTGGTTAACTAGTAAATTTACACGGCATAACAAAAATTGAGGCTATCCTGCTTTCCTTCAGCTGGAAGTTACATGAGAAGATACGATCCAATAATGGAGCAAAACAACTCTAATTAAAAAAATAAAAAAAACCAAAATTTTGGATAAAAAAAAAAAAAAAGATGTGAGCTGGATGATAAACAAGTTAAACAGTCCACCTCACTTGCCCGAGTGTATCATGTATCATGTACCACTTAATGACAGCAATTACCAACAAATTGAGTTCAATCTATCATGGAGCACACTGCAGGAATCAGAGTTCCAGATTCTCCACCAAAGAATTCCATGCCCATTAACCTAAATTTTATTTTCTTGCCAACAACTCTCCCTTGTATTCGCACCCTGTTGTAGCCACAAAGGCTGCTCCCACCTGGACCAACCAAAATATTGTGAGAAAATTTTTTTTTTTTTTATTAAAAAAAGAAGGGCTTGTGAGAGAGAGAGAGATTGCCTGACAATCTTTTAATGCTACCCGCTCTTGGAGCTGTACATTATTGCATATCACAGAACCTTGGATTGAACAACCATCCCCAATGGTAACGTGATTCATGATGACTGAATTAACAACCTTGAGTTGCAAAGAAGAACAATTAAATTCCAAGCCTTGAATGAATTATAAAGATTATGTTGTATCAGTAACATGATGGAAAAAGGGAAAACAGTAGGTTTCCGGATAGACTATTATCTTACACATGACCTTCATGACAAGAAAATGAACATACCTTCACATTGGATCCTATCCGGCAGTGTCGGCCAATAACAGATCGCTTTACACTGCACTTGTCACCCATTTGTGAACCCTCCCCCAGCAGACAATGAGATCCCACCTGTAACAATCAGACACCTTTGTGACATTTTGCAAACCATAAAATAATAACCCAGCTTTCCACTAGTTATCAGATTAGATACAATGAATTATACTAAATTCCTAATGAGTATCAATTTAAGTAATTTCAGAGGCAAATCATTGCAAAGTATAAGACTCACAGTAGTTTTTGATCCGAGCTGCACTGAAGGATGGATGATATTGTTATGAGCTGAAAAGGAATAGCCTGAAAGATGGTTTGCCTCACCAATGACCTAAATAAAAGAATAAATCCCTACTCAGTAAAGCAAAAGTGCTCCTGCAGCAATAAAACAACCAAGAAGATATACAACTGGATAAACTCACATCTCTGTTTATGTCGCTAAATGCTTGAATAGAATCCAAGCATGCACAGTAATTGCTGTTGCTGGCTATATAAACACAGCACTTGTGGGATCTTCGGACAGGAGAAGTACCATTATGACCCAGTGCATGAAGTTCATGAAAGCTCTGGGCAGATGCACGAGTCAGGATTTGAGATACCATTGCTTGGTCTTTCTGAGAACTAATTTTCTCGTTTCCATTTTCTTCAGTTTGTGGCGCAACATTCAATGATAGCTCTGATTTCTAATGTTCATAAAACATATTTTCATCACATTGGTTCCTACACAAGAATGTTAACATGCATAAAAATATGCAAGAAGTTAACTAGACAGACCAGTTGGCTCCGAATGAGGTAAGGTAATACATCTTGCTTCAAACTTTGAAATTTGTCCTTTTCATGTAACACTTCTTGCAGAACAGACCTGAAAGAGAAATGCAGGGCAATTCATGATGGAGAACATATAATATGCAAGACTAGTTAGGAGCAAATATACTTAAAACAGCTTCATAAACATTTCCTTACCAATCAAAAAGAAAACAAAGAATAAAAGAGAGAGAAGGAAAGATTTGAACCTTTTGAATGTGTACATATGAGCATCCATAAGATCAGCTCTTATTTCCATCTAAGAAAAGATTTAAAAGGGAATATCAGAATGAAGGCCAAGCTTCCTTGTATCTCTAACATCTTCTCCCTTATCTATTTTAATATTTTCCCACTCAAAGCAAGTATCAGCAGGATACAAAAAAAGACTTCCTTGGAGTGCTAGAGTTGACCAACATTCAATGATATTGACAAGATCAACAAGAAAACAATATAATCACACCAGTAACTGAGAAATGTTCACACCAACATGCAGAGAACCACAAAAGTGACTTTCTAGCCCATGCATGTGTAGCATAAATGCACAAAGTCTTTGGGTTGAATCACTGTGTAATTTGCATGTCATGGATCAAGTTAACCAGATACCCATTAGCTGTCAATTTCAAGGTATGTAGAAACTTTAAAGGTAAAAAAATCAGATTGTCCTCTTTTACCTGGCCAACAGCACGAAGAATGCTTTTCTGAATCCGAATGTCTTTCTCAATCTCAGCTCCTGCAAAAGGTTCCAAGATGCTACATGATGAAAAGAGTCATAGAACTTAAAAAAACACACAAATGTACTATCTAACCTGTTGCTATGTATAATAAAAATTGCTTTGTGTTGTCCAAGCCAATGATATTGTAGACCCTAGGTTTCTTAACTTTTTCTTTGCCAGAAGAGGATCCTGAATCTGCAGTTCCACTGACAGGAGCAGAGCATAGCATCATAGTCACTGCTGCATCATGCCGTCTATGAGTGGCCGCAACTGCACCAAGAGGAACATCAGAAACAAGATCACCACTCACAACCTGCAGGCCAATGAAGTGCCAATGGCTGTAAATAGAAAAGACCAAGCTGGAACTCCTACTATAAAGGATATGAATGCTAACCAAAATATCTTTTGCAGTCAAGTGGTGTGCAATAGCCCGAAGAGCACCAGCAGTCCCAACATCCTCAGGAACTGAAGCCACCTGCAGTGTCACATGGAACCTTCAAATTCCATTGCTTGAAAATAAAGGACTTTATAGGATTTGGGAAAGCATCATGCAACCACACTACAAGGACTTCAAAGATCCATTGATGTGTTAGGTGCGCAGAAGGCATCCAGCACCAGCTTCCAGATATAGGGCAGCACCAGGGAATAAAAAGGTAACCCTACATAGTACTCAGGAATATTAATTTACTGACATATCAAGTCCCAAAAACAATTGTCTCTAGTCAATGACCATTGCATTGGGGATCAAACCTGACTAGGAAGTAAATTATGGTGCTTTTTCTTCCCTCACAAACATCACCATTTTGTATGGTTAACACAAAAATAATGGGAATGGTATAAACCAGCCTGTATCATCTTGATGCAGTGCCATATTTAGTTAACATTACAATCCCATCTAAGCCATTTACTTTAATCCTATCCCCCCTTTTAAGACCTAGTCCAATATTTCAGCATTGACATCAAAACCTTTGCAATGACAAATTTTCAACAGAATGAACATGTGTGGGGAGCAAAAAGAAAGGTGAGCATAAAACATGCCACCTTAATACTTATGAGGGGACAGTGTTCAGTCCTGCAATTTAGATAACAAAAGAACATTGCTTGTTGCAAGTGGTATAAAAGGATGCACTTTCTCTGTTTGCCTCTTGATGCTTTGGCCAAACTGGCATCATTATCATGCATGTGCCCCTCATGTTTGGTAAACAATTGCAGATGGCCTTTATAGCATTGCTTTCTACCAAGAACTGAACTTCAGACCATCAAGGTTTACTTAAAATCACCACAAAAGCAGGTTTATTCTATCTCAGCTCGTGAGCAATAGCACAACAGGATGTTGGTTCATGTCTAGTCTACTCAAAATACTCAGAAAATGCTAACCCAACACATTTTCATTGTCTGGTTAAGAAATTCCACTAAATGAAGGAAGCACAGACTATATTTTCCATTTAACAAAGTGATCCTTTCTCATTATCCCTTGACTGCCTCAACCAAATCTGTTAATATGGAAAATTCTGAATAGAAATATGATGTTCATGATCAAGCAGACACCTTGCTCTATATCAATGATATTTTCTGAGAAGTAAGAATTAATGCTATCTCCTCTTACTCACAAAGTGTGGATCAAAATAATGTCATCTGGTAAGCTCAAATCATGATTACCTCGACATGTAGACGATCAACATAAGCCCCCAATATCCAACCACTGACACAAAGAGCTGCATCTTTGCCTTCAACCACCTACACCACAACACAATATATAAGAGACCAAAAAAATAAAATCAACAAGAATAGGTTCGGATGGAAAACCCAAAACCCCAAAAACAAAAGAGATTGCGTCCACGCATGTTTAAAGCTGCTACAAATAGACCTGTAATACGCCAACCACAATTACAAATACTCCTTCATGGAAGTTTTCAGTTTGTCTTTTTTATAGACTTTCTTCCTAAGTGGTAGAGAGATGGGGGGGGGGGGGGCTTACGACAATGAGATTCTTAAGATTGCTGAGTTCCAATTGGTCCAAAACGTAAGAGAGAACGGGACGGTTGGCTACCGGAAGAAGTGCTTTTGGAACCTCCTGCAATTTGCATTCACAAAAAAATATATGAATATAAGAAAAAAAAAACACAAATTAGGCTAAAAAGAACAACGAAAGCAACAATAAGAAGCCCAGTTGGCTCTAAGAAAAGTAAAAACTGAAAAAGAACTAAAAAAAAATGAAAAAACGAGAGAGAGAGAGAGAGAGAGAAAGCGAAAGAAAGGAGGCCTAAATGGCTTTCTTTATTTGTCCATCTTGATAACTATCGTTTTGGACTTAAGAAGATCTCAACTATTTCGGAAGGACAAAAAGAAAGCACCTTTGAGACCAGGGGAAGCAGTTTCTTTGAAGTGCCACCAGCCAGTACTACCACCTGGAAATCCATCTTCTCTTTCACTAACAACCACAGACAGAGAGAGGTTTAAAGAAAAAACAACCTAGAAAACCCCAAAAAAGAAAAAAACAGATAAGGGTTTTTCAGTTTTCCAGCGAGAGACACTAAGGTTGGATTTATCTTTGGAATCTTTTCTATATTGACATCAAAACAATCCAATAATATTCACTGTTGTCATTGTTCATCTCAAAAAATAATTAAAAAAAAAATGTTGTCATTGTTATTTTTTTAAAAAAATTTTTTCAGTGAAAAAAAAAGAAGGAAATATATCTAAAACCTTATAGTTTTATCAAAATAAATTTTATTAATTATTTTGATATACTAAAATATAAGTCCCCCGTCCACTCTATAACACTTTATAAAACTAAACTTACATTTAACCCCTTAAATGATTTTAGCAAACATTTGTACTAATAATCTTATAATATAAACAAATATTTCAAATTAATAATCCAAAACAATAGATGATGTGGTGTTGTTATTGTGATTATTAAAGCCCCAAAGCAGCAGTTCCAGCAATTTCAGTTTACAGTCTTATTTATTTAGTCTTTTAAAAGCTACATTTTTAAGTCTTAGGGGGAAAAAAAAGGTGACCATTTTCACTAAAAAGTCTCATGTTACTCCAATTTTTAAATTTAATTAGACTCAATTAAATAATTTTTTTTTTGTCGTCTTGTTGCATTATGAATTAAATTAAAATTAAGACATAATTATTCTAAATGACTAATGATTCCCATCATTTTGTATTAAAGGTTGGAACACTGACATCAGAGCTCAGAAGTTGCTATCTCTCTCTCTCTCTTTCTCTCTCCGTGTAGCTCCACTAATTAATGATTTATTGGGAAAATATTTTTCTAAAAAAATAATAGAAATTTATGATTTAATCCTTAAAAAAAAAAGTAAAAATGGATCGCCTCAAACTCTTATCCGAATCCCAGTCATCGTCGACGTAAGAGGGGGCCCATTCAATCCAGAGCACGTTTTTCAAAGCGCCACGTCAGTCCACATCAGGAACCGATAGGCACAACAATAAAATACTAATAAATTGCTAGTTAAGAAAAAGCTGCCTCAGCCCACGTGGGATCCACCGCATCTCGCCTCCTACACATCCGAGAATGCTGCCATTATCCAGTTATCGGCGTCTGTGCTATTATTCTTTACCAATCACATTTTTATTTTTATTTTTATTTTTTTTATATATAATCACAGTTGTTAATTTGTCATCATAATAATTATTAATTATATATTTTTTATTTTTTGATAAATATTAGTAGAGCGAGGATTATATATTCCAATTGTTCATCAGCGTTGGTTACCTGTTTGGTTGATGGAAGATCCGTGCAAAGTGATGCTAAAGAAACGGCGTGGGTTTGAGTTTTGATTTGTAGTTCTAAGTTCAAAAGTATGATTATTGATTCGTTGTTAATATAAAGATTGAGATTATAAAACACAGATGGGAAATGCAAATGGAAAAGAAGAAGTTGTTGGGCTGAGATCCGAGCAATCGGTCGGGAATTCTAATGGAGGAGGAGGCGGCGGCGGCGTTGTTGCTACATCGGACTCCATTTCCGCTGGCGTCGCTCCTCCCTACAGCCCCGCGCGGACCGCTTCCCCTGTTTTGTTCACTCCTCCGGTCAGTCAGTCTCTTCTTTCTCGTCATTCTTTCTCTTACGCACACGCATGCACGCATTTAAATAAAATAGAAATAATGTTTTGCTGTACAGTGTTGTTTCATTCAATTTTTTTCCTTTTTTATTGTTTGAAGCACTTGAAACTGTACATTTGAATTATCTCTAGAGATTCTCAGTATTTAAGCTTTGATTCATTCTTGAATTCGAATCATCAATATGAGTAGTCATCAACTTCGTAATTTAAATTCAATTTTCTTTTTTTTTTTTTTTTTTTTTTTTCTCTTTTGGGTTCGCAATGTGGTTTTTCACTGATGATAAAAAAAAAAGAAAAAAAAAGCTATTATCACAAAATTTTCCTCCAATTTTGTGAAATTTTGTGGGATATGTGAAGTGTGTCCAATTCTTATTTACAGTAAAATGCAGTGAAACTCACTGCAAGAGAGGTATGGGTTATTGATTATGATCGCAATGAGCTAAGGATATATCTGCCTTGTTAATGACTTTTTTAGCTGACAGGCTTCTCTCTCTCTCTCTCTCTCCATTTGCAGGTCCCTGTTGCTCCCTTGCAAAGGTCTGATGTTCCTTCTCAATCTAATCAAATTTGGCAGAATGGACCGCATGGTGTTGTTGATCTTCCTTCAGAACCCGGGATCCCTACCATTATCACCTGGAATTATGGTGGTTCTAATGTCGCCGTGGAAGGATCTTGGGACAATTGGACATCAAGGTAATTTTCCGCAAACATTTGGAAGATTCATTTGTGCCAATGGTTACTAGCAATTCTTTACGCTAACTGATAATGATTGGTATATTGTTTCTTGCTGCAGAAAGCAATTACAAAGATCTGGCGAGGATCATTCTATTCTTCTGGTCCTACTATCAGGTATATACCATTACAAGTTTATTGTGGATGGTGAGTGGAGATATATTCCAGATCTTCCTTTTGTGGCGGATGAAATGGGGCACGGTTGCAATGTTCTTGATGTTAATGTAAGTGTCTTTGAGGACTACCTAAATTGTCTAGGTTTTTTTTTGCTGCTTTGTTCTTCATAGATTGTAATCCTGATGCTGGGATTATAGACTTTATCCATGATATTGAATGCAACCAAACTTGACATGTGTGGACCTGGCAACATGAATTCTACTTCATTTTTTTTCATCTGAATAAACATCCAACCATTTTGTTATGTCTGTGCCTGGATTGATATTTTCTTGCCGAATTTCAGCACTTGAAGAGATAAAAATTAAAAAAGGGAGGGGGATACAGAGAGAGCTTGCATTTTTCTACGGATTATTAGTTTTTGACTCATTTCTAAACAGATATATGTAGGACAATGTCCTAGTTTCCTGAGTTACCTTTAATATTACATGTAGGATTATGTGCCAGAAAACCCAGAGAGTATCGCTGAGTTTGAGCCTCTACCATCTCCAGACTCCACTTATAGTCAGGCACTTCCAACTGAAGAAGATTTTGCAAAGGAGCCAGCAGTGGTTCCATCGCAGTTGCATGTTGGCATGCTTGGTATGGAGAACCCAGAAGAACCTTCTTCTTCCAAGCCTCGGCACGTTGTACTCAACCACCTCTTCATTGAGCAAGGATGGGCATCTCAGCGTTTGGTTGCCTTGGGAATGACTCATAGGTTCGAATCCAAATATGTCACTGTTATCCTTTATAAGCAACTCAAGAGGAAGTGATCCCCCGGTTGTTCTGCTGTAGTTGACATGACTTTCAGATAATTTTCTCCTTCAAACAAAGGCTGCTAGGTGAAAAAGTAGTGCAAATGTGCTTGTAAATGTATTTTACCATCAAAGCAGTGCTAATTGTGCCCTTCCATTTTACTCTACAAACTGTTTATAGGGATTACAGGGTTAACAGTTTGAGCCAAGATAACCAGAAGCTATCATACGTAAGCTCATAGAACCTACAAAGTAAGCTTCAAAGCTAGGGGTAAAGGTATAAGAATAGTCTCTTGAGCATGAAGACTCCATTAGTGCAATCAAGTCACTGTACTTTTATTTCGATTTTAATTGCACCACCCTCTATCATCTATTGAAGCTCACTGAATTTTGAAATGGCGGTTATTATTATTATTTTTAAATCAAAGTATACGCATGTTGAAGTAGTTACACACGCGATTAACTGATCTCCCAAAATCCCAGATGAAGGATGTAGCCGGCACTACATACAGTTTCCATTAAGATTTTAACTTGTGTATGGTAACACTTCTCGTTGCGACTCTTCTTGATACCCGTCAATCTGGACTCTGGTTTGAAATATCTGTTGCTTGTGACTAAAACGTTAACGTGGGGAGTTGTGCTAGAGCTTGATGAGGAATTATAATGAGTTGTTGATTATAATATTATTAATTAAAAAATAATAAAAAAATTAGTTTATAAATTTAACATCATATTTTAATTTAAATTTGTGTTTACGAGTTTTTACTCTTTTTCTTTTTTCTTCCCATCTTCACCTTCACCTTCACCTTGGAATTTTTTAAATGTGCAATTTACGCAAAGCTTAATCAAAGAGGTAGAAGAATTAAACAATGCATAACTTGCTGCTGGTACCATATTGCAGCGGTTTTCATCCCGTAGCCGTTTAAAATTCAGATTCGTCCCTCTAGCTTCGTTTCACCTGAAGTCATATCTTTTAGGCCCATCCGCCCCATTCAACCTATGTCCTGCCGTGATGTAAGGAAAAAAAAAAAAAAAATCCCAGGGCGACAATAAAATAAGCATAAAGAGAATGTTTCTGAATATATTTTTTGTGACTTGGATCATGTGATAGTTTCTAAAATAAAAATATTATAAAAAATACAAATAAATAAATACAAATATAAACTCACAAATATATATCAATGGTTATGATTAAATAATATCAATTTATATTTAATTTTTTTTTTTGTATTTATGTAATTAATTTCTAAAAAAAAAAAAAAAACCTAATTTCCACCACATGCTTGGTTGTACAAACTAGGAGATTCGGGGGAACAATACACTAGTATTTTTTAAGACTCTTCTGTATAATATAACATACTATTCTCGGAGTCCATCCCCTCGTCCGAATATACCATTGAAAGGAAGGAAAGAAGTCTTCGGTCCTAGCGTTTATTCTATTCAATGCGGTGCAAAATCCAAGACCAACACGAGAGTGCGTTTATTCCTCGCGCCCTCCATCTATCAAAGATTCAAAGTTCGGTGCTACCAACTACCCAAAGTGTTTCATACAAATCCACAGAAGGGACGAAAATTCCCCAAATACAATCCGCCAATATTCCTCCTATCCTTTCTTTTCCCCTTGAACCCGTTCCCACATGTTGCCATCATTACCATCTAAGCTAAGACTCAGTCAAAAGAAAATGCCTACTTCCTCTGTGTCAGCCTTGCAGCTCCATTTTAAAGTGGAATTAGAAAAGTTGGACGGCGCTCCCCCCCCCCCCCCTCTTGACCCATGACGCAATTGCGTGTGATCAATCTCTAGTGGGATACATTACGAAGAATGCTACTCAATAAGGGATGGAAGAAGAATTTCTTAGGCTGAGAACTTAAATTTTAAATTCAAGTATGAGACAAGAACAATTTTAACATGAGAAATAAAAGAGACTAAAGTTATCTCTTATTATGTAATTTATGGTTTCATAAATCTTTTTTAAGAGGAAGTTTGCTTTTATATATTCTAAGGATGTTGTTGCTATTTAATCTTAAAAAATCAATGTGATAAAAGTTTGGCAAAGTTTTTCAAACGTTATTCTTTGTTTATAGACCCTTTAACAAGTAACTAATTAAAAAATTAATTTTAAGCTATTTTTTAAATATAACAACAAATAATTAGCAATTAGTTTAAGTAATTTTAATAATAATACTTTAATTACTTAAATGTTTTCTTTTTCTTTCTTATAATAAATAAAAATCTTAACTAAATACTATTATCTTATTTTATTTATCAACGACTACAATTAGCAACATTAATTACAGTTAATAACAAATAAACCCTACGGAGGCAAAATGAACGAATCAAAGAGAAGAACGAACCGATTGATGTATCCCATCATCCAAACCATTTCACTTAGGCCAAAAACTAAACTTGGTATAATCTCTTTTTTAAATTTTATTTTTATTTATTGAATTTTCCCTCTCATTGTGGTTCCCTTACAAGAAATTTTATTTTTCATTCACATCGTCTGTTTTTCAGCTAAGTAAGTTAAAACAGTTTTGTCCAGTGCTGCCAAATGAAAACAAAACATCACAAGTTCCAAATATGGAAATTGGCTGCAAGTGCAGGGCCACATTCATCATCCCATCTTCAATAAAGACATCACTCCCCCATATCCAAAACACGGGAGAAAGAAAAGTAAACACCAGATTAAACCAAAATACAAGGAATTGTGCATACATATAGAAAATAGACTGGATTTTGGCAAATCTAGAAAATTAGCCATCCATAAGCAAAATCCAATTCTCCCAACTAACTGTTCAGGGTTTCGTGGTACCAAAGATGGAAATACCAAAAGCCAACAAAGGCCACTAACAAACCAAACGACTAGCCAATAAATAGTGCAAGGAAGGATATAATAAGGAAACACGTCATAAAATAATGCAAACAAGAAAACAGACAACCCAACCAAAGCTAAAGACAGAGAAAGACAATGCCCTAATGGGAAATAAAATTCTCATCAAATTATTCTGCCCTGTTTCCCTTTCTGTTTTTATGCATTATGACCTTCTATTATGGTTAGTCTCACTTGGCCATCATGACTTTCACAAACTCTTCATAGTTGATCTGCCCATCACCATCCACATCGGCCTCACGGATCATCTCATCGACTTCCTCATCTGTCAGCTTCTCCCCAAGATTTGTCATGACATGCCGGAGCTCAGCAGCAGAGATGAAGCCATTCTGGTCCTTGTCGAAAACTCGGAAGGCCTCCTTGAGCTCCTCCTCAGAATCAGTGTCCTTCATCTTGCGGGCCATCAGATTAAGGAACTCCGGAAAGTCAATGGTCCCATTTCCGTCAGCATCAACCTCATTTATCATGTCCTGGAGCTCTGCTTCAGTTGGGTTCTGCCCCAGTGAACGCATCACAGTTCCCAGCTCCTTAGTCGTGATGCAGCCTGTAATAAGGCAACAAACAATTAATGGCAGGACAAAACATCAGCATTATTTCTATCCAAGCATAGATGGTGCAGCAACTGTAAAATATTCCAGCCTCTCGTTTGTTATAATCAACATTTAAAATGCTTCCACACACACAATAATATCAAGGGACATAGCACGAAGGAAAAAGAAATTCCAACCTAAAAGCACACACCAAGAAAAAAAAAAAAAAAAACCCAAATGAACAAAGCGGCTCCCATTTAATGGATCAGAAACTGTAAGCCACACATTCCTAGAGAGAAAGGACAATCTGAAACTAAATTTTGGAACGGATATTTCAATATCAGTAGGGTAAACATGATGTTAGAGTTTTGCTATCACGAGCATCCCAGCGATTCACCGGTTACGCTCTGGAAATTATTTTCACTGATTATTCCATCCCATCATCACCCAAAAGCTGCGGAACTCAACCCGGACTAGCCAAATAACAAGCCTCGTCAAACATTCCACATCCTCCTATGATTTTAACAAACAACCGATGATGAACGGACTCCTCCTTTTCATTTCTGAGCTAACACGATTCACATTTTTTTGAGCAACTAAGTTCTGCGGATTATATCCAGAACAGAACTCGTAACATTAATCTCCATTGTAGTGTACAAATCATGATTCGTAAAAAGGCTTCTCAGCTTCCATTCGTTAAAAAACACGATCAAAATGATACATTTCACCACAATGCATTTGAAAATCATTTGCAATCCATCACTAGATCCATTATTTCCCACAAAATCAAAAAACAAAAATACAAGAATATTCCACGCATTAAAATAAATTCATTCAAAATGATCCATAACTAGTCAAAGTAAACCCTAAATAAATAAATAAATAAAATATCATGAACGCAGAACGAAGAACATTAAAAGAAGCATAATACAGATCGGGTAAACAATAAATAACTAATAAAACAACAAAAAAAAACTCGATAATTAGGTCTGAGAAACGAGAATCGGAAGAGATGAAGCCATCAAAAAACAAAAAATTAAAAATTAAAACAAGAAAGGAGAGAAAGGAAGGAAAAGAGAAGATGGATCTGAGAGAAATAGACCATCGCCGTCCTTGTCGAAGAGGCTGAAGGCCTCCTTGAACTCAGAGATCTGGTCGTCGGTGAGCTGATCGGCCATTTTTCTTGCGCCTGTTTGGAGAGCGAGGGAGAATATGAAGCTGCTAATGATATAAAAGACAGCAAATGCGTCCCTGTCTTTTGTGTCTTCCAATCTTTGGCCTGGGGAACGGAATATAAATAGGCAAAAGCAAATGGGCCTTTTGCTTTTCCTTTTACCCCCTTTTTTTTTTTTTTTTTTCTTTTTGTGTTTAGCATAATAGGTTTTTTTTTTTCTTTATTAAATAAAAGGCAAAAAGGAAAACGCCAGTAAGCGTATGATGTTCTCTCCCCCTCACTTTTGTCTTTTTCCCTTTTGTTTTTCCTTTTTTTTTCTCTCTATTGTGTTTCTTTTGATCTAGTGGTATTTGCTAGCTTTGGCAGCGGATGGAGCCGCTGTTTTGAACTATCCAACATTGTCATAATTGGTGTAGACTTGAGACAAAAATAAGAGGACAATTATTTATATAAAATGTGTCCAAAAATAGTAATAAAATTACTCAGGGATCTTATTCTTGGGTTTCTAGACAAGGCACGAAATCCCAGGACAACAATGATGGCATCCAGCCCAATAATGCCCAAAACACAACAGCTTTCAACATTCCAGTTCAGTTCAGTTTGTGTCACCCTGGGCATTCTAATGAATCACCAAGCTCCATGCCAAAAGTTGGAATTTTTGGCAATAGTGGAGAAACAAAAAAGTCTAAAACTTCAAGTTTGCCTTTGGTAGAAATTATAATTTAATCCCCAAACTTATGTTATGGAAAGTCGAGTCCAATCATTGATTGGTCCCCAACCACATTTTTATACGCGTTTGCTTAGATGTTTGTTAGTCATAAGTCATTATTTTACATGCAATTAGGCCCCTCCATCCATCTTTTTCCGAATTTCCATTAAACTCAACGGTCAAAGATTTTATTAAATTTTTGATAAAACCCACAAAATGTGAATATTGACTTCAATGGAAACTATATTAAAGTTTAAATGAAAGAGTTTAATTACATGCTTAATAATGACTCAACTAAATTATGTATCTGGTTACACAGAAGTGTAGGCCTTGAGAGTCAGTACTGGTTATTGAGAATCAAGAAGAGCAGCAGTGCTAGCAAATCCCACCTCAGTAGTAAGCACAGCCACACCTATGGCTTCCACAATTGATCGACAAGTAAAAGATTCCGCCATTGATTGGCAACATCATCGTCCATAGCCGCCATGGTAGGAGTATGAAAAAATGGCACACCCCAATACGGGAACTCTGCACAACATTTTGCATCACTTTTCACGCTTTGCCTTAAATATGGTCTCCTTATAATACTTGAGTTCCGCAATGCTTTCTCTAATATCGTCCATGGCTCTATGCCTACTTTCCTTTACAGGGGCTTTCTTCTGATCTGTAAACATAGTGATCAGACATTCATTTGTAGTTATGAAAATAGTGTTGTATTAAGCTTCTGCACCATTTACTGGCATGCATCACACATGATTTAGATGAATGAGTGACACCCTCTACCCAATTACCCAGAGATGAAAGATCTAGGAATTATCAACTGCTATAGACTCGTAGAGTTAGGTAAAATCCCAAGGTACTAAGAGGGCAGTGCAACTCAAATTCAGGCAAAGCAGGGTGAACGCCACTCCCACTCCCATTCATTTGGTAACCAAACATAAGGTTAAATTAGCATGGCCTGTCTTATGCCATCTTACAGAACTAAATCCCAGCATACACTTGCCATGTGAGACACTTACCTCTAGGATACCAGCGAAAGCACAAAGCTCTAACGGTGCTCACATCAACAAGAATATGAGATAAGAGACAAGCCAAATCTGGCATGTATTTCTGGAAAAAAAAGAAAAAAAGAAAAGGAAAATGAAAATGAAAAAAAGGAATAAGAAGGATAGTAAAACTACATCACAATCATTGCTCCAATACCTAAAGTATACGGGAATATCAAAGAACGACAACATAAGAAGAACTAAGTTGACAGAGAAAATTGGAAAGAGTGTTCAGCTTATGCAATAAATTCACCATTGGAATTATCCATTTTTGAAATCATATGAACAATTAGAGGGCCTAGAAGGAATGACAGCCTCAATCCCTTGTGTTGGACTGTGGAATTCTACATAAAATTGCAAATGTCCCTTTGTTTCCCAAAGCCTGCACTTGGTATTTAAAATTACACGAAAAAAAATAAATGCCTTGCTTCAATCAAAAAATAAAGACCCAAAAATCAAATTAAATCCAAAATAGCAATTCCTATATAAAAAAATGGCAATACTTCTTGATTAAAACTTTGTGCATGGCAGTTGATAAGGATACCCACTACAAGCCTAAAAACCCTAGCAGGTAGCCAGCTAGCCTACAACCTGCTCTTTATCTGTTAGCACCATGACTGCCTGCCTCGCCCCCAACACCACCAAGAAAGACCCCCCAAGCGTGAAGAGACACATGGCATCAAGAGCAATATTTGTACCTGGCACAAGTATATCCTGCCCTTCCATAGCCTTGGCAAGGCCTCTCTCTACTACCACACAAGGTGTCAGACATGAGGACAGGCCAACACTATATGCCAGAAGGCCCTTGGCTTGCTCCTCAAGCTATACAATATCCATACCAGCCAATGAGAGCCCACCAAACCCCGCCATAAATATTCATGGGCACACACCCCCAAGGTAAGCCTCTAATTTCAATATTCATCTCTCTCGTTCTTGAAAGAGCCCTTACTTAGGCATCAAAGCGTTGAAGTTAGGCCACAGGCCAGCATCCCATAGCCTTTTTCTTGGCTTGCAGGTCGCAGGCCCTCCACCAAAAACCACCATCACCAGCGATAAAACTATTCAAAGGAACTACCAGACAAAGATTCTATTATTTTTTGAAAAAACTTAAATGGTATTGTTTTATAAGGCATGCTTTTTACTGCAGTGAAGATGGAACATAAGGTGAAACAATGCCACTTGCCTTTAAAAACAGAAAATCCACATACACTGAATTTCCTGCTAAAAGAGGTGTATATGTACCAATGTGTCTCTTAACAAATTCTATGACCTGCAATGTTCAAGCATAATACAAAAAACTGGTTAGAGATACAAATAAACATGAAAAACAACTAAGCATTTGACTAAAATAGCAAAACAAAGAACATACTACATAAAACAGCAGGCAATAGTAAAGGAAAGATATTCAAAGTCAGAGTATTAAGTTTGAAACAGAATCAATTGAAAAAAAATTGAAACATTTTCTGATTAGATGGAACAGAAAGTTAATACTTATTGAGAAAGAAACCAAACCACTTACAAAGACAAGAAAAGAAAAGAACAAAAAAGGCAAAAATGATCTTTGCACTAGGTATAGTGTTCGGTATCCTCTATTACTTTCATTGTGAAGTTGAAGATGGTAAAATTTGCTTGATGGCAGGAAAGCAACAAGCATCATGATTTAAAGAAATCCTATACCACACTGAGCAAAAAGAAAATGAAGAGAACACTTTTCCATGGAGGAGCGCCTGGCAAGTTTTAACACCTTAAATTTCATCATGCTTTTAGTGCACTCCAGTTAACTCTGTTCCATATAACCATCAGAGTTCATCAATAGCCACCTTGGATGATACAAGTTCAAATGTATGCAGAAGCAATGGATGATTGACTAATTTCCTATTATGAAAATTTTCAATGACTAGAATCATGGTCAATGGGTTACATTCTTACATAAAATTGAATGGCAAAGGGCAAAGGCAACAAAATTAGAGAGGCGCCACTAAGAGGATAAAAACTTGATTTGGTACAGAGATTTGGCTATCAGATATAAAGTATGAGGAAGGAAATAATTTTTTTGTTTGTGTGGGCGTCTGTGAGTGCTTGTTGCAGCCAGATTCTGACTACACACATGATCCAAAAAAGTTGTGAATAATTTTTAAATTTCTGAAAGACAACAGGGAGCATTATACACAATGTTCACTTGATATATTCTTCCTCCTTGTCGATGGGGTTGTGCCCTCTTCCTTTCCATAAAACTCTTTATTTGCTCGAGTAAAGTCCTTTCCAGAGTTCTTTGTTGCAACTTAAAATAAATCTTATTATTTGGTGAATTTAGTTCCCTAAATTAAGAAAGTGTATTTAATTGACATAATTGGTCAGGTGTTCTAAATTTTTGCATTCCAAACAAGTGGAATACACACACCAGATATACAAAACATGTTGAAAGATAGACATCTAACAGATAAAGTTCTTACTAACCTGCTTCTCAGCTTCCCTTTCACTAACTCTACTTTGGAGAACTTTCTTTGTCAAACCTAGAATAATGAAACTTGTTAGTTGTGAAATGTTAAACAGAAACATCACTTGTCTTGAGCTTCTAGTCATCAACTGTTCTTACCACTAGCTGCATGATGGCTTTGACACCATTCTCCCATCTGATCTAAACACTTCTTGCTTTGATGGATTACCAAATCAGGACCCTAGGGGTGGAAAACAAATTCTGTTAAAAGGTGATTACAATATGGTGCTCATTGATCAAATAGCATTAATTAACTGCAACATGACCTCAAGCAAAAAGATCATGACAGTTGGTTAAGACTCCTCATCATGGTTTTAGTGCAGGCTAAATTTGAAGAATGTATCCTACACCCATCGAAATTTTTTGCATGTTACTTTATATAATAAGCTCATGAGCGTGGTCTTACTTCACCATTTTAAAAGCCTCCAAATCTGTTTCTAATACGTTAAATGACAACCCATTTGTGATTTCATATAGAGGGCATAAATGCAGTCCTTAAGTATTGTTGCTGCTTCCACAGGGGGAATTCGACACAATTTTTGCACATGGGCTAAGCAAGTGAAATTATATGGTATATACCTTTAGGAACCTTGTTCCTGGTACAGAAAATGACTCATGATTTCAACATTTCTACGTTCAAATGAAAGATTGTTTTTTTAAGTTTGAAAACATGGAGAGATAATTCAAAAGAATAAAGAGCAGAAACAAGGTCATGAATAAGCAAATCCAAAAGACCTCCACTGATTTGGTCAAACTGCCATCTGTAATTATACAAGCAATCTCCAAGATTCTATCAACCTCAATGTCCAAACCTGCATGGTTGTATAAGCAGGAAATGCAATTACCACTGCACCATCAGTTAATGAATCATTAGTTTATTTTTAATGTCTATTAATGGTATAAAACAATGTAAAATGAAGAACAGTAGCCTCCCTATTATCACTGATGGTGGCCTGAAACCATCCATATGTAGTGAGCAACAGTTATTGCATCCTTAATAGAATGATTTAGGCTTTTCATATGAACAATAAAATCAAAGAATTATGCAAAGGAACTTCCTCTTTCTTCTGTTATGGTATATGTGAAGTCATCTGTTCATATTTGTGCAACTATATATGTCCTCAACTCCCTATCCAATCAACAATTTGCTTATTTTGCACATGGTTATACCGGTTTGTTGTGTTTTCATATTTTATTATTTTCTATCAGAAGAAAAGGCATGAAAATTCAACAGCAAACCATGTTAATTTAAAATGTGAATATGTGGAAAAAAAAAAAAAAAAAGGTCTATTTGAAGCATCAAGCCGATGATGAAAATCTGGCCTCACCTCAAGAATGTACAAAGCTGTATTTTCAGAAGTCAAATTTAAAAAAATCCTAGCATGAATCAAAACAAAACTATAAAAAAACAAAAGGTCAGAGAAAACAAGCAAAACTAACAAGGGATTGGTTTGCATCATTAAAGTTAATTTCTCCAAAAGTGAAATGAGAGATATTCCTTGTATAAATCTCAAACATAAGGAGGGATACTTCCAATTTTCATAATTCAAGACTAATCAAGACCTGTGAAGGCCCTGTGTGAGGATGCCTTAACAAGGAATACACTATTCAGCACTTCACTATTCATTTTGTGGGAGCATAATATTCTATCTTTTATAGTTTTCCCACAGCTGCATCATCCTTGCACTCCTCATAATGCTCTCTAGTTTCTGGATTTTATGTCTTGAAAATGGAGAACTGCAATTTTTATTTCTTTCTCGAAGTCCAAGTAGCAGAGAAATCAAAATTTAATCTTATATTTCCAACCATCACTGGCCCATTCCCCAAACAAAAGAAAGGCGAGAAAAAACATAGACTAGAATGTACACTCCAAATTGTCACACTTACCAGTCATCTCCATGTCAATCCACACAAGGGGCATTTTGTACTCTCCTGAAGTTGTCGCCAGATCTTGTCCATCCTGTTTCTTTTTTCTTGCTGCCACACTGGAGTTATCTACTCCATTCTTGCTCTTTCTCTTTCCTGGCTTAAACAGAACATTTTATCAGCTTTCAATAACTACAAAAACATCAGCAAAATTGTTCTATTTCAACCTAACTAGTGGCAAAGGATCAGAGGGGCTAGATGTGGTCATGTGCCGCAGCCTCATTCCAGAATCCATCCTTACAGTATAAGGAGGCCAACCATCCAATTGATAAACTCATCCCAAATTACACTGCACACGAATTTGATTTTCTCCATGCACATTAGAAGGGCAATCCAAATCACTAAAACTGTAAACCGTTCCAAGTTGATCACAGGCAAAATCTTGGCACATGGCCAAAAGAACAAACAAGTCAGCTACCAAAAGTCATGATTCATGTGGTCCATGGTCCAATTCTTCTATGAAATATACAAAATGTCTATACAGTACTGTAATATTTACTCAACAATTTGTTGCGGGGGCCGACAATTCTGTTAGGAGATTCAATGCTGTTGCACAAATTATAACAGCTCACTCCCTGTACTCACAATCATAACCACGATTGATCAATAAAGATTCGATTCTCTCTCCCCATCTCATTTCACTGCAATCAATAAAGATTTGATTATTTTCCACACTTTCTGTAATTTTACCAGGTCCTTGCCTTCTAGCCATTGGACATCAATAGAAAAGCACAACATACAACATTTTTGAATCATTAACAATTAAAAAGGGGAAAAGAAAAAAGAAAAAAAGGAAAAAGAAAAGTTCCCCGTAACTCTTCCAACCTTTTTCTAGCGAGTTCAACAAGAAGAAACTAAAACACAACCGGGAAAGACCTTTGTTCTGGGCAGACGTCGTCGCTTTGGCAGAAGAAGAAAAAGCAGAAACAGAAGGGGCAGCAGCAGCGTTGACTTGGTGGTCTTCTGCTGCATCGAGGTCCAGCACAGCAAAGGCATTGGAGAGGAAGTCCATGGCTTCTTCAGTTGTCTGCTTATCGAATCGATTTCGGATTCCTACTTTCAGTTTCAAATGGGGTTTCCTTCCTGCCTCCTCGTACACGCAACTTCGTCTACAAGATAGTGTGTTCACAAATCTTTTCCCGTAAAAATATATTAAATAGAATGATGCGTTAACTTTATATAATTCAAGTTTTAAGAAGATTTTGTGTTTATGAATATATCCATTTATTTATAAACACAAATTAACTTATCGATTTAAGGTATTTTGTGTAATGATTTTATTTTAACAAAATAAAAAATAAACAAGTTATAGCCTACATTAAATATAATTATCTATTTTATGCAATAATTATATCAGTATCTATTTTAGTTTTAATTAAATTTAAATATATTTAAAGGATACAAATTTTCTAAATATAAATCATTTTTCGTGCGGTGGTAATGCAGCTAATACAACGTAAGAATTCAGAAAAGATGCTCGAAAATACAGGCCATTGCAAAACTCCCACTAATTGTAATGAACAAATTAAATATGAAATAGTTTGGAGAAAGATGCCAGGATTTTCTAATTGACATTTAAACACGACCTCAAAGAAAAATAGTTGTGGGGCGTCGAGAAAATGGCCATTAGTTCGTTTACAAAAGCCATTTCTTGGTATTGGACTCGTACCATGGAAGAGAAAAAGATGCACATAGAAGAGTGGCGAAAGAATGAAGATATTCAACAAAATGATACATTTGGGAGGTGACACAAGTCACAAGTAGAAGGTCTCTGTAAATACTAATTTTACTTCAGTTCTTGCATGTCCTCCTCGTTTCTCCAGACAATGTCCTCAAGACAGGTTGACAGGTTTTTGTAGAACTGCAGAAGGAAAACAGATAAACAAAAGCATAAACATATGAAACTAAGGTTTAGATTGAGATTTAATTTTTTTTAAAATTCTTTATAATCATAAATTTTCAAGTCAACTTAAGTTTTCTTTCATTCTTTTCTAACCATCTATTAGGATAAGTGGAACAATTGCAAGTCTATATACGTTAACATGTCCAATCTAGCGCAAAATGTTATTTTCTCAAATTATTTCTAATTGGTCATACATCTACTCTGCTATGAAATTGTCATTTTTTTATCTAGTTTTTGCAATAAAATGCAATTGATCCATTTGACCCCTTGGTCGGCATTGTTAAAATGCCGCATTATAGACATGCATACTCCTAACTTCAGAGAGGAGACATGCAGAATACGAATTGACAAATCAAGGAAAAATTAAGACGAAAAGATACCTTATGGAACTCCAAGGTGTCTCCTTTGGCTTTTCGCACTTCAACCATGTGAATAGAAGGTGCCACTTGAAATATCTAAAAGAAATGTTAAAAACAAAAAAAAAGGAAAAAAATTAATACAAAATGTCGACGGGTTTCACCTTAACATTACAATTTGTTTCTCGTCACTGACCTCTGTAGCAACATTAAGGTTTCCCTTTCTTCCAGCTTTCATATTCCGGAGCCTCATCTGACAAATACAAAGAGAAACTTGCAATAAACTCCGGAGATTTGGCCAAACATGAAAAATGTGAGTTAGTGTGCATTTTGGTCACCCTGTAGTTTTTCTTGTGAATATCAAAGCCAAGGGGCTTTGCAGCTTCTTCAATCTTTTGGATAATCTCATTGGCAGGGCATTTGGATGTGAACCTTGTTTCCCTCTTAAATCCCTGCAATCAAATCCCAGAATCACCAAACATTAAAAATTGCCATTTGGAAACAGATCATAGTGTCTATCTCGTACGGAGGTTATACGATCATCATAAACCATGAAGATGCCCTCAGGCCACTTCATATGTAGTCAACAACAGAGATCCATACGCAGTCTTGGGCAAAATAAAAAATGAATGCAACTTCTTCTTAAAGGCCCCTTCTTAATTTCGTGATTCATAGTTTCATAGCTCGAACGAATCCATTGATATCTTTATGATTATGGCGATGCTACCAAAATCTCCCAGGTATTGCAGTTTTTGTGGCCATGAAATTCATAGGTTTCATGTATTTACTGTAATCTCTGTCCCACAAGAAAACAAAGTCAGCAAGAATATAAGAACCAATAAGTTACTCCTACCATCAGGAAGAAGAAGAAGCAGACAAAACCAAGCAAATAGAGCTTCCCCAACTGCCTTGTCAATTACAAGAAGGTTCATAATTTCACTGCTTACATGAAGCCACAAAGCTTTGCTGCTAGACTGGAGAAAGCTGCCAGTATCTTTAACAGTGACGATAGGAACTTGTGCCAAAATAGAAGTGAAACTCTGGGGAAAAATAGAAGAAACGTGCCTCTGCTAGTAAAACGTAACAGCAATCATGCTGCATATAAGCTAGGGAATTTCCATGGTGCCTTTTGACAAAGTAAGTCCACTTTGCCCTTTGAAACTGTTGGATTAACCTATATTTCCTAGTTTGAGACTCGGAGATCAGTTGCGAAAGAGGTCCTCAATTGGTTCATTTTCTAATGCAAGTGATGAGTCCCCATGCAGGGAAGTGCTTGAATGCATTGTGAATTCGTTATGTTATCCTTACAGGCTACCCCATTAGTCTGCAAATGCAAGAAGCTTGGAGTTGATGCTAAAACAATCTTCGCATGGATAACATCAACCACGAAACGAACAGTTAAAGAAAATATTGGTGCTGAGAAAGATTCAATGTCCAAACCTGTTCTACATCAAATAAATTCCCAAGATCCAGTACTTTTGACATTGAAATTAACTCAAATGCGTTCATTGCCGTTGGCCGTTCTTCCTTCTTCTCTGTTACATGGTGCTCCTGTTGAAATGCCAATATAATGCAGTTCAGGAAGCAACCTCATTACAATGTATAAGTGATTGCATAATTTTCTTCGATTGAAATTGCATTATGGCTATGGAAAACTCATTCTGCTCACTCCGGAGTCTTCGAAAACAGCTTCGACATCATCCAAATTGGTGTTTTCTTCCTCCTCAAACACAGGTGGCTTATAATCTTTCCTAAACCATTCATCTTCCAAGATTTCAGGTACAGTGATGCGCTGCAACAAATGAATAGATAATCAGAGATGTAAAACTAACCAAACTAATGTGGTTAACATTACTCTTTGTTAGGTGAAAGTGAACTTATGGATCAAAAGCCAAAATTCATGACGCAAAGGCAGCATCTGAGTAAATGAATTTCTTCTGGCCGCTGCATTGGCAGGACACATGCAATATGAGTTTCCCAGGGAAATTTCAGTAGCAGAGAGACCAAGAATAGTAAGTCTGTGTTCTGGATTTAACCAAGGAATTTTACATAGAATATTCTCATTGATTACGCTATGGTAAACCACAGATCTGGCATATGCAACTAATCATGTAAACTCTAGCAATTTAAATCTAGATAGAAAACTTTATCATAATAAAAGCAGAATCTAAGTTTTCATCCAATCCTATTAAGAATGAACTAATGGTAATCCTAAATAGAACGTAGAACAAAGTCTAACAGAACCAAGAATATTATACTTATGCTGCTGCATTGTGCTGACGCCCAAGATCTTTGGCAGGTCCTATCTCAAAATTTACGTATTTCAGCATAAGAACATGGAAAATGCTTTTAAGAGTCTGTTAAACAACTTATATTGTAAAGGCTAGCATGATGACTAACTTAATATAGTTATAATCAGCCAAGAACAAGGCTAAGTGCATGAAATCACACGTTGATCAACCACAAGCTCCTTTCCTGGCTTATAATATATGCAAGTTTTGTCACCATGTAGCTTATTAAAGTTTCATAACATCCATTTGACTATGTGATCCAATTTCATTTACATTTAGTAGGGACATTATGGCACACAACTCATTTCAATTAGCTTTTCAAAAAGTGGATGCCAATCACCCCGACGAGATGCAAACTGAATGACAAAGCTACAAGCTTCATAAAAGCATCTCAGGAAAGAACAATCACTTACTGTCGTAGGATTGGGATCTAAAATTCGAGTAATTAGTTTCATGACATCAAAGGAGAGCCATGGAGGGTAAGTAAATTCAGCTGCTGAAATCTGCCCATGGTGAAACAAAGTGAAAAAAAAAAAGAAGGCAAAGAACATTGGAAGGGAGTAATATCCAATTTTGCAAAATACTCACTTTCTTATACAGGTTCATAAGATTAGAATCATCGAAGGGCAAGTACCCTGCAACCAATACAAAAAGTATAACCCCACATGACCACAAGTCCGCAGTTGCCCCATCGTAGCCTCTGTCATCAAGGACCTGATACAGCACATTATTAAAGGCCAAAGCACCAAAGTTAAGCAGGCAATATGCATCGTGAACAACTCTGTATATGAAGAAAGAGTCTTCCACACCTCAGGAGCAACATAATTTGGAGTTCCACAGGTAGTATGAAGCAAACCATCATCCTGAAGAATAGAACTCAGAGTAAGAAACAACACTATCCTTTAACAGCCATGAAAGTAACTCAAAAGGAAGACTTCCATTCCATTAGAATGAGCAGGGGTCTCCATATTTTATGAATGATGATAGACCCCCGAGCGAGAGAAAGAGCGAGCTACAAAGAGAGCACAAACTAATGAATTTCAAAATATCACCCAGTAGTTTATAAGATCAGCCTTCTGTAGAACAACCTATAAAAAAGTGGCAGTTCTCAAGGTTGGCAAAACCTTATCACGTCCATGGATGGACTAGGCTATTTTTATCACGTCCCTTATCTAGACAAACCAATGATAAGCAACAATGTTGTCCATCATGCCTTTAGAGGGGAAGACTCAAAGATCTTGTTACAGATTACCCTGAGTTGTTGAGAGAGTGCACTCAATCCGAAGTCCGAAACTTTAAGGTTCCCATAAGCATCCAAGAGCAAATTTTCAGGCTGAGAGAAAACCATGAAAAATCAGGAAGGCAATGTACTTTTTCTGCTGGGAAAGGCATATTTTCTCCTCTTGAGGAGACTGTAAAAGAACACAACATATCAATCGCCTGATTCACACATTTAGAGAGAAGAAATTTCAAGTACCTTAAGGTCTCTGTGAAAAACACCCCGGCTATGGCAATAATCAACTGCATTGATAAGTTGCTGGAAATATCTCCGAGCTTCATCTTCTCTCATCCGTCCATGGTTTACCTTCATAACAACAACAAAAAAAGAAAAAATGCAAAGACAGTCAAACTTACAATATCAAGAAATTTTTGCCCATACAAATTTCTGTTTCGATTTAAGCAGAGGCATCATCATAAGCATGACAGTTATCAGGGACAATAGATATGATCTTCAATCATTCATATATTGTGCCAACTAAGAAAGATCACGAAGAAATTGTTCAAAAAATAATTTCTAAAAAGGATACGGAAACTTACAATTTTGTCAAAGAGCTCTCCCCCAGTAACGAACTCCAGTACAATATATATCTTTGTCTTGCTTCCCATCACCTGGAAATATTCAGAATCATTTGCTAAACCTTACACAAAGGAAAAGAACTTCACATCTTTATTTAGGATAATTTAAGTATTGTTCAATGGTCCAGCCATGACTATTCATAATACTCTTCATAATTTAAGTATTCTTCACTTTCCCCCGTGAAACCACATTCTTACCATATTCCATTGCCAAAAAATCCAAGGGCCTTAATACTATTTGCACTAGCCATTCACGTGCAATACATATGGATGATGTCATTGGTACAATTCATAACACTATAACAATTACAAAGCTCCTGACTGTCTATTTCACATTGCTTCGGATGCAAAGAAATGGTTAAGCAGGATTTGATACTTCAAGGTAGTACGCTGTCTGTGTCTGTGTGGGGAGGGGTAGGGATGTGTGTGTAAGAGAGAGAGAGGGAGGGGGGAGGGAGGGAGAGAGACCTCGTACAATCGAACAACATTCGGATGCTTTATACGTTTCATTGTTGCAATCTCCCTTCTGATCTGTTAAACCACATACATTCAAAAAGCTTGGTGAAACATAATTACATAATCTTTCTGATAATACTAGACCAACTGAACTTTTCCCACCAAGCTACAACAAATGGTAGAAGTTGCATGCATTCTCACAATTCCCCTGAGCCCAAAAAGGAAAGAATGAAGAAATTTTTTTTTTTAAAAAAGACCATTCCTTTTCAACTTGCCAACCTAAAACAATCACTAATGATTGATAATGCGGGAAACACAACTGACCAGACCTGTTCAGCCATCTTGTGTTTGAGAACTTTCTCTTTTTCAAGCATTTTTAAAGCTACAGGTTCCCCTGTCTGACAATTCCTTGCAAACTTGACTTTCGCAAATGACCCCTCACCAATTGTTCTTCCTACTTCATATTTACCCACTCGACGTTTGATTTTAGGTTGACTCATGCTTGATTTGCAATCTAAACTTCTTGACTTCACAGTGGCACAAGTCCGAAATAACCTTCCTGAAATGATAATCAAAGCATAGATGGCAGACTAAAAATGTCAAAAGGTGCTCGCAATTTTTTGCAATTCAAAATTCCAAACAATGAGATTCTGCCATTAGGCCTTCCTTTAAAGATTGCAACAGTATAACTGTTCCCTCAAATTGCTTACCAAAAGTTGACAACAATCTTTTCTGCCACCCTTTTGACAGTATAATATTCTATACTACTATGGACAGACAAATTTTACAATATTTCTCATCGGTAATTTGTAACGATAGATGTCATACCTACCGTGTTAGCTCAAGGGACAAGAAACCCTTTTGTTTTTTGGTTTGTTGGTTCCAAGAGTTGAACCCTAATTGCCAAGACTAAGAACCTAGCAGCTCCATCGCCAGTAGTGGCAAGGAACTTGCTATCGTATATGAAAGAAGCAATGTACTGAAAAGATTTAAGTAAAATGAATTGGGAAGCCAAAACATTTGTATACCGTGATAATAGCTCGAAGGCCCAGAGAACCCTGCCTAGCTCAGATTCCAGATATTAGAAGGAACAAATCAGAATGCCCAAACATATTGATGTCATGCGACCATGGAGGCATGAAGCACGCGGAATTGAAAAACTACAAGAATAAATTTGGGGGAAACAAAAAGAAAAGACACTCACACTAGAGAGAGAGAACACATAGACTAGAAGGTGCATTAACCTCCAATCCAATTGCACAGACTTAGCAACAGCTCATCAGAACTAAAATTTGAAAATACTTCCAAATTTTCAAAAATATTTTTTCATTTATTTATCCACAATTCAAAGTAGAAGAACAAAACGACTAAGATCCCCTCAAACAAAAGCGAAAAAAAAAAAAAAAAAACTCTAAGCTCAGAATCTTTGACAAATTCACAAAATCCCAACTCCAAAAATAAGAAACCAAAAAAAAAGAAAAAACGTCTCCATTAAGAATCAGCAAGACAAGATTGAACAACAGCAAAACGACACCGGGAGAGAGAGAGAGGATAAATTTCTATACTCAGAGGCCTTGACTGTCTGGTCCGGTGATTGAATTATATGTAGTTCTTCTTTCTTGTTGTTCTTTGATGCTGTTGCCTGCTTTTAGTACAAAGTACTCTGCTTTTCTTCTCTGTTCATTTTTAAACCAATTCAATTCCTACTTTTCTTCTTCTTCCGTCATTTTCAACCATGTTCGAAGAGATTTGGACCAGAAATCAAGAAAATCTTTCTAACTGAGCACGAACTCTCGTACACAAAAATATCACGTGGCATTTCTTGCCGTAGTCCGTAAGGTGCTATAAGAACCAATGTCCAACTCAAGCTAACATCTATAATTGTTGTCTGGGGTCCCACCTCGCGAGGGCTGGCACAAACGAAAATTGCAACGATGATTTGACGTATATATTCATACTAAAATAGTAACGATGGTTTTACCAAAAATGCCACGAAATAATTAAGAGTAAAACTATTGTAATTATAATTAGTCATTATGAGTTAATTTGTTGAATTTGACGGCTCGAATCATGTTAAAGAAAAAAACTAAATTTTTAAATATTTTTATAATAAAAAATTTACATAGACAATATAGATAAAATTATATTCTAAGTAAATCATTAAAAAAATTAATTACATTTAAATATAAGTATAGATAGATTGAAGTTTTAGATTAGTAGAGATCATGGGAAAAATTTGTAATCAAGACAGGAGTGCGGGTGTAAAGATAATAGGCATAATTAAAACTTGAACACAAGAATAATGAATACGATGGAATATAGTTAATAAAATAATAAAAATATTATTATAATTATATAAAAAGAGGGTAAATAAAAAGAAAAAAATAAAAAAATTATATTATTTAATTAATTACATTTAATTGTGTCTATATCTCCGGATATAATTACCTAACATCATTATTCGTATAGACTTATTTATCATCATCCCCATAAGTATTGAAAAAAACTAATATCATATATTTTTAGCCAAAAAAAATTATTGTAAGAAAAAACAAAATGTCCTAATTATTTAATTTTTTATCTAACAAAAATAAGCAATATCGTCTAAATAAATACTATGATGTTGTTTATTCATCAACATTAATCATCGTTAGTAATTAACAACATTATAGAGTTAGGAATTTTTAGTGCTACAATTAATTTTATTTTATTTTTAGTTACTGTCCATTTTAATAAATTTTAAAAAATTAATATCTTAACTTAAAAAAATTATAAATTTATCAATAACATTTAAAGAGTTTTAAAAATTTTGATTAATTAATCAAAATAGTAGTTTGATCTAAAATTTAGTGTATTTTTTATATTAGTTTAAATTTAAATTTTATAATTTATTTAATAAAAATAAATATAAATATTTAAATACATAAAAATAAATTTAAAATTTATTAATATTAAAATTATACTTAAAAGTGACTTATTTAAATATAATAATATTAAGATAATGCAGGATAGTTTGAATAGAGCAATTAAACGAAGTTAATAGTTGATTACCGTTAATAAGAAGTTGACTCAAGATTTACTTTGACCGAATTTTAAATATATAATTTAACTTAAAAATAACAAAATTTGTCTTTGTTTTCTCAACCAATTTTCATCTAGCCCGCAACTGATTGGGAGGAAAGAGTTTCCTCACTACTCGAAGCAGAAACCCTAACTCCCAAATCTTAGAAACCCGCCTAATCAAGATCAAGATTAAGCTTCTCTCTCTCTCTCTCGTAAATGGCCAGGAAGCGAAAGCAGCAATCCTCTGAAGCCGCAGTCATTGAAAACCCTAATCCCCAACACAAACAAGAAGAACAATCCGAGCCCGAACCAATACAAGAAGAGGAGGCGCACCAGAAACCACAAGCTACGGCCGCAGAGGATAATTCCCAGAATGAAGAGCAGGTGCAGCGAGAAGAGGAACAAGAACAACAGCGACAAGAATCCAAGGTAGAGGAAGAAGTGGAGGAGGAACAGCAGCAAAACGACGACGTTCCGTCGGTTGATGATGCAGAAGTAGAACCGGAAGCCAATGGAGCCAAAGAAGAGATCGTCGCCGGCGTACAAGAGGATTATTTGGATGACGAGCCTCTCGAGAATCTTCTAGAACCTTTCGGGAAAGATCAGCTCTTGGCCCTCCTTAGGAAAGCCGTGGATAAGCATCCCGATTTGATGGACTCCGTGAGGGAATTTGCCGACGCCGACCCGGCCCACCGCAAGATTTTCGTGCATGGCCTCGGGTGGGACGCCACGGCTGAGATCCTCAGATCGGAGTTTGGAAAGTATGGGGAGATTGAGGACTGCAAGGTTGTCATGGATCGCGTTTCAGGTAAGTCCAAGGGCTATGCTTTCATTTTGTACAAGCGCCGGATTGGGGCCCGCAAGGCACTTGAACATCCACAGAAGAAGATTGGGAATAGGATTACCTCCTGCCAACTGGCCACAATCGGGCCTGTCCCCGCACCGCCTCCCACAGCTGCTGCTCCATTGGTGTCTGAATATACTCAGAGGAAGATTTTTGTAAGCAATGTGTCTGCCGAGATTGATCCGGATAAGCTGTTGCAGTTTTTTAGGCAGTATGGGGAGATTGAGGATGGTCCGTTGGGTATTGATAAGCACACTGGCAAGCCCAAGGGTTTTGCTCTGTTTGTGTACAAGAGCATTGAGAGTGCAAAGAAGGCATTGGAGGAGCCTCACAAGAATTTTGAGGGGCATGTTCTGAATTGCCAGAAAGCCATTGATGGGCCGAAACCTGGGAAACAAGGTTATGGATATGGAACTCCTACTAGTGGTGGTGGTGGTGGTGGTGGTGGTGGGGGTGCCCATCATTATCAGCAAAGTCACCATCATCAGCCACATTACCAGCAGCAAGCGGCCAAGAAAGGCAGGTATGCTTCTAGTGGTGCATCTGTCTCTGGGCATTTGATGGCACCCTCAGCATCATCTGGCAGCTTCAACCAAGGGATGGCAACGCAGGGCCTGAATCCAGCACTTGGGCAGGCACTGACTGCTTTGATTGCTACACAAGGTACTGGGTTGGGGATCAACAATCTTTTTGGAGCTCTTGGAGGAGCACAAATGGGCCAGGGAGGGCCACCTGCGGGATATGGGAATCAGGCTGCTGGGGGATATGGCAACCAACCGGTAGTGCAGGGTGGATATGTGAATCCACAGATGAACACACAAATGGGCCAGGGTGGTGCTGGTAGGTCTCAGCAGGGTGGTGCTCCTTATACAGGATATTAGGTGAGTGTTTATTTGGTACTTTTATTGTTATATCTCTCTTTAATGTCCTATTTTCTTTTTTCTTGCATTTGGTGTCGTTCCATCATTCCAAAGAATTAGGTTATATGAAGCTAGTAAGTGTGGGAAAACTGAAAACAAATCTGATGTTTAAGACTTGACAACCACCTAAGTGATGGCAGACGTGGTAGAGGAGAGATGTGGGTTTAGAGTGAGTATTAGGTTTCCCTCTTACATACCGCTTACAATGTGGGAATTTAAACTATATGTCAAGGTTTTTAACATACCACTTACATATGTTAAGTTTTCTTATTATTATTATTATTATTATTATTTTAATTTAAACAATCTATATGTTAAGGTTTGGAACATTTTTTTGGCCCTTTTTACTTCATTCTTTTTTGGAACCTGGTGAAATTTTTGTTTGGTATCAGTTGTTTGACTATAACTTGGTGAAGGGTTCATTCATTTAAACATATTTACTTCAGTAATGAGCTACTTAGAGGTAGATTGCTTTTGTCGATTGAACTTTTCATATGGCATTGATTTGTGTGGATGTGGATGGGAAAATAATAAAATTCATGGTATTTTTTTTATTTTTTCCAATCTTTCTGCTCTTTATGGTGTTTGTCATTTCAAACATGAGGCACAAACTTCTTTCAATCATATGGGAATGAATATACGGTCTGAGAATTCTTCTCTTTTCATTATTGATATAAAATTTAAATGTGCAATTAGATGGCACATTCTAGTCATATTAGTGTCTTTTTTATGTTGATCTTAATAAATTGGCAGCTTTCCAGAGCCTAAACCAGTGATTTTTGTTTACACAAAACAGAATGATAATGCTGTATGTAGATGATATGTCCATTTTTTAGCTCTTCTGTCTCCTATATAAGTGGAAATTTTGATGGAGCCAAAGGATCAATAAAAATGTTGTGTAGTTGGGTTGTTCACACAATATTTCAAGTGTTTAGTAGCTTAATGCAACCTTGTTTGAGGGTGAGCAAGTTATTACTGGTAGTTTCTGAGTCTGTCAGGACCTTGGTGAAGAGCTGTTGTTCAGGTTGTGGGAAGTCTTTGACGGTTATTGGGAGATTTATTTTGGCCATGTGATGAAGAAGGGGAATTAATGAATGAGGTTGAAATGGATGCTATGTGGGGCAAAAGATATCTTCTTTAATTCACCCTTCAGTTCAACTGAAGCTCTGTTCCAGGTTTGATTTCTTATGGTAATTGCTTGAATATGTATGGTTTATTGACTAGGTTAGTCATTGTTTTGTTCCCTTATGCTTTTCATGTCTAGTCACCATCATCATCAATTCTAGTTCTTTTTTTTTTTTTTTCAATTTTTTTAGCTGGTTAGGCCAACAAAAAACAAAAAGGGGTTCATTAAAGAGAATAGAATAGACTTTAGTATAAAATTTCCCCTTTTTTTGTCTTTGTATAGCCCACTTGCATGTTTCTCAAGCACACTTTAACGGTGTCTATGGAGTAGGTGGCTCTCATGTAGGAAAGGTACTAGTTGGTGATTTAATATAGTTGGATATGATTAAGATTAATAAAAGAGCAGTTCCTTAATCCATTATTGGATGATGTAGTGGCATTTGTCTCACAGTACAGGTTCAAATTAACCAGTTGAAATCACCATAAATTTTCTTGTCATGAGAGGCTTCCTTGTTTCAGATTTAGTGGTTTTCAGTGGCTGTGGATCTAGTCAAAATTTATTTGTTGGTTACATGACAACCACCAACACCCCCATAGGCAAGTTTTGAAGCCATGCATGTGTGAACACAAATAATCCTATGGATACATGTGAATGGTAAATGTATATATGTAGTTATTTGGCATTATGGGTAGAAACTTGGTATGACATCTATCAATTCTAGTTTTAGATCAGTGGATAGGTCATACAAGGCCACTCTGCACAAGTTTTAGATCAATTGTATTTGATTTTTTTCATTTTTTTGGTTGGTTCTTTGAAGTTGATCACACTTATGTTTCTTTTATTCTTCTAACTAATATTAAATGTGGATTATGGCACAGAATGCAGGGTTGTGTGAAATTTTGATCAACATTGAATTATTGATATGTAGAGAGAACCTTAATTAACACTTATCTCAATGACATTTTCATATATTCTTTGTAATGATGTTATCTCCTTAGTGTGACTATTTCTTTTGTGGACATTAATTTTCAAACCCTATTATTCTTGGGCCCTCTTATTTGTCCTTATGGTACTTTTGGTATGCAATTGTTGCAATTGTTAGAAATAGATTCCCATCCTTGCATTATGATGTTTGGCCTTATGTTGCATTAGTTTTTTTTTTTTTTTTGTCCCTCTCCCTTTGCTGCTCACTTTCTTAGAATGAAATATTTCCTACTTTCACTTTTGTTGCTTAAAATATGTGCTACTTAACAACTATTTTCCTTTAAATTGCATAAGGTAAGGACTTTCAGCTTTTATCTTTTCTGATATCATTTCAAGCTTACAATTTTAAAATCAGCTCTTTTCGTGCCTTATCTATTCATTGTGCAGATCTCTCATAGATGCATCACTTATTTAGTTTTGGGCTCTGGTGATTCTTCTGAAGTTCCGGCCACTCTTGCAAATGAAGTCTTAAATTTGGAATGAAAAGTTACCGTTTTGCCTATAAAGGCCAGAATGTCAAACCTGTATTTTGTCTCTGTTTCAGTACTTCACCCCGTCATATGTTTTTGAAACAATGTAGTAGCTTATGTTAACTTTTTTTTTTTCCTTGAACTTGTTGGGAAAAAGAAGAATTTTCTTGATGGGATACTATTTCTGTAGGATTCTATCGTGTCTGCTGCATACCACCACCATTTCCAGGCTTTCCTTTTTAGTTTCTTTCTAACTAAAGCCCTCGTTGAATTTTTATTTATATGCCCATTGCTGTAAGTTTCTTTGTGCTGTCCATCCTATGAGTTATTTGGACTTTGTTTTGCAGTTGTTATGTGCTGATTCATTTTTGACACATCACGCTGTTTTTTCCTCCTATTTGTTGGGATTGCCTTGTATAACTATGGAGACAACATTAGTTACTGACATTCAATTTTTTTGTTGGGTGATATGGTTCAGTTGGACCACAGTAGACAACTGAATTTATGTGTTGCTATTCAAGAAGTCTGTCTTTTCCTGTTTTGCACCACTTAATTTTCCTTTCATCATTTTATGTGAAGATCTCTTTTCAGAAAATCCTTCTGTACTATAAGTATATTCTCAGCAAATTTCATTGGTTGCTGAAATGGGTCTGTTATAACTGGCCCAAGAATGCAACCTGTTTTATAATCATAAGTTTTAGCAACCTATGGATTTGCTAGCTTGCATTAGTTGCTTTTGGTACTTTATGGCTCTGCTGGTGTAAAATGTGAAAAAAAGTTCAGTTCTCATATCCAGAGCTTTTTGGTCTACACAAAGGCCCGAAGGTTGTTTGCATCTTGAAATATTTGTCCTGCTTTGAGAAGCTTTTCTTTCACAAGGCAAGAAGTGCCCGCATTGGCGTCTTTCATGTTCTGCCAGCTGACTATTGTGATGCACAACTTTGGTTTCTTCATCCTAAGGTAAGAAGCTGGTTCTGCAGTTGGTTGATTCATCCAAATGTCAACCAAGTTCTGGAGTTGTAACCAAATTGCTGTAATTTTGGAGTATATGTTCCTGTCTGTCTAGAAGCCTTTCAAGCTAACCTTGCAATTAAAACTAGTTCACCAGGACTTACCAACTGAAGCTGTCTACCATTTTGGTTGCAATAGGCAGTCGATGTGCTATCTAAGAACCTATTAGGTTGAGCAAAATATTTACCAAATTATTATTTACTCGTGCTTTGACTTTGCTTCGGTTGGCCATTGCCAATGTAGGCAAGTTTGATCTGACTTAACAAAACATTGATACTGTCTTTATCTTGGAGTGCGTGTCTCGGAGAATTGAAGTTATTGCAAACAAGCTGTCAAACTACAAATTTTTAAAGTTATTGAGATGGAAAAAAGAGAGGGGATAATTAAGCATTTACTTAATTTATGGTCTAATGTCTCTGTTCTTTTCTGAGAGGATGTGAGTGAGTAAGCGAAAAGAATGAATAATGAATGGCTTCGAGAGGCCCTGGATAAACAAAATTCAGAAAATTTTTAGGAATGAAGCGCAAAGGGTAACCCACAAGAGGGACAAGAGGAAGAGAGGATGTAAAGAGAACGGGGAATGAAGCACGAAAATGAGAAGAGATTGCGTCGGTAGAGCCTGTGCCTATCATGCGACCTAAAAATGTCAGGGCAAACGTGACAATCTACAGATCACGTTCCCGGTTGACTAATGTATGGTCGTAGGATATAAAGTGTTGCGTGGAAGGTCTGTTGGGCTTTATTGTGTCCGGTTGTTGTTAATTGTGGTTGCTCTAATTGTTGATTCTTATTGTTGATTGATGTTGTCGATGAATCAAATATTGTTTTGTTTGGTTAAGTTGATGCTGTTCTTTGTAGTTCAAATAGTAAAATGATTATCAAGGGTATCTTCCTATCGTTTTGTTACAAGATACCAAACAAACAATAAAAACCTGAAAAAACCCAAAATTCATCAATGTACCAGTAAAATGAGTGTAAGAGAGGGGTGTGGGAGGGATGGTGAGATCTGGGAAACTGATGGTAGTCTTGAGAGCGGAGGGAGAACAGGGCTTCATTTGTTTGACGATGGCGGCACTGGAAATGGGATGGGTTCCATTGGGTTTATTTGTGTGTAATTGATTTTAGGGAGAAGTTTATTTTTTGCTGGGATTTTGAGGGAAAAAGGGCACTCTCCCTCTGTTTTTCTAACCAAGGCGAGAAGAGTTCGTTTGTAATATAGCCAATGGCTAACACGCATCGGAATTAGGGTATATGCATTATTAAGAGTAATTTAGTCATAAATTTTAAATGAGCTGCTACTGTATCCGAAAAGTACCTCGCAGATCGGCAACAGCAAGTCTGAACAGTAAAAACAAACGGGCTCGTTGGGACGCTATTGGGCGCACATGCAAGCCCGATGGGCCAGATTAACGTAACCAACTCCAACACACTTGGATTTGGTAAGTAGTCATTACAAATTATCCTTACAAAAATTAGAGAATTTGAAAAGTTATTTCACTGTCGCCTGTAATATCTGAAGTACGTTCATTTTTGCCAGTCAACTTCAATGTTTTTTATAAGTTCATATAATTTTACCCAATTTTTAAAATTAACCGAAAACATTTTAGGTAGAAATTATATCTTAGAAACATACGTGAAGTCAATAAATTTTCTCATTTTATCAGTATACCCAATAAGTATATTTAGTTTAACATAATTTCATTGGTTATAAGAATTTTTGTATGGGTTGTCAACCAGAATCATATTTTTGTCGACGTCAAAGTTTCGAATTAATGCAGTAAAATTTATCTGTAACTCGATTATCTGAGAGAAGTAAAATGACAAATTTTATGACAACGATAACATGCTTTTAGGAATAGAATAATCAACAATCAAATCAGAAAATATTATGAAAATTATAAAGACAATATCATTAAGTAATCTATTAATATGACGACATCTCAATATAATAAAGAGAGTCCTACAATTGTCTCTGACATCATTAATAATCATCATTATTATTGTGATAACTTGAATAAAAACATAAACTGTGCTCAACTTATACACAACGTAAATGTTTCTTCCACTCTATGTACAAACATAACATTTCTTCCACTAGTCATCTTCTTTTGCATGTGATTGCCTTGAACACATAAAAAATGGGTTTTACTGGGCAACTAATCAATAAGGATGTGTATTTTATACTCATTTTACATTTTTAACAATAGTAAATTTATTTTGTGTTTTATAATTGTTGGGAAATATGACAAGTAATATCATTTTCTTTACACACAAAAATATCAATTTATTTAACATCTCTAAACAACATAATAAACCCCTTTAGTGAATGTAAATCACCATAAATTTCACTAATTAAATAGTATCTATTGGAGGGGATGATGTCTAGTTGAGGAAATAAATGGTTTGAACTATGAAAACATGACATGGTTAAAAGTTTATGTTTTTTTGTCAACCCTAAATAGAAACACTCAATCAATTGTTTAAGGTAAACCCAGTTACTCAAAACCATATTATTATTCAAGCCTTTGATATATTTTGGGGCAAAAAATATATATACATGCTTCGAGGTTACTCAAGACATAGCACAAAATGTCCTGTTTGAACAAGATAAGAAGGATAATGCATGACAATGAAATTTGAATGATCAGATGGTACCATTCAATTCACGCTAAATTGGCAATTATTGCCCCAACTTCCCTAATACGAGAAATGCATGTAATGTTAGCTATTTAAAGCATGTCATGCCATTGCCAAGTTTAATTTGAAGGGAAAGGAAGAGGGATCATAGATTGTCCGTAAGAGAGTGAAAAAAACAAAAAAAAAGAATGGAATTTTGGAGTTTGAGGAAATCAGTACTTGTGTTGTTGATGTTGGTGGTGACTCTCATATTGTTGACAGCAGAATGCAGGCAGCCATCTCTGCACAGAGTGGGAGGAGGAAAATATACCTGGGCACCAAATTTCAACTTCACCAACTGGACCAGCCACGAGACATTTTATGTGGGCGATTGGCTCTGTAATCTCTCTCTTTCTCTCTCTGTGACTTTGATTGCTCAGAAAATGCAGAAAATCAAGACAGAGCAATGTGATTGTTTAATATATAGTTCATCAGCCTATTTTCCATTTTCGTTCTTTTTATTTCGGCGTAATAACTTATTAAATGAAAACTGTAAAGTGAAGTCAAAAGTTGAATTTTAAGGAACAAACTGACTTTTTTAATTCATACCTATTTTTAGTTTCCGAGCCCTTGGTGTTCCATGCTCTATTCATATGTTTTGTGAATTCATCAGCAGCTTTAATTAATAAAGAAATTTAAAATTTCAAACACACACACACACACACACACGCAACTGATTCTAATTGGTTTTTGTTCCCTCCAAAGACTTCGGATTTGACAGAAGCCACTACAGCGTCTTAGAGGTGAACAAGACAAGCTACGAGAGGTGCATTGAGAAAAACTTCATAACAAATATCACAAGGGGTGGGCGTGATGTGTTCAATCTCACCCAGGCAAGACCGTACTACTTCATCAGCGGCCGTGGATACTGCTTCAAGGGAATGAAGGTTGCAGTCAACGTTCAGGATTTCCCCCTGACTCCAGCGCCTGCAACAGTGTTCACGAGTGATTCTGCATCGGATTCTTCCGGCCAATTTAAGCTTCCTCGAGTGTTTATTGCTGTGGCGTGGGCCTTCCTCTTCAAATGCATTCAGTAATAATTTAACATGGAAATTTCTCTACCAGAATACTATAGTAATGACGAATGTTTACTAGATAGGTATAGATAATGGTATCAGAATTTCTTAAAGAATGCCGAGCGACTCACATTTTTGTATCTTTTTTCTCAGAACAGAATATTGCACCATGCCTATAACCCGTATTGTACATCTAGCTTTACCTCACCCAACCGAACCATATTGCTCCATACGTCGGAGATTCACATGGTTCATTCTTTTACGTACCCGAGTGGGCTAGTCACTCAAAAATCGGGTATTTGAACCCTAAGAACATTGAGCAGGCATCTGATCTCCAACAAATGTGCTTTTTATTTGGTATGTGGGCATGTAACTCATCCTTGTACACAAGGCTGTCCCCCTAATGGTGGTATGGCTTGATATGGGATCAGAATGGAACCATTGTTACTTGTCTGAAGCTAATCTACACTTGAAGATGTGCATTACCCTTAAGACTCCGCGTGCATTGAGAACGAAGTAGAAATACTAACGGGGACCAACCAAAGGACACTAACCTAGCACAATTTTTCAGAACATCCGACCAAAACACAATCAGCGGAAATAAAAACCCTACTCGATGTCACCCATTCTTACATCATTTACGGTTTACCCGAAGGACAAAAGTGATAGGCTACGAGCGTACCTAAATTACATTATATATCAAGGCCAAACTTTCTGCAAGGTGCCAAAAAGACAAGCAGCTTTCACCAACAAAAAGTACCACGCATGGCAACAGCTGTATATAATTTATATAAAGAAGAACACGCAACTGCCAAGGCTTTGGTTAGGAAATGGCAGTGATCAACAAAAGAACATAGAGTTGCAAACATTTTCCCTCAATCTGGGAAGCTGGGGGACGGGTACAGCACCTGCAGAGGTAACCCCACCATGGCTAGAGGAAGTTTCGGAGCTCTCCTCAAACTTCATGAACTGTCCCATCTGAGTGGCTGCAAGGTGGGCATAGCATATTGGCGCAACTGCACAAATAAAAGTATTTAGGATGGGATGAGGTAACCTTAAATAAGCTAAAAATATATTGCTGCCTAAACCATTTAATTATCCCATACGGAGCAACTGACAGCAATTGGTCTAGGGTTGACTGACCAAATTAGACAATAAGTCGGTTGTAATAAATTAAAATTTCCACAATAACTATTCATTGATGGTTAGAAAGTCCAATAAACAATGGACCACTAACAAAATATTATGACAAGGGAAATCTGAAAGAGTAGAATGGCAATCAAACAGGCAACCATGAAGGCTAGGCTATCACATTGAAGACACAACACTAATGCATCTAGAAATTAGGGACATTTGACATACCAACGGAAATGGCAGTTGTGCTTCTTTGATACCTGCAATAATGATCACAAACATTATTCAGAGAAATTCTATCAGTCATACGACTGAGGATCAGTCATCTAATGAAAAATACAACTGCTAGTATGAAACAAAAGCACTACTCACACATATGAAAGAGAGTGGACAAGTTCTTGAAGATCATCCGTAGAAAAGCCAACTTCATCTAATAAAACATGGTAATGTGTTGGCCTCGTAGTGCCCTGCACAGCAATCATGGATCACAATAGCAAAACTCAGCATGCTTCAGTTAGAAGAAGCATTAAAGATTGTGAACAAGCAACAAACAAGAAAAGCCCCTTTAAAAAAATCTTCTTATTATCAAAAAACATACAAACTTCAAGATATTAAAGGTTTTATAAAATTTAGAAAACTGGAAAATCTTTATTAGAGATCAACAATAACACTCACAATCATTCCAGCATGTGCACAGAGATAGAAGTCATTGTTCCTTGGATGGCAGACTTTGTTATCAATAACTGTCCCTGAAAAAGTGGGGAAAAAATTCATATTGGGCATCATTAACCCATTACAAAAAGTCTGCCTGATACATGATAATTACTTCTTGTCTTGTAATTATTATTATCAGCATCTGCTTCACTACCAGTGTGTACTCTTCTTTTTTGTTTTTTTTTGGGGGGGGATGGGAGGGGAATGCGTGGAGGAGGGGCATGGGGCTGTGTGGTTGTTCCATGATTTACCAGGTGGAACATTTTCAGGAGCCCCGGGCTGAAAGAATTTTGTGTGGTGGTTTTTCTGTGCAACAATCACCGCAAACTTGGGGGACCATGTCTCATCAAGAAACTTGCATGCCTGGAAAAACCAATAAGGTTCTTAGTTACCCAAAGATTTTACAGCAGCTAAGTGTATTCAACGAAAGGCATTAAAATAAACCTCAATGATCTGGTCCAGTTCAACATTCAAAACTTGATTGAATTGGGACTCACTAACACCATCCCTGCATGTAAAAGCATTCTAATCAGGATTAAGATATACATTCAACCAATATACACAACAGTATAACAACCACAAGCAAAGGTTTACATTCATCCCGGGAAAACGGATCAAATCACCTAAACCTACTTTTCAGATGGTACAAATTAGGATATCACAGAAGGGGAAATAATCATAAAAAATTGAGTCACATGACCATACAAGGATGAATGTGCAAATTCTGCCTTGTGGAAAATTGGCTGACTTTTGCTTGGCCCAATTCAATATTCATGAGACAAGGGCATTGCAAAAAATGCTGATAAAAATTAACAAAAGGTAAAATTTTGGCAAAAAATCATCAATATTTAAGTCACAAGACTATACAAGTATGAACATGCAAATTCTGTCTCATGGAACATCGTTTGACTTCTATATTAGCCCAATTCATCTTTCATGAAACATGGGTATGGTTATAGCACTGATGAAAATTAATAACAGGTAATTTAAACTGAACAACTAACGCAATATAAACATTCATGTGTGCAATGTCTACATCCAGGCCTATGGCTTCCAGGACAATCACAAGAACCGTATACAATAATCATTAATCATCTAAATATATAACATACAAAAAATCAGAAAATATATCTGATTGTAGTACCTAAATATGATTATCTGCTCAGGCTTCCGTTTTCCTGAACTTGCATAAAAGTCTAGCAAGAGCTCCCTGAAATGGAAGAAAAAAAATAATATATTACCAAGGCAAGACATTCTGAAAGAGAGTTTAAAGAACAACCCTACTATCACTCATGACAGGAACCTTGGATCAGTCATGTAGCAACCCAACCAAAAATGGCCTGCTGTAAAACTTCACCTCATTATGCCTTCATCCTCGTTGTCAGATACTCGTTTAAATAGAGAATCTATCATTTCAACCTTTGGAGACTGCGCACGTACAGATGCCCGATAGCGAGAAATAAATGGCCACTGCCTAGAGCTGACTACCTGAAGATTCCAACATACAAACAAATTTAAGCTATTTTACTGAAAACAAACTATAACTTATCTTGAGTCATAGATTTTTAACTAACATTATTAACACTTTAGAGACCTGATCACAGAAAAAAAAAAGGACGAAGAGAAATTAAAAAGGGTTCCAATACCGCAGCAATTGAGGGTACATCAGATTGTCCAGGAGAACCATGGGACACATCCATTCCAAGAATGATGGTGGGAACCCTGGAAACCAGCATGGATGGAGAATGTTCAACTGCTAACACAGAATTCAATCCACCAAGCTGCATTAAATTGAACATATAAGCAATAGATTAATATGTGGACCATCAATTAATAGCAAAACCTTATGCCAAAACCTCACAATTATAACTAAACCCAGGCAAGGATAGGAAGCTTGTGCTATATGGTACCTTTGCATTGATCTTGAGCAGAACATTTGTTAGATACTGGTCATTAACCCTTTGAGGAGCAATGCACTGAGTTACAATTCCAAATTCAGCAAGATTCTTCCGCTTCCATGGACCTTGCAAATACAAAAGTAATGGTTCATTAATGATACCAAAACTGCATAGTTGCCAGCCAAAAAATAGATCAGCACACAAACCATAAACATCAGAGTTCTTCCTCTCAGGAAGTAAACAGAGAAGGAACTTTGGCGCCCCAGGAAGTTTAGATTGTATCTCCTCAAACATTTTTTCCACTCTAACCACTGGTGGCGCACGTCTCAACTGTGGGCTCTCCTCAAACACATCAAAGGGATCTTCTATAGGCTAATGAAGGTGAGGAGAACTAATTTTCAGTCAGTAGCCCATGCCTATTATCCAATAAACCAAATTAGCATGAAAAGAACACTTACAATCCCTTTCATTCCTGCACATTTCATCAGATCTCGCACAAGGCCACGTATATCACAACGGGCAGAGAAGTTCACAACTGCCCATCGTTCTATCTTTGATGGCTCTACAAGTCTCTACAGTAGCAACGCATAATATAATGAGAAATGCATAAAGAGCTCATTATCAAAAGTAAAGGCAAACATGCACCTTGTTGTTGAAATTCCATCGCCCATTTCGAGGAGAGAAATCCTCCCCGTTGCCCACTTTTAGCTGTTAAGAAAGGAAAGAAGTTCATATGCCCTTATGCGATCTGCCACTTGTCTACAGATATCATTGCAAGTTTTCCCAAAACACAAAACCAATACATAACTGGAAGCAAAGCCACTTCATGAGAGCAAGTTAGACGTATACCTTTGGGGCTGGCAGAACACGACCCTCCACTTGAGTAAAGTTGCTACTGATTGATATACCGCATGAACGAAGCATAGGCTCAGAATCATACTTGCTGCATCTAAGAGCCTGAATGAAAATAATGGAAGACAATAATCCAGAAATGCTTTAAGTATAACATAGAATCAGAAATTTAGGAAGACATACATTACTTAAAACACTCATCCTTTCTTGAGGCTTTTGCCTTGATTTCTCTACCAGAGAAGCTCTTTGAAGGCCAGAGAGTGCTTTTGTGTAACGTTGTAAAGATACCAATGAACAAAGCTACAAAGTGAAAAAAAAATGAATGCATTAGAGGCAAGACAAATAATTTCACTTGACCAGGACTAGTCTAGATGATTCACCTCGAGAGGAATATAAGTGGGGCGCTTGGGCTTCCCAACATTAATGCATGGAAGATCTCCCGAATAACGCAATTCTATACCACGATGATTAACAAAATATTCATAAACAGTTATTTCAACTGGCTCAATCTCACCCTCACCACCATTTCGCCTTTTCTGTTTCAATTGAAACCTAAAGACAGCAAAAGCACCAAAAGATCATATCATGGATTTTTATGAAATGTAGAATCAGAAGAAAGTGTGACAAAATATGCCTGTTTGATGAACAAACTGATACAGCAAAATGAGATGAACATACATTTGTTCCTTGCAAGGTTTCTCACTCAAACCAGTTATCTTGTACTCTTGATTGGAGGGACTAGCCTTGATCCTCAGATTTTTCAACATTCGTTTGGCCTGTGAACACAAACAAGAATGCAGCATTTCAGCAAAACAGAAAAGAGTGTAATCAAGGAACAGAATTACAGGAAACATCATTTAACCTTGCTCCAGTCAAGGGAGAAGGGATCTCTGACATTCTGGTTGGCAATTAGGAAATCCACAACAGGACCAGGCTGTATGATCATGGTAGTAGATACATCTGTACACAAGGGTAAAATTCCAAGTTTAAAAAGACAAAGAAGAAATATTATAGCAGAAAGGTTAAAGAAATTCTTTTTCATTCTCACCAACATTGAGAGACAAGCCACTCTGTGTTGTTCTAAAGCTGGAGTGGAATCCCCTGCAGCCTACAACACCACCTCCTAAATCCACAAAACTTTTTGGGTCATTGTGGAAAAAGGATTGGCGAACAAGGAGGCAGCCCCTGCAATATTCATCATATAGCCAGATTTCCAAAAAGTAGCAAATCAGAATCCATCAGCTCAATTTCTTTTTTTTTTTTTTTCTTTTTTGAGAAGAAGAAAAGGATAAAAAAGATCAACTGTTTAGCTGCATGCTGCCGCAGGACAATATCCAGGACTCTTAATGCTTCTTGAGAATTCTCAGACTCCTGTCCCCGTAGTGCATTTGCTATAGCTTGCATTGGAATTTTTGCAGCAAAACTGATTTCCACTTTAAACGATTTCGTCTGATATGGACGCCGTAATCTCTTACGGTCACTCTCATGTGGGCTTCCAGTATCATCGTAATTTGCATTTCCGTTATTTCTGCAAGAAAAAACGTCCAAGCCACAGTAAACAAAAGGAGGACACATGAAAAGCAGAAACTGGAAGGAAACTACTAGTAACAGCTTTAATGTATCCAATCACCGGTTAGAAGAGACATCTTCAAGAACAACAGTGAACTCGAGTTTGTTCCTTGGAAGTGGACCAACAGTGAACAAGCTCTTTTCTCCATCATAAGCAAAGTCTTTTCCAGCCAACTCAGAACCATAAGTTTCCTGCACTCTATCAATCACTTTTCTCCCTGATCCCTTACCAGTAACACGACGACCATCTTCATAAGAAACAGAAACCTGTATAAAATAAAACAAAATTTAAATGAAATCATATCAAATCCAATCATTTTATCAAACAAGTAAATAGGATACCATGAAGCAAAGAGTTGGTTCATACGCTGTAGTGAAAGAAGTAACCCTCAGCACTCGTGACATTAACTTTAAAGTGATTGGTAAGTAGAGAAATCTTTTGCCCTTTGGATCCAAGACCACGCCTAGCTATTGGAACCCGTGTGACCTTTTTCTTGGCAGGTTCTTGTTCAACCTGTACTGGGACAACATTTGATGGAACAACAGGTGGAGGTGGTGGCAGGGCATCCAGTGACCCACTGCCATCTGGGTCAAACAAATCCATTTCCTAAAAAGGCAAAAAACAATCGATGATGGATAATGAAGCAGACAGCAGAAAAGTGATCATCAAGGCCAATGCGCCCATGAATATGAAAATCAGCCAGCATTAGCTCAAGAAAAACATGGATATACTTATTGCAATGAACCCTTTTTATAGGTTAATTCAATGCCAAATACTGCAAACTACAAGTGAATTGGAGATTCTCTCATTATAGAATAATACAGCAAAAGCCCTCTACCACTCAAAAAAAGAGGTCCTAGAAACCCCAAATTCATTGACACAATTGACAGACCAAAAATCCATTACTAGAGTTAAAAGTAAATGCATATAAGAAATCCACCCCGCTGCAGAACAGCAAAATGAAAATACAATAAGAATCAGCAAGAGACAATCTGGCCAGTGGTAGCACTAGCAGAAAAGTAGAAATCAACATATTCTTGTTTGGATACCCAAGCTGTGATAAGTCAAAATACCTTGTCGAAAAGAATAGTGCACAAAGTGAGAAAAAGAGTGCAAACAGTAAATGTAAAATTATAGTGGACATAATATAGAAGGTTGCATAATAGCCAAAAAAAAAAAAAAAAAGAAAAAAGCATGCAAACAGAAGAGGAATGCAATGTTTTGCCAGAGACCCATGTCCTTAGAAAAAAAAAAAAAAACAAAAAAAAATAAAAAAAATCAAAATGAGCAAAATCAACACTAATAAGCTCCCATGAGTTAAAAGATATCAAATGGCAAACAATACACACATAAGACTATGGTGGACATAACATGAAATGGTTATTTTAACAAAGTAGCCAAACAAGTGCACAAACAAAAGAGGAATGCAATGCTTATAGGATTTTTCCAGAGACCCAAGTGTCAAAAAAATAATATAAATCAAAATCAGAAAAATCAACTCATACAAGCTCCGGTGAGTAAAGAGATATCAATTATATGCCAATAAATGAAAATCAAGAGGAAAACCTAACTTATTAACACCCATCTTTCCGTGTAACGGTACATGCAATCATTTACAAGAAAATGCCTAAAATTATACAATAGAAGAATGCATTACCTAAAATTTTAGACAGACGGCTTCCCAAATCGCTTATATAAGCTCCTCCTCACTGTAAAAACAAAATAGCGGGAATAAGTATAGAACGACCTTCAAATTACTCAAATAAATAAATAAATAAAACACGAAGAAAAAAATAAAAAGAAAAAACTCTGATGAAAAAAAAAAAAAAGGCACTGACATAAAGCCATAAAAAACTTCATATTACAACAGCTAAAAAATACAAAAAAAAAAAAGAGAATAAAATAAAATAAAATAACACGTGATTTAAACGTCATATATGAATACGTAAAAGATCTTATAATTTTTTTTTTCAAAGAAATGAACGATATAAAGATCCGTAAACCGTACTTTACAACCTATTTCTTTCTTAAAGATTTAAAAAAAAAAATAAATCTGTAGGTAGGTTATGTAGTGAAAGAAAAAAAAGAAAAAAAAACATAAAACCAAAACGACACGAACAACAAAGCCGAAATTCTTCTAAAGAAACAACGGAAGCAGCATTGAACTCAAAACTCAAAAACAACTACGGCTAAAAACAGAAGGCGCTGTCACTATCTCCCCCGCCGCGGCCGCCGCCACGGGGGCACGAGGAATTCCGAAAAAATAAAAAGAAGAAGAAGAAGAAGAAGAATAAGCTAACCTACCTTGATTTAAAAAACCCTAACAGGAGAGAAAAGAGCTCACACTCTACAGTGCCGACTCTACAGTGTGTGTCTCCTTCAGCAGAAACGAGCCTTTTATATATAAAAAAGAACACGATCAAAATGCCTCAGAACCAAGCTAATCCACTCTGCGAAATGTATTCTCTGCCGCGTCGATTGAATGGATTACCAATGTCCTACATATCATGACCGTTGATTGTGCGGAAGACTGTTTTGGGATGTTTTTTCAGACCCACAAACGGATGGTCAACATAACTGGTGCGTTTGTGCTTATGGATTGTCTCCAGACTCAGCTAGTCCCTACTCTCGGAAAGTCAATCTGTCGCGTCAATTAAATGAATGTCCTACGGATCATGACCGTTGATTATGACCATGGTAGTTGATTATTACGCCAAAGAGGATCTGTATGACGACGTATTGTGGGGCCCAAAGGAGGGTTGATGTAGTTTTTTTTTAATTTTTTTAAATCTCCTGAGAGCATAAAAGACTGCGGGGGGAGTATGAAGCGAGCGCAGGCATTTCCGTCCTTTATGTCCGATGGAATCACATAATGACTATTATAGCCCTACTTAAAAAATTAAATTACAGAATGATTCCAGAGTGGAGGCCGCATTTTGGTAAAACGGCGCAAGGATGCAAATGGTAACAACAAGAAATGAGAAATTTTTTTTTTTTTTTTAAGCGAGAAGAAATAACCCGATTTTGACCCACCCAACATTCTCATTCCACGTCTCTAGCAAACTCCATTTATTGCTCCCTTGACGCACAACCAGGTCCATCATCAAGTAGGCTTGGACTCTTCACAAACAGGATTTAGACCCATCATCAGCAATTGGGTCTCCTAACACAAGCTTCAGGACACCATCTTTTATCATCGATTTCCATTTTCTTCTCAAAATCCCTCGTATCATCAAGCTTACCCTAATCATCCTTTTCTGGCTTGAAGTCATCCTCAAAATATTTCTTCATCATCTTCATAACCGGAGCTTAACGATCTTGGAATTAGAAAGGTCAAGCAAGAATTTCAGACTTCTGGGCTTGAGCCTGGATTGAGGTCTTCTTCAATGTTGGGTGTGTAGACATCAACTCAGCTATTTGTGTAGAGAAAAAGAAAGACTGGGGCATGGCATGCCCAATATTTATTAAACCTACTCGACCAGTAGCTCGAACTGAGAAACTTGGGAATCAGTGCCAGATTGGTTTGGTTAGTTACAAAAATTAGTGGAACCATTGAATTAATGAACCGAGTGGTAGGAACGCCACTTTTTCCTTATTTTCGATTTATTTTTTATTTTAAAATTTTATGCCAAAATAATTTATCATTAGAAATAATTAAATTTAAAATTAAACTATTTAAAACATTAATTAAACTTTTAATCCAATTGAAATTTATGGTATTTGTAACATCCCACAACATATATATATGTAAATAAATACTGTTGTTTTTATTTTCGCACCTCATTTTCCTACTTGAATCTAATTTTCCTACTTGAATCTAATTTAAGACCGGTTTGGAAATTGTTGCCCAATCAAAATTTAACCACACAGCATACGTGTGTTGCTGAAGAAAAAATTTCAATATTTGTGCTCAAATTCCGTTAAAATGGATTCTATTGGCATCGTTTTTAATGAAATGAAAATTTTGAGCAACATTACAAAACGTGTTATTTCACTACCGCACCACAAAGAACACAATAAAGATATAATTAATATAGTATAAAAAGCTTAATTGATGCTGCTGCATTTCATATGTAATCTCAGGAGACCAGAAACATCCTTTGCAAACACATAGAAGCAGAAAACCTGCTTCATTGAAGAGGAATTTGCGTAGAAAAGGCCAGAGAGTAACGTCGTAGAAACTTATGTCCACCACAGTAATCAAGCCAAATATAAATTACAATTCCTTGACTCAATTAGTGTTATTGCACTCTGCTGTAGAAAGATTTCAATCTAGCAAGCGTTATATTTTATACCCAGATGCTTTAGGCTTTCTTCCTGAAACTTCCAGATTAAAGGAATCCTATATATTAAACCAAGTAGCCAAGCAATCATGGTAAACGCAAAAATGGATTTTTAGAGTCATTCTCTTTCCGCTGACATAACAACCAGGCATTCTAAGCCTACAGCGTGCAATCTCTGACAATTCTAAGGAACAGAAGCCACAGGAAATCAAAGGAAAAGAAAACAATCTAAGAAGAAAAATGACAGACAATAGATACTAGAGCAATGCCAAAACTGGCTGAGATGATCGAGCAACATACAAGAGTTCTTCTTTATATTTTATTGAAGGCGACAATGTCACAGCTCTGGACATATTCATTGCAAGGCTCAGCTGTGAGATGATCTTCTATAAGCTCATCCACAGATACTAGGTCATCCACGATGGTGATCATGATCTGCAGCTTCTTTATACCATAACCAACTGCAGCTAGTTTTGCTGCAACAGATCCAAGGTGAAAGGGATGGTAAGTCAAATACGACACAACAAAAAAAGCTAATGCATAACAAATAACACCAAGTCAAACCATACATGCACCCCACAAAAGACCAGGCATTTCAACGGCTCGAACTGCCTCCTCCAACTTCTTCATGTCTGTTTCATCATCCCAAGGTTTGATATCCAAAAGAATGGAAGACTTCCCACCTGATAATTGTATAGAAATGGACAACCAACTGAATATTCTATTGATATAAACAGTAGGAAGCTGCAAAAGCAGAATCAACTTTAACTGAAAAGTAGCAGGGACATATCAAACTTCTAAAATGACTATAGCTAAATTTCACTACTTGGTATAAGCTTCTCAACACATAACTGATCCACCGAAAACACACCTAATAGATAGATTTCTAAACAACATGACTGTAAATTATATAAATTCCTGTCTCTGACAGAAGCTACATAACTTGAAAACTTACTCTCTTTCTTCTTTGAAGATTCCTTCTTGGCTGCATCCCTTTCCTCTGCTGCTTTCTTTTCCTCCTCTGTCTCATCACTGAAGAGATCCAAATCATCATCGTCCCCAGCAGGGGCAGCATCCTGGAGTTGAAATGGGAAACTTTCGGGGATTAATACAACATAATTTCTCACACATCCGGTGGAACCATCAAGGAAATTAATTACAAAAAATCCCAGTATCCAAAACCTCCGGCCACCACTACAGAGACAGTGTCATATCTTAAAAACTAAGACAACCTCAACGTTAAGAGGACTTATAAAGTTCTTCACATCGGTAATGTCAGACAAGCTCCATCCAATGTATCTTTCAAAAATAAACCTTGGACAAAACCCAAAATGGCTTAGTAGTTAAACTCCCAAAAAACCCAAAAAGAAACACAAAGCGATTTTTGATCTTATTATAGTCTAAAGCTGAAAGGGAAGTTATATTTTATAAAGTATTATGTAGGAAGTAGGGACCTGCTCAGCAGAGGCAGCTTCAACTGGTGCAGCTTTGCTGCCAATCCTTACCCCGACAGCTTTTCCAGGGAAGCTGACAACAAGGAAAAATGAAATTGAATGAACAATCGAATCCTTTTAATTGATCACATGGCAGTAGCTGTTTGGTGGGAAACGAAACGAACCTTGTGGCGAGAATCGAAGAGACACAGTCGTACCACTTGGTAGCATTGGGGAAAGAATCTCCAGGCTTCTCCAAAACGGCAGCGTACACCTTGATGTCATCCTTGGTAATCTGGTCCCTGAAATTGACAAATAAATTTCAATTTAAAAAAAGAATTAACAGAAAAAAAAAAAAAAAACGCAAAATCAAGAAGAAATGGAACTAGCTAAAACTGTAACATTATTTTCAAAAAAAAAAAACACCAGAGAGAGAGAGAAATACCCAGAAATATAAGATTTTCCATTAAGAAACTGATCGAGAGATTTGATTCCCGACTCGGTGTGAAGATCGGTGAAAGTGACGGCCATTGCTGGATGCTGGATCGTGAAAAAACAGAAGAGGAGGCAGCAGCAGCAGCAGCAGAGATGCGAATCGGACTCAGCAGACAGAAGCCGCTTGCTCTGGAGGCGTTAACACCTTTTATATGTGCCGACCCAAACCCTAGATAAGAATATGCTTCAGCTAAGCTTCGATTTCCCTTTCGTTTTTTTTTTTATTGTCTATTTAGTCTGGGACTAAGTTGGCATCGTGTCGGAAAAATGTGGCGAAAACGAGAGGCGAAATGAAATGGGCCGAGCCCATTGTTAGCCCAATATAATAGCCCAAAAAGAAAAACCCTACTTCTCTCTACTATATGAGAGTGAAATCCCTATCCTGCCGTCATCACTTGGCTTCTGGCTCTTTTTTCCTTATCATTTTGCTAGAGAGATCTGTGTGAAAACTGCAACGGACGATGGCGGAAAGAGGCGGAGGAGACCGAGGATTCCGGAGGGGATTCGGTGGCGGACCACGCGGAGACCGTGGAGGAAGGGGAGGTCGCCGTCGCGCGCGCGGAGAAAAGAAGGAGGAGTGGGTCCCGGTGACTAAACTGGGCCGCCTGGTGAAAGAAGGGAAAATCAGAAGCCTCGAGCAAATCTATCTCCACTCTCTCCCAATCAAGGAGTACCAGATTGTCGACCTACTCGTTGGACCTTCGTTGAAGGACGAGGTCATGAAGATCTCTCCGGTCCAGAAACAGACACGTGCAGGGCAAAGAACTCGGTTCAAGGCCTTCGTCGTCGTCGGAGACGGGAACGGACACGTCGGATTGGGGGTCAAGTGCTCTAAGGAAGTTGCCACTGCCATTCGTGGTGCTATTATATTGGCTAAGCTTTCGGTGATCCCTGTAAGGAGAGGATATTGGGGGAACAAGATCGGGAAGCCTCATACGGTGCCGTGTAAGGTGACTGGTAAGTGTGGGTCTGTGACGGTCAGGATGGTGCCTGCTCCGCGTGGCAGCGGTATAGTCGCCGCCCGTGTCCCCAAGAAGGTTCTGCAGTTTTCTGGGATTGAGGATGTTTTCACATCCTCCAGAGGGTCTACCAAGACCCTCGGCAATTTCGTAAAGGTCTAATCTTTTTCTCACTGTTTCTCAATGTTTATATGTGTTGGTAGCGAGATCAACAATTAATTGTTTTGTTTTTGGCCCGCTTGCTTTAAAATGATTTAAATATTGTGTTTAAGCATTCAGTTCTTTAGTGGGGTTGTTGTTGTAGCATTGTAGCTTACTTATAATTCCTATGAAATCAGCAGATTTGCTTAAATGTTACCTGGTTGTGAAATGCTACTCTGATATGTTAGGATGAAAGCCTTTGGTGATTTGGGTGAGCTTTCCTTGTATTCTTACAAGGCTGAAATAGTTATTGACATTGTTATCTTTGAGAGTTTTTGTAATTGAGGTTTATGAGATATTTCTTTATATATCTTAGTGGTTGGACCAATTATTGCATGCTTGTGGCTTCATTTTTCTATGAATGTTGGATTATTGGATTGTTGTATATATTGTTAAAGTTTTCATATAACTCAATTACATCTTGATAATGTGTAAGTGACATAGCTATATCGACATCTTAACTGCTTGCTTTTTTTGTTTTTTGGTTTTATACAAGTTTTCTGTGCTGGTTGATTCATTCTTGAGTTAATTTTCATTGTTAACTTCTGAATATGCAGGCCACTTTTGAGTGTCTCTTGAAAACTTATGGTTTCTTGACGCCGGATTTCTGGAGGGAAACACGCTTCACCAGGTCTCCATTCCAGGAGTACACTGATCTTCTGGGAAAGCCAACACCAAAAGCCCTGATTCTGGATGATATGGATAGAGAGTGATGTGTTGCCTTCATATGGCTCTTGGAGGGGGGGTCATCACCTCTCAAGGCCAAAGATAGAGTTATGAATTACTTAGCACTCTATTTTAAAACTATTGGTGTGTTCTTTTTTGGTTTTTATGTTATTTCCAGGGAATTTTGAGGTTCTCTAATTGCTATGTTTTTACTTGCTACTAAAACAAATTGGAATCTGTCTGCAATCATGAGTTCAATTTTTTTCCATCATGCCCCTGTTTTATGTGCAGCTTGTTATAGTTTCATGTTATATGATTGATTCTCAATGATTGCATTGATGAGGATTATAACCAACGTTAGGGTTATCCAAGGAGGATAAATGTACTGCTATGTGGTCTTTTGTTGTTATTTTTGAAAGTTTCATATTTATAGAGCTCCAACACTAAGTGGCAATGCCTGATTGAGTAACATGATAGGCACAAGAGTATATAGTAAAGTAACTTTTTTTTATGTTCGAATTTATTTATTTGTGGGATTAAGTGAAATGTGATTAATTTATGTATTTTGTTGTTGTTATGTTACCTTTTTAAGTTTTATTACCTAGTTTTTATATTTATTACATGTTCAACGTAGTGAAAACCTGTACCGCGGACATGTTTTATGGGTTTAAATTTACAACTTACAAATTAAGTGTAATGTTCCTGTTTTTTAGTAGCCAGATATCTGGTGTTTAAAAACTAATCTAGGAACTGATATTCATTAATGCACAGCGCAATTGGTCTCAGGAAATCGATTTGTTGTTGCTGCCATATGTTTGGACGGTGTGGACAGGAATATTAAGTATTTAATGTATGTGAATTCCCGTAATGGATTCTCAATGTTTGTTTGGATCAAGCAAACTGTAAATGCCATAGGCCAAAATTTGTATAATGAAAGACCTTTTCAAGGAGTGAAGCTGTTCAAATTATATTGGCACGGTCGAAGTAAATTGTTTGAATGTTAGAATATACACATTAGCCAAGGAGTTGAATTGCTGGCAGCCATAGCATTAACTTTATGGTGGGGATATATACACAACGTGAAAATTTAATTCATGCAAAATTTGAGCGAGTCAAAGCGAAAGAAAAGATACCTAATGAAGAATAGAAGCAAAAACAGGACAGTAAACTTGGTTTGTCTTGTTTGCCTGCCCATGGAAGCTCTAAGGAATACATGCCGGCCTCGCAATCAATTGCATTTTTATGGCTAGGAGAGACCAAGGTTCTCTAGTATCTCAGATATAACGACGTAACTCGCACCTCCAATAACTAAGCCAAGGGTAATTCTTCCTCCAGGAACTAGCTGGGGTAGTTTCACATATGCTGGTGATGAGTACCTGTCTGACCAAGCCATTGCGGCTGGGAGAATTCCAAAGAGCACTAATACTAACAAAAGCAAGAACACATGTCAGTTGAAAGGCAAAAGGCTTTGTGACAACAAAAGCTTTAGACATCACACCAGAAACATTAACCATAAAGGGCCTCTTGAAAAGAAAATTGCTTTTTAAGAGCGTACCTCCATATGTTCCAGCAAAGTCCAGGGCCTTGAAAAATATTTCAGGGTCCAGCAGTGACAATGCCAGCGGTGGAATCAAAGTCAATATGTATGGCAACGGCTGGTTCCGATCAGCTGGGAGTTTTAGCACTGAATATTACACAAAGTGAAGCTGTAAAAATTTTAACGGAAACAATCTCTCATAGTTGCAGCAAATTAAGATTTTGTCAAAAAAGATGGTACCATCGACACATGAACTACTTTTGACAGGAAGTTAAAAGTGTAGAAGCAAGCAAAGCCCAAGTTTTCTATTATGATAGTATGAAACATGGAGGTTACGTGAAAGATGAATGGCTCCAAACCCTTAAGGAGAGGGATGAGAGGTCCAAACCCCACCTCCTCTATAATCACACAGAATGTGAACCCCTGCCTGGTGGTATGTATAGTCCCGTGAACCCCTTCTCCTACTACTTATGTGTATATTGGTCCAAATCCCTAGTTTTCTATTATGATAGTATGAAACATGTATGTATTGACGGTATTGTCTGTCTTAGAAGAAACAGATTTCAACAAAGTATTAACTGACACGATTCTGTCAAGAGTTAATGAATTCAGGCAATTTATCTTAATGTAAATCAGCCAAAAGTAATATCCTCAGCATATGACCCATCAAAAGAAGAAAAAGAAAATCCTCTGTGAGTGATGAAATGCATGGATAACAACTTATGAAAGTATCACAACTGTTGTTAATTTAGTGCAAAGTAGGAAGGTCCACTTACAATCTGCAAGGAAGTCAGAAAGGCCTAAAACAAATCCAATATAAGATGTTGCGATTGCCAGAAGGGAGAAAACCTCAATTATTGGCTGCAGGATCAAAAGACAAATAGTTTTCCATTTCATTCACATGTTGTTTAGAAGCTGAGCATTGCCACAAGAAACTCACTCCAACAACTCCATTGGTAGATCGCAACTGTTGCAAAGGATCGAACATCTTGTCAGCTGTCTCTGAGTTTGGAATGGATCCTAGAATAACAGCATTCCATACAAGAAACAAGCCAAGGGGTACAGCCGTGCCTACAACAATGGCTGTCCTGAAAATAATGAAAGTGACAATACATAAGGAAACTAATTTATAGCTAAAGCAGAAAAACATTTAACAGCAAGATGTCAATAAGGCCATCAACATATATGACATGCAAGAGTTCAATGAGGAGAACTATCACCTTACTTTTGAAAGGTTTCCTTCAAGATTTGTGCAAAGAACAGGTACTACATTCTGAACAAAGCAGACATATAACATTATCACCTGCTTCCATTACAAATTACTACAGGCTGGTAAATTTACCTGATAAACAAATGAAAGTGCAATTATTGGTATACTCATTGGAACAGCTTCAAAGTTGGCTTTCAACAGAGCATCCCAGTGCAGTTCTCCACTTGCAACTACCTACAAAAACAAAATTTAGTTCTTTCTGTTTGCAAACCAGAATACTTGATCCCAAGAACATCATTCCAATTTTACAAGCAGTTAAATGACCTCTTATAGAAAATGATACTAATCTTTTTCTTTCAGGGAATCCAGTCGGTACAGATATTCGGAAGCCTTTGTCAAGAACAACAAGGGTAAAGTTATTATGTCATACCTTAAGGGAATAGAACTAATAAGGGAATAATAACATTTGGAATGTTGTCAGATGAAATTGAATCTATCAAGAAAAGTTAACTTATTGGACTTATCAAGTTTCACTAAAACCGTCCAGCTCAACAATAGAAACAACAAAACCTTAATCCCAAATTTAATTGGGGTTGACTACAAAAATCTTTTCTCACCATTCCATTCTATTATGAACAAAGTTTGGTGGGAGATGTAGGTGTTCTAAGCCAAACTTAGACAGTCCCCTGGCCATTTGCCTCAGTTTGATCTCCTCTTAATTGGAGCATTTAATTCTGCATTGTACACATACAAACTAATGCAAGTGTCACTCCCTCGGCTTATCTCCAATTGCTATGAATATCCTTATCTCTTATTTGGTCCTTCCTAAAGTATACACAAACCCACCTAACCATTTTCATCTCCACTACAATTATATTTTTTCTTGGACATGTTTCTTGACTGCACAGCATCTCACTAGCGTATAACATTAGAGTCAGACAAAACTCCAACATCACATCTCTTCTCAACTATTCATTTTGTTATTATTTTTATATTCATTGTTCTATCCAAAAAAGATCTACATCACATTTTAAAGTAGTTGAGGGAGTTAACACTATTGATTAACTATGATATCATCAACATACACACAACATTTTAGTTGAAAGAGAAATTCAAGATCTAGATAAATTAGATACAAAGCTTTGTATAATTTGTGGAGAGAATTACCACAAGAGCAGTGAAAAGAAGGATGATTCCAAGCACTAGAACTCCATTAACTGCACCAATTAAGCGTTGGCTACAAATTAAGAAAAGCATGAAGTCAACTATACCTGTGTGAGAGAGAGATGTATGAATATTTAGTGCAGAAATTGGAAAAATCTTAAATTTTGTCCCAACTAATGCTGACCAGCATACTAGGTTTAATAAGAATTGACTATCTTAGCCACAATTTCAAAACACATGCTTTGAACATAAACATATACAATGCTGAGTTACCATCTAATATAATAAGCAATGTATGTAAAACAAGGCTAATACGAGTAGGTAATCCCACTTCCTAGGGATAATGCAAAGCAAGCAAAGAGAAAGATCAGTGACCTTCCAAAATAGCATATACTTCCTAAAGTCAAGGAGAATAGGGTTGCACTTTCCCATCTGCAAACATAATGCTGCCATCAACTCCCAAAAAAAACTGGTGCAATGTTGACAAAAATGATATTTAGGGCTGCTGAGGAATAAAACAAATTGAGGTTCACATGAATGTTCAGAACACTTAAGCTCATTAAGAAGCAAGAGTTAGAGTTCATACAATGGAATGCTGAGAAAGTTTGTCAAAATATCTGAAGAACGAGCAACATAGGCAACTAATAAAGCATAATGGATGAATACGTATGACCAGCTGCAAGACAAGCAGAAAATACAAAGATTGTCATCAATTAGAAGACAATATGCAGGCAAATTGCACAAGACAAGAGCTAACATTCAATAATCTGAATTGTGCAGCTGCTATAAAATTATGAAGTCCAATATTTAATAAAGCTAGAAAAGTGGGGGAAAAAAAATTGTTCACTAAGGATGCATTTTCCATTGACATCTTACTAACTTACCAAATGTTATGATCACTCAAAAGAATAACAGTATAAAATAAATTATCACCCTACCATGCAATCTGAACTCCAGTCTTCCCAAGAGTTCTCATGGCCATTGACACCTGAAATCAGCCACGGAACTGTAAACTGCTTGACTAAAGGGCAAGTGAAGTTGGAAATATACCTAAGCTGCCATTCAGAATTTGTTAAAAGAACAAGATTGCTAAAAAGAATAGCTTGAACATTAGGAGTTAATTAACATTAAAATTTCCTAGCTATCCAGAATAAGATCCCATGTGAGAGCTTTGTGTTCTGCGACGCCATTTTTTTTATCCAGAATATGAGGCCTAGTAAATCAATTATAGGAGCATGCAGCACATTCTTGCATTGTGACTAGTTGCCACCATTCACTGTACATCCCTCCCAATAGCTAACTGGTTTGAATTTTTACATCATTTTGACATAAAGGGATAGAGAAAGGAGCAGAACCAACAGTTTTTTTATCAACAGATTTTCAGTCATCCAAACATCAGTGACATCCAGGGTAAAGGAATCGAGCCATTAAAGAAAAGAACTATTAAATAAATGGTAGAAAGATAACAATTTTCTCTTCTACACCAGATAATTACCAAGGACACTCCACCGGAGCCCAGTTCACACATTGTGTTCACATTCACTTCAGCAATTAGTAGTCCTGTAGCAACCTGCACAGCAGTTCAAGAGCTTGAGGCCCCAACACTTTAAGACAATAATCTAAGCAAAAGGCTGCACAAAATCAGAGCAATTGCAGCCAAATCTGGAAAAAGCTATCTGGTATTTCATGGGTAAGTTTGGTCACTTCCCTTTTCTTTCTGCCCTTTGCTTTCTTTGAACAAATTTTAAAGTTAAAAATGTCAAGAAACAATTCAACTCAAGAGCTTAAACTGCTGTGTGAGACTCATGAATTAAACTCTAACAATAAAGAGAAATAGAAAAGGACTAAAATTCCAAACAAATTCTGGCAAGCTAAATCTTGAAAGAGGGGTAGTTACTAGTTACCATAAATACCCAACAAATAACGCAGACAACTGCAGAGGCCAAAAATCCAGATTCTTGAGTTACCGCAGGAATTGCTAGGATCCCAGCACCTACCTAAGTGATCCAATTACACATTGGAACGAAATGTGGCTAAAAAGAATAAGCCCACAATCTACAATTCTGCAAAGCCTACCGTAGTTCCAGCAACCAGAAAAATTGCGCTGGACAAGCTTCCTGGAAACAGAGAGAAGAACCCCATAAAAGAAAGGAACTTGTGAAAACTTGGAAGACCGAAAAAAAAAAAAAACAGAGAGAGAGAGAGCCGAAAAAATGAATAGTGAAGTGTCACTTAGGAAGTTACCTGGTTCTCTCTTCAATGTGACTTGGTTAAGGTTAGAAAACAGCCTCTCAACTTCATATTCTTGCTGAGTTTGGCTTCTACAAAGGCAATGAAAGCTTCTTGGAGCAAACCCACTAAAGCAGAGCCGCTGCTGGTGCTGGTGGCTGCGGCGATGCTCAATAAGTGGTCTTCTTTCACAGGTCTTATTTTGATCAGGTGAAGGACTGTGCATCAGCAACTTATGCCTGCTTGAAGGTATTGCAAGATTTGGAATTTGTAAAGAGGAAGAAGAATAAGAAATCGACATCGTTAGTTCAGTCTAAACTTTCAGGAAGTCTTCCTGCCCTCCAACACTGGAAGACAGAGTCACGGAATACAACAGTGGACTGAAATGGCTAATTAGCAGCTACACGGGAGAAACAGACATTGGCGCTTTCTACTTTGATGTTTTGAGGAGACGATTCTGCCACGACACAATGTGGGGTTGTTCTGAAGCTCTTCCTTCAAACGACACGTGTCCTCTCAAACACTAAACTGAGTAAAAAGTTTCACTCTCTGTTTCGAGAGTGATTTAAACTCAAAATCTTTAATTTTGACAACAAATAATGTTTTTGTTATTAAATCCCAACATTCTGAGATGATGATAATAATATTTTAATTGCGTGACTGGATGTTTGTTCTTCTTTTTTTGGCCAGCTTTAGCACCATCCTGGAGTTGGCAATTTCTTAGCATCCAAGTTTCCACGCCCGCCGTTACAATTCTCATTTCATTAAAACCTTATTCTGCATGCAACTATTAGCGCCAATTGAACAAAACAGAGTGTGCAATTCCAGTGCCAAATTGATATGTGCTCTAAAAGTTGACAAATGTGACTTCCAATTTGTTCTGGGGTTTGGAAGAAAGAAATTCAGAGTTTGAAAATTGGCTTCGCTTCTAGCTCTAATGGGCCTTAATGTAAAATCTTGCACTTAGATAGCTTTGACTGATTCCTTCAAGGGCCTGAATTGCACAACAGCCCCTGGAAAATGGACTTGCATTAGGCACCAACCGAATAAACAACCCATTAACCAATCGGTTTTTAAGATGAGAGACTCAGGAAACAGCCTGTTGAAGTGATTACCGATTTCGCGGCGTGAAAGTGCATGGTTAAACAAAAAATTCGGATTGGAAGCAGGCCGAGTCAAATCAGGTCAAATTCGGGCGGGTTTCGTAAAACCCATCGACCCGGTTTTTGTCAACCCGAAGGTTTATGCAGATGACCCCAGATATATTTCAGAAATTCGAAAACGGGGCCATTTTTACTGTTTCACAAATCGCTCTGCCCTCTGTGTTGAGCCCTGAATTTCCCAATCGGATTCTTCGGGTATCACAGGTCTCATCATCATCTTCTCCTTCTTCCTGACCTTTTTCTTTTGCCTTGCAAATTGTGTTTTGAGCTTGTTTGCAGTGTGCTTGGTTTCTGCCAACGACAACTTATGTATCAATATCGCTCTCCCTGAATTGATCTGCCTAAGCTTAGTTCAGTTTTACCCAAAATTATTATTGACTAGTGTGAAAATCCGGTGCAGTTCCAAGAGGGACAAAAGATAAAATCATTTGTGTATGACCACCGATTGTAGGCGAAATTAAAGCGCTGTACGTTAGGCGCACAGTTTTGCGAGCTGACATGTCTTGCCAGCAACAAGCTGGGTTTGCCTGAAAATGTTATCACTTGTGTGTAAGTTCTGGAGGTATATACCTGGAAAATAAGATGTTTACTAATGACCGGAGGCAAGAAGAACGAACTGGAAGATATGGGTCTCCAAGGATCCAGTACATTCAGGTTTCAATGGGTTCTTACTAAGTTTTCACGCGGAATTGTTTTTGGATGATTTATAATTGCTTTTGTTACATTTTGATTGACACCCACAAAATCATTTTTTTCATTCAGGAATTGGTGAGCCAGTTTCAGAATGCAACCGATGAAGGTGTGTGTAGTTGCTTTATGTGTTCCCCTCTTGGTGTCTATGTATGATATAAACACATGAGTATACGGACATATGCATACTCCTTGTAGTAATGCACTTCAGTATTGGGCATTCTGAATCATATATGTGAAAAAATTTTTTGTTTCTTATATTTTTTTTTCTCATCTAAATATCTCATTATGATTTTAGTTTTTAACAAAGCTTGTGAAAATATCCCTATATATGATATCCTAGATACACGTTATGTATTCCAGGCTGTGTCACATACTTTGATATGCATGCAATGACCTTGAAGCTTACAATTTCACAGCTCGATAAGAGGATTTAGAGGATTGTCAAACGATAAGAAAACATTTGCTGCATTCACTTCAGACTTCAGAGTACATATATGACTGGTGCTTTTATAAGGGATAGTAGTAAAAATTACGATTTGTGATACTTTGTCTAACATATGAAACTGGTGCTACATATCTTTAAATTATACATCTGATGTTAACCAAATTTGCCTGATAGTTTCAGACAACAATATTGGAACATAAATGAACTTTCAGTCATTTGATTGTAAGTTTGAGTGAAAATTATTGACCTAAGTGAAATTTAGTGCAAATTCCAGTGATCAAGCATATATCTAACCCTCAAATATCTGGTCCATAACTGTAGCTTTTGAACAATTAATTCTTATGGTTACAGAAACAAAGGAGAGGATTGTTGCTAAGTTGGCAAACTTTGCTTACGATCCATACAATTATCCCTTTTTACACCAGGTTAGAATTCTGTTGATGTAGGATCCATTTCACTTATTTGCCTATGAATGTGTACTAGACTTTTTTTTTTTTTTTGCTTTTTTTCTGTAAGTTTGCTTAAAACACACATTTCCTGTGATTTTTGAACAGCTCAATGTTTTGGAGCTCTTCCTAGATTGCATGACAGAACCAAATGAGAAGCTTGTAGAATTTGGAGTTGGAGGGATATGCAATTCTTGTGTTGGTAATTCCAGCAATGTTAACTTTGTCTAAACCTGAACATAGTACCGCTTGCATGTTTTCTCTGTTTCTCCCTTAAGCTCACAAGTTCTTTTGCTTCATTGGAGCAATTTATTTTTGATCATTCTCTTCTCTTTCTTTGCAGATTCAGCAAATGCTGCAGTTGTTACTGAGTGTGGTGGTATACTGCACATCATTCAATGCTTATCAAGCCCAATTAGAAACACAGTAGGTGGAATTAACTTTTTGACATCCTTGTTTTTTGGTCATCATTGATGTTGAACTGGGAACTTAGATGCAGAAGAGATTTTTATTTTGAGTTACATTCAAAATGTGATCCACACCACCTATAAAGATGATTTCCCTAGAAAATGAAATGATCACACCCCCTCCCCTTCTGTTTTTCCTCTCATTCATATACTATTAGTTTTGTAGGTGGGTTTAGTCCAAAGTCGTGGCTTTAGACTTTTATTACTTTCATCAGATTCAAAACTAGTATTTTTCAGTACCTAGGCCAAGGGGATTAAAACTGAGGCTTTGGTCTCTGTTTTCTTCCTGCACAAGACAACCCTTTTCTACCCATCAAAAACACTCTTAACTATGTTTTTTTTTTTTTGGTCCATCAAAATAATGGATTGCATTTTACTTCATCTTTGTTGAAATAGCAGTATTTCCTTAGTTGCAGAGTTTTGTACAGGAAAAGGTTTGTATGAGTCTTTAGTTTAACAAGGTTGAGTATGCTATAGGAATCTTGTGCTGTGGATGAAATGTTTAACACGTAATTGCCCCCAGCCAAAAATATGCAGCTCTTTGGATTTACTGAGATATGTACAAATCTATGGTGGTTTTTGCAGGTGAAGTATGCTCTTGGGGCACTTTATTATCTTTGCTATGCATCTAACAAGGAAGAGATTTTGAAGCCAGAAGTCATTGATGTAATCAAAAGGTATGCAGAGGCTGAGTCAGTCGATTTCAGTAACCTGGCTAAAGCTTTTCTTGACAAGCATGTGTCCTGATACAAGTCAAAATGGCTATATCTAGAAACTCTTGTAGGTACCTTTTCTAATCTAGTTGATTTTGTTGCTCTGGATGTATTTAGACCTCTCTCTCTTCATACTCTCATGTTCTTTATCAGACATCCATAATAGTTCGATTTCCAGTACATGTAATTATGCAAGCCACTCGGAAATTTTGGTGAAGCAAGGTCATTTGAGGATAGACATATTAATGCATAGGAGCAACTTATAGAAAATTACATCCCAACCTCGATCCATTGAGCAGGAGCGGTTCAAGTATCCTATAATTTTTCATAATCCTAAAGTGGTTTTCAAATGTAGAAACATTTATTCTACATTCTTTGATGTATCAAATTTCAAATTTTGAAAAGTTTGTAGACCAAACAATGCTTATTAGATATAAGTACACTTTTTAACTCTCATATTTTTCCCATTGGAAGTCTTAATAGGTAATGGAACCGGAAGTAATATACCGAAGAGGCCATTAAGGAGAGTAATTTCAAGAAGGAAAAAGCTACAAGGACGGGCAAATGGACAGAATTAGACACAAATCCACAAATGTGTAATGGTTGCAATTGTCACATCTTTTGTATTATATTGATCAATGTTATGATTGAGTGATGAAAATCTATATCAAATTGTGTCCATTTATTCATATCTCTAGTGGAGCTCTTCTAAGAAATATCACTTGTCTCAAGACAATAATTCCTGCAAGATGCTTCAAAATCCCAGAGCAAATGCAATCTCATTGTTGGATGGTGGTGTCTAGCAAGAGTTCATAACTTACATCGAGGATGGATTTAAGACCAGTGGATAACATCATATGCACCGGGAAAAACAATCAATACTTGTCCAAAAATAACACCGTGAAAAGTTGTCCTGGTATGGTTCATAATTTCTAAGACGCGTTCAATTAATGGCAAAAAGACAATAAATGCAGTTTAGATTTCAAATTTCAACAATCATCAAAGCCAACAATCCAAAATGTCTCACTAGTTGCATGAGTTACATTTCAGAGCACCCTCTTGCTAGCATCTTTTGCCATTATCTTCACCAAGAAGTGCCCCAAAGCATTGGTCATTATCATGCCCATTTTTCAGTGACCAGCCCGAGCCAAGTAAAACATCTGGCCTGGTAAAATCCAGGCAATTGGGAACTACTTTGTCTTCAGCGTATGAAGCCAAAACCTGGCCAACTACTTCAGGCTTAACATCACATCCTACATGAGAAACTTGGGCAACTTCAATAATAATAATTGAGCATTTGCAGAAAGTTCATGCAACATAATAGATTCTTACCCCACTCGTCTGATGTAATTCCACTGTTAAGAGTACAATCACCAAGTAATGAGCCAGTTGAGTGACCTGTAGGAGAGTTCAGGTCAGCATGTGCTTCCCACTTTGTCCCACAATGATCTAGTGTTGAAGCATGCACCAAATCATCAGGTGCCACAGAAGCATCTGAAATTTGCCAAACTGAGACATTCTTCAAGTTTTTCAGGCTCTGTGATTCATAAAGTACTGCTTCCAACAGACCATTGCTGCGTGGTGAAAGGCAACCTGACAGGGTCTGCTCAGTTGGAGGAGACTGAAGTAGAGTATCAACAGACTCAAGCGAGGGCAGCATGAAAGTGCATGTGCCCCACTTATCCTGTTGAGTTTCTGAATATTGGAGTGAAGGGAGCTCCAACTTCATAGGCCCACTAATGGGCTCAGAAGAAGAAGAACTGCCATTTAATAAGGCATGGCTGCCTGAAAGAACAGCCGATGGTGGCTGCTCATAGACATCAGAATCATAAAGACAAGATAACCCTAAGGGCTCTAGAGTCCTTTCATAAGCATAATCTGACAATTGATTGAATTCTGGAAGACCGCTATAATCCGGACAGGGGAATATGGTCTCGGACTCTCGTGGGTGTTTGAGGGGATGAATTGTTGGAAACACAATGGTATTTCTATGGGAAGAGTCTACATTTTCTTTCAGCATATTGCTTGAAGGGATATCAAGCAGGGTTGTTGAAAAAGACAAAACACCTTTACTGAACTCTAAATTTTTGAATTCTACATCTGGAATCTCAAAATGGTCTGTCTGTATTAGATCAGTACCATGAGTGTCCCCAGTTAGCAAAGTATCCATGCAATGACTTTCTTGACTGCCATTTAATACTTGCAGGCACACTTCTGGAGGATATATCGGCAAGCCAGCACGTTGTAGTCTCTTTATTCTCATATTCCAGTAGTTCTTTATCTCATTATCTGTTCGTCCAGGCAACTGTAATGGAAAGAAATATTACATGAAAGTTGCATCATAAACCACAAATGAAAGGGAGAATTTGATATATGCTAGTCCGAACAAAACAATATTTGAAAATTTGAACGAAGTTTTTACCTTGTTCTTTGAAAAGACATCAAGTGTTGGCATAACATCTCAGAAATTAGACAAGAGAACAATGTGTTACACAGACAAGAGCAACTAAAGATGCAATGAAACACACCATTAAATATACCATTGAGATTATCATGGTTCCTTCTCCCAAAAAAAAAAAAAAAAGAACAAAGTGTCCCAGTGTATGAGGCTCACTCACTGGGCTCTGGAGAATGTCAAATGTATGCAACTTTACCCTTGTTTTCATAAAGATGTTGTTTCCATGACCCAAACTTGTGACCTCCATGTCATAATAAAGTAATCTTACCATTATACTAAGGCTCTTCTATAGTCACTTCTCACTGAAGCAAAAATATTATTGCACTGCAAAAAGCAGAATAATGAAGGCCATGATTGGCTGTGCCACCTTCAAAATTTGTAAGCCATTATACCAAATAATGGTCTCTTCTCATCATTATATCAAGGTTTGCTCTTCTATGGTCTCTTCTAGCTGAAGCAAAAATATTATAATACTGCAAAAAGTAGAATAATGAAGGCTGCAATGCGCTGTGCCACCTTCAAAATTTGTAAGCCCACAACCAAAGAGAGGACTCCCACGAATGGAAAAGGATGATGAGTATTGCTCCAATGGGGTATCAGCATGCATGCTACAGTGTTGATCACTACCCTAAAGTACCTAATGTATGAATAGCATGAAAAAAGAACACGCATTATTCCCTATCAAAACATGCAGGGAAGGGAAACCCATTAAATAGAGAAGTTTCCCTTTAACACAAAAATTTAACATTTCCATAGAGATCCCTGAAACAGATTACTGTGATTCATTGAACCGGCAAACAAGGTTATGAAATGAAAAAAACAAGAAAAAGAAATGAAAAAAAAATATAATTATCAACATTTAACATGCCAATATTGTACAGAAAGATTCGTGGCTAATTACAGAATATTCTTCTTCCAAATTATTTCTATTAAAAGAACTTAACATTGATGTACTGGGTAGAAGAGTGCATCAACTTAACAGACTTGCACCAATATATAATTCACATGACCCAGAAAATTGGTTGAATGTCTGTTATTCCAAAGACATTTGAGCATTTGAGAGTACCATCTCTCCTGTTTTCAATGGCTCGCAAGAGCCACATAAATAGCATTTCTTCCAATCCCCTCCAGCCAGCCTTCTCAGATACCACCAGTGGTGCCCCATTATATACAATTTTTTACCATCATCATCATTTCTTCTTCAATCCATAGGGGATGAGCTTGTGCCCAAGGGTAGTCCAGTCCTACTCTTGTGCAATTTATGCCACTTTACTAGAGGCACCCATTTTATATTCCTTGTAAACCTGGACATATGCTACAAATCCTATTTATGAACCACACACAGATTCGTGACCCTCATTCATTCTCAGACACCATCCAGAAGATGTAACTGTCTAAATAAAACAGATCATAGCACTGTGTTTATGTGAAAAGTGCTCTTAAGATTTTGAAAGGTAGTACCAACCTCTGCAGCCATTCGAGCCCATTTGTTCCCCATCTTAGCATGGAGTTCAATAATACGACGCTCTTCCTCTGGACTGAATGCACCCTTCTTCAGATCTGGTCTTAGGTGATTTGCCCATCGCAAGCGGCAGCTTTTACCACACCGGGACAGCCCTGAGTGCTTCTGGACAGCATTCCAATTCCCCTCTCCATGCTTATCGACATAATCCATCAAAATTGCATCCTCTGCAGAGGTCCATGGACCTTTCTTCAACTGATGATTTCCAGCCAAAGTTCCACCATTGCTAGCTTCTTCAACAAGCAAATCTCGATGGCCCTTGGATCTTTTTCTATCTTTGCCCCAAGTCATCATGCTACTCATCCCCTGACCTCACAGACAAAGCAGCCAACATGAAGTAAGAAAAATGAAAATACCTTGGAGATAAAACTGAAGCAACGAAAGCTAATTGATGGATTTGATGTCAATAAGATGATAAACCACATGAAAGTAGTAAACCCATAATGGATAATGGAACGCAAGTGAATGGGATTGATGTAACAAAAATGGGTATTTGGACATTTCAACCAACACTTCGCAGGCCTAGAAGGTATTTTAAGCAAATACAATTCCCACCTTGAATGCAATGATAATCAACTTTATTCCACCAAGTTCTGATGAATTCAACACCAGTTCATGCGATATGATTTGCTTAAAAAAAAGCATGCATAACCCCAACACAAATCCTCCATTTTGGGTTCGAATTCCACCACCTCCATCATCCTCCCTTTGGACTTAGACCCTCCAACAAACCCAAATTATAAAAAATAAAAAAAAAAAAATAAAAAAACACACACACACACACTCACAAATCCCCCATTCCATCTATCTTTTAAGGAATTGCTACTACCAACTTCTAAATGGCTTGCTTCTTTATTTGGTCTCCCGGACTTAGATGCCGAGGGAGGCCCCAGTCTCACTTTATTGCCGGATCCTTTTTTCTTTTTTGTAAGTAGTCTATTGAAGGATCATTTTACGCATCTTTCATTTTGAATATGCATAATAATTTCCTTATTAGAATAATCAGGAAAAACCATCTCCAATAATAAGTCCAAGTTCAAGTTCAGATCCTACTTCAATGGAATTGGCAAAAAGTTATATTTTTTACCTTGATCAAACAAAGTCCAATGAATGATCCTTGGTTTAAGGAAGTGGCAATCTGCCACTCAATCACTCATAATCTTAGGACCCCCTCCACCCCCTTTCTGGATATACCCTTTTACAAATCTCACTGAATCTTACCAACCACCAGCTAGCCCAAACAAGAAAAAAACAAAAAAAAAAAAAAAAAGGAACCGGAAAAATTTGAAAACAAAAATCTGAAAAAAAAATTGACTACAGGAAAAAAAAAAAAAAAAAACACCCCACTATCTCAAACCATAAAATATTAAGAAGAAGAAAAAGAAAATTAAAAAAAGTCGCAGATTAAAAAATAAAAAAGAAACACAGAAGCAAAGAACCCGAAACGACAGCTGAAAAAAACAGATGACCAATCAAAATTCAGAACCCCAATCGGTGATTGGAGCTTTAAATTTGAGTTTAGATCTTCTTCTTCGTCGTTGTGGTCGTCGTCGTGGTCTTCTTCTTCTTCTTCATCTTCTTCCGTTGGTAAAAACACAGAAGCATAAAAAACTTGGGACCATACCACAAAACCATCAAAAATTGAATAACACCCAGAGATCCCGAAAATCAAAACACTTTACAGTTCACTGCATTACGTCCAAAGTCTTCAAAAAAAAAAAAAAAAATCTAAACCAAATGGAAAATAGGTAAAGAGAGAGAAAGAGATAGCAAGAGCTTTAAGGCTGATTGAGATGATAAAGTAGAATCATGACTTTGATTTGGAAAGCCGAAAATGTGGAATGCTTTTACAATTTTCACATCTAGAATCGAAAGAAATCGAGCTAGCAGAGAGTTGGCAAGGGCAGAGTTAAAATAGGAGAACAGCCCTGCGGCCTCCCTCTCTCTCTCACGCACACACACACACACAAGCTCTCTCTCTCTCTCATATTTTATAGGCAACAAAAAAACCAAAATACGTCATTGTATCTCAAAAAATAAAAATACGATATTAATACTAAAATTTAGATTTAGATATATGGAGGAGTAGTAGTAGTTTGAACACGTGTCTTGTGGATATAGTAAGACCGTTAGTATCGCCATCTGATTCGTATAATCTTACTTACAATTCCACGAAACGATTCGTGGCAGAAAAATAAATTATTACTTTAGAATCGGGTAGAATTACAAGTAAATTTGTAAATTTCGAATTTTTCTTCTTTTGAATTTTTTTTTAAAATAAATAAATAATTAATTAAAATAATTTTATAATTGTAATTAGATCAATCATATCAAATAATCAGTACAAATAATTAATAATATTATATTAAATTAAAAAATTAAATAATATATATAAAAGAATAAATAATATAAATAATATAATATAATATAATTACATATGATAAAATATAATATTAAAAAAATTAATTTTAATTAAAATTTTATTTTTTTTATCTATTTTTTTATTTTTAAATTAAATAAAATTTAAAAATATAAATTTTATATATTTTAAAATTTTTGAATTGATATATGATATGTAATTAAAGTTTGATTATGGAGTTATCTATTATTTGTTAGTTGAATTTTATTTTTTAAAATATTATTATTATTGTTATTTCTATTTTAAGTCAAATCTCTTGAATCTCGATTAACAATAAGTTTTTTGAACGCCGACAAGAATAATTTTGAATCGCACAAGGGTACTTCACAGGAACTCGTGGGAGGACACGGGTATAGCCCATATCTTTAGGAGGCTCTGCAATTTCCCTCGTTCTGCCTATTTTCTCTGGTCTTGATCTATCCATCTTAAAATTCCAAAGTTTGATAACAATCTTATCGTGTAGGATTCAGTTGAATGCGTACCGTAGGATTGGTCAAAAACACTAGACCGGAGCATGAGGAAGTAAAGTTCAAACTTACAAATATAATTTATATTTTGGATTTTATTTTACATATTTTTTACATTATGAATATTTAAATAAAATATTTTTTTATATAATATTAAAATTTTTATAATTAAATAATTTTATATTTGAATTATAATACTTTTATATTTAATTATATATTTTTACATAAACAGGAATGATTATATAATACAAATGAATGCTTCAGATTATTAAAACACCATGAACGGGGAAACCTCGCAATTTCTTAAATTCAAGTAAACCAACCGCGTAATCGGCTTATCCCGACAAGTCAAGTCGTAGGAAAGTACTCTTAAGTCTTGCAAGAATGACAGGGAAAAAAGTCCCAAAACAGCGTCCGTAACCGCACGAGCACGACCAAGCAATACCAATTAACGGGCTTTTGTGTTTTGGGGATAAATTGCATTTCTATCGTTCAGTGCAAGGAACGTAGAAATGAGACAGAGAATTGTTTAGTATTTTTCAATCTCACTTTTGGACCGGATAATTAACTGCCAATCTTAGCTAGAGGTGTAAATGAGGGAATTTAAGTCAGTTTGATATTTATATGCAAATTAAAATTGAGCTCACTTATTGCATGAGTTTTAAATTTCTATAAATTTTGTTTGCTCTATTTAGACAATTTTAAAGAAATAAAACAGAAAATATTAAGCAAGTTTTAATCGATATAATTGAATAATTCTTAACGCAATGAGCTTTTAATAGTTAAAACCCCAGTTGAAGGATTAGGTATTACTGATTCAAGAACAGAACATATATGTTATTAAAAAAAATTTACCGGGAGATACTATTGGACGTGAAAGTGGTAAAAAGAAATGTGATTTCAAAGGTACCGTAGGTGATGCGGAGGAGTACACTCAGATATTTCTCTGGATAATAATGGGAGAAAATTAGTTCTAGGTCATCGAAAATTAATGAGTGGATAAATACTTTTTCGGTTAAAAAGTTTAAAAAATTAGAAATTTATTTTTAATTAAAAATAAATTTGAAAATTTTGAAGATTGTACCACTTCTGTCAATGTTAAAATTTTAATTTGAATCGTAGGATTCCACTACTCAAACGATAAATTTTTCTTTTTACTAAAGATAAGATCTTAGTAAAAATTTGATTCAAGTCTTATCATTATCTGATTTTATAATAATTTTTTAAATTTTTATTTTTTTAAAATCTAAACTTACAGTAAATCTTACAACACACTAATTTTTTTTATTTTTACACTTATTATTCTAATTGTAGTTTACCATTTATGTACTAACATTTGATATGATTCTTAAATTTTTGAGATTCATGTTAATTAACAATAAAAAATTTATCTTTCTTTAAATTTAAATATTAAATATGAGCTAGTAAAAGAATTATTCCCCGAAGACTACAAAAAAATTATTTTTTTCCTTTATTTTTGATAAAATCTTACGAGACCAGGAGAGACCCATTCGGCTCTTTTCTTCATAGAATCATTGTTAATCTTAATATGTGAAATCACACTTTTTATATAATTTAATAATAAGTTTCTTGACCTATAGAAAACACTTTATTAAGGGTAGCTAGAACAAAGAGAGAGAAAAATGATAAAGAACACCATCCATGGAAAACACACACACCCGTTTAATACATCCCAGCGGTTGAGAAATAGGACTCCAGCTCCAGTCAGCTTGGTTTAGGTAACTCGTTTTGTGGCCTCGGCCAAATTCACCTCATAATGAAAATAGTCATTAAAGAAAAAAAAAAAGATATCTGTAAAGCTGAAAATACCTTTCTAAATTTTTCAACTTACTGCACACAAGTGATAAAGCAGGCATCTCACCCTCATCTACCTCCAATACAGTTTTATAAGGTCATACCTCATTCCTCTAGAATCTCCAGATGTTCATAGTATCCTTTGTTAATATTTTAATTTTCTGCGTCCCTAGGGACGCTCTTGGCTTCAATTGTTCAAGCTGCTTTCCTTAAGAATGGAAAGGAGAACAAGGCTATGACAATCAACATAGATTAACCTTGAGAATATGTTTCTTCACCTTTTCAGAATAGGTGCCACAAGGATCCCCAGTAATGCAGATTGAGGTTTCTTGAATAATTTCTTAGTCCTGGTTTTCAAAGATGTCAATGCATTTTTTCAGGTATGATTTAGCCTCCTCACTTTTTTCCACTTCATATTGATGAAGAAGCTCTTCCTTAAATGCTACATTTGTCCACTGTAATGATTCGAGGGTTCTGTACAGCTTGGTGATCTCCAGAAGGCACTCTGAAGCTGCTATGTGAACCTATATTTGACCAAAGGGAAATCAGTACGAAAGCAAACATGTGAATGCAAGTGGTGATCACTACTAATCAAAGACATGAAAACTGGAATGGAGAGATGTTGCCCAAATTCTTTGGCAAGTGATAAGGACAACAGTTCTTTCCTTAGCTGTCTGTTTTCACATCAAGGAATAATTGGTATATCAAGGTATGTAAAGATAGAAGAGAAAAAAGAAGTAGCACACCAAATACAATGTGTCTAATCGTTAATGGGTCAGGAAGAAGGAAAATTAATAGCTGGACTATCTACCTCTTTTTCTTCATTTTTAATACTAATTTACATGAAGCTGCCAAAGCAAGTGCCCATTTTGAACTCCCTCCTAATCAGATATCATACCAGAAGGATTTGTAGCTTACACCATGAACTAAACAAGAAGACATACCTGGGCAATCTTTACTATGCTTATGCATTCGATTATCCTAGGTGACAAAGAGTTGAACAACTGTGGCCAAAGAGAACAATTTGTCAGTCTACACAGGCATTATGATACTAGACTAAAAAATGTACTCTCATTACCTCCCGAATGAAAGAATTTATGTTGCTGTGTAGAGGGGTTCCCTCACAATCATAGAAGAAGCTCTGTAGCCTTGAGCAAAGTTCTTTAATTAACGAAAATGCTGAAAGTTTGACTGTCCACAACAATTTTACAATTAGAGGTGAGTAAATCCTACGTAACATGCAATTGAAAGACAGGTCACTGAAGATACCTGTCCACTGATAACCAGGTGAGAAAGAAACTGTAAACACACACATCAAGTTGTTTTTCTGTTCAAGGATGTCTTTTGCCTCAGCCACACAGATGATGGACATTATGCAGCACAAAACCTTGTCGAGGGGAACAAAAGAATTGTCAAAGACATCTGATTCTGCATGAAAGAATGTGAGCTCAAACTACTGGTATATTTAGTAAAGCTTTCATCCATTTGTATGTTATTTTAGTTCAATCGAACAGAAATATGTAGGTAAGAGGCATGTAAGACAACATCACGAGCCATTGTTCATCACAAATACTGCTTTCTAGAAGATGAGGCAGTGTCTAGTATATCAAAGACAATTAAAACTTACCCTTGATGGCAACACCAAAATGAAAAATAGGATCACCAACCTGCTTTAACAGCATCATTTGAAATTGGCGCTGGCCCAGTTCTATTGGAAGCAGCTGAGTTGCACATTTCAAATAATAGTGGAAAAGCAATATTGAAGAAATCCGGATCACCAAAAGCTTTTATAACCTGAAGATAAACAAAGAGAAAAATTTCAATATGAAGTACAGATTGAAGGAATGCTTTATCTCAATAACCCTGAGGGAGCAAAAACTCAGTAATCACCATGGTAGAACTCCTTTTACATTATGTTTGTTTGGGAGGATTGGAGGGGATGGAAAGGAGATTGTAAGAGAAGCAAGATGACACATCCTTTCTCTCACAGCTTTCCCTTCTCTCCCTGATCCATCCGTTCAAAACTCATTTTTATCCTTGAATGTAGTGAATGAAAGAGAGTCTAAATATTTGAATTTTGATGTAAGTGACAAGGATGTGAAACCAGCATCCATAGCTTACCTCTAGACCCCTTTTTGGTTCTTGCTCAGAGAGAAAAAACCAATAATCATTCTAGTTTTAAAGCAAATCGTGATGTACCTTTGCTGACAATAGTCACTAAACTTACCACAAAAAGGTTCACAGTATTTTTAAACAATGAATGCTAGAAAAAGAGATTAAAAATGTGGCAGGCCTTTATATGATATTATTTCAAGGAGAATCATTTTAATGAAAAAAACCAAAGTATGACTATCTAATATCTACCTGATCAAGAGAAGAGAGAGCCGCTTCACAGTATTTTTTCACCTTTTTCATTGATGCAGATAATACCACCGTCAAAATGGTATTGGGAGCCATAGGATTTTCAGAAGAAATTGCTTTGTGGCAAGATGTAGAAAGTGCACCAATAGCATACAAAAGAGCATCCTTTCCCTGATAGCAAGAAAAATGTTGCTCTTCATACAAAAATTAAGAGGCATTAGAAATATCTTCTCCCTTACAGTAAATGAACCTCATCCAGCACATGAGGAAAAATGGCAAACATACATACTTCTCCTCTTATTTCTTTTTCTTGTTTTTTCCCCCTTTGTACAATGAAGGCCATAGACCAATATTTACAACTTAGAGCCACCATGACTTGGACATGGAACCAAAGATTCCTGACAGCGTGCCTCTATTTTCACACTGCAAGTGTGGGACTCCTTCTGCTGCACAAAATATTCACATCTCCAAAGATATCATACTTGGCACATCCATTTTCCATCTTATTTAATTAGTCTCCCCAAACAACATCTCATGCTCTTCTTTGGGGGTTAATCACATAAAAATCTCCAACTCTTGGGATCTGTTTCATTTTAAACTCTACACATAAAACCCTTTCATCTAATTCTGTTACAATTCCAACCCTTTGTCCATCTCCCATTATAAAATGAATGGAAATTACCTTGGACTTCACTATTTGTTTCTGGCATCAAAAGAATGGGAACAATTATAAAGAACACAATTTTTGCTCCAATTTTGTTATAAAAGATACAATTTAAGTTCTAATTTTGACTGGATTTCAACAATTTAGCGCAAAAAATTCATTTTGTCACATTCTTTTGAATCAAGAGACCAAAACGGGGATCCAAAATCATTTCTGTTCATTTTCTAAATAGAGGGTCGAAACTGTAATGGAATTAAACATTAAGGTTTCATATGGAATGTTTTTAAAGGTTAGGGTTAAAAATGAAACGAACCCCAAACATTGGGGTTTTTAGGTAATTAACCCCTTTTTAAGGTAAAGATGAAATTTCTTGACATCGAAAGGGGTTTGAGGGTTCTATTCATCAATTCCAATTTTTAAAGTAGCATTTAATGTCCTGTGAAACTAAAATTATTTATTCATTTGGTAGTCATTAGAACTGGTAAAGCACAACAAAGTATACATCATGCTTTTTAAGAGGCACCCCTAGGGCACTCATTATCCTATCACAAACCATTAGTAAATACACCACATAACATGAAGGCCCACTCAGAACCTTGAAAATAAAAAGTAGTGAAGCTAACTTTCATGCAAATCAATGCAGGTTCAATTCAAGGAGTTTCACTTGGCACATAGGTCATAAATAAATATCCCTACCTCCCATAAACGACCGGGAATTTCTTTCATGAGATGTTCAAGCAGAATGTTATGATATGTAGACAATGAATCCCCCAAAACTTCGCCAAGCTTGCAAACTGCCTGGGCTGACTGCATATGAAAGCAACAAATTAACAAGTGCACAACCTTCAAAGGAGGCTTCACAACTACAAAAGGATGGGCAGAAATTGCAATCTATTAGTAATTAAAATTTAGAGGAAAAAACAAAACAAAAAGTAAAGAAGGTAAGGGAAATGCTGCTTACCTTTCTTTTACTTGCCCATGATGATGATGCAAGGCCCTCACAAATAAGAGAGACAATTTCCCCCAAATACAACTGAACTGTGACACGTTCACCACTTGCATTGTCTTCCCACAACTCCTCATATAGGCCAGAAATATGCTTGTCATCCTCAAATCTGCACAAGTTAGAATGTTAAACTCCAATGAAAATAAGAGTCCACTGCAAATATTGATATGGGTAGGACGTGATAGCAGATTGCTAGATGAAATTTGGTCAAAAATCTTTTCCAAGTTGATTTAAGCTCCACACAGATACTGGTCAGGGAACAAAAACACATTGGAATGACTTTGCATCACAACAAAAGACAAAGCCATTGCCAAGTTAACATATCCAGACTAGCCAACATTTTTCCAGACAAAACCTGATCAGTAAGCTCTCCTTACATGATAGGAGTCTTAATAATCTGAGACTATTTAAATAAAAAAAAATCTTAGTGACATGATTCTACAACTACCAAATTTAAAAGCCTAATGGCCTTGACAATCACTCATTATCAGATAATTTTCACATTCTGATTCCAGAAAATTCAGAAGCAGTAAATAACATTAAAAATTCACAAGAGGAGCAGCAATAAAATTGATCTCTATCTACCTTGCAAGGTTAAGCAATAGAGGTAGCACAAGATAGTAAGCAACTGCACCGACTCTAAGGTGCAGAGTGGTGGAAACATTGCAAAGCTTATAACAACCATTTTCTTTCCAGAAGCTGTTGGTTGTAAAAGTGCATATTCACAAGATTCTTATTCTTTTGGTTGATAGTTACCTGAAGCTGAAAGGTGATCATCAACTTCAACAACTATTGTTTATGAGACAAATGCAGTTAGGTTTCTAAAAGATCAGATGGAGTAACAGAAGGTTTTTGTGAAACTGATCTATGTTTTCACCATTCCAGAACATTATCAGTTTAGTAGTTTTTGGTGCACCAACTAATATTGATGAGGGATGCATCTGGCCAAACCATAAAATAAATAAATAACTCCAAATGAAAGAGAAAGAATCAAAAAGTACCATAAACAGCAGGTTGTGCAGCATCATACTATTTGCATAAGGAGCAAAAACTTATATGAAGGGTCAAATAAAATAAACCTGATTGTAGAGAACTATCTAATCCAGACCTTGAAACAAAAAGAACTGGAAAAATGGCCGCATGATATCCACTCACAACATCAGATGCTATGGATGTATAGCTTTTCAAAAGAATAGCACATGAAATCTGCTCAGTCCTTTCACCAGCATGCAAAGCTGCAGTGTCCTCAATCAACTTTTGCACCTGGGAAGGACCTGCATGCTTCAAAACCATGGCACAAGCACTTGCAAATGCACGCTTTGCAACAGCACTTTTCTCATCCCTTGCAACTGGAAATAACAGCCTCAACAGCATGCTTGTGAATGGTTTTATATCTGCACCAACTTTTTGAACCAATAAGCTGATAAAGTTGGCAACGCCGACCCTGCAAAAGTATCCATTCTATGAATCAGCAGCGAGCGATTTATTTAGAGTCTCTTATCTGACAAGGATCTAGAATTTTGCAAAATTGCTTAGCCTTGACGACAAGCAATAAGCTTATCAATTTTTGAGATCTAAAACATGCATGTGTTGCTTAACGCTCTTCACTTGAGCTCACAGGCATAATCTAATCTGCTAAAAGTAAGATGAAATTAACAGGGTGCAAGGTAAGTAGAAGCACTGAAGATTGTCTTGCATGACAAAGATGGTGGGATGTGGATTCCTCTCACGATTGTATCTTTCTGGAAAATTCACACTGAAAAAGTTATCCTTCAAATAGTAAAATTCCTAGCAGCACACTTACCCACCTAGTATTAAGGCCAACACCTGATTGAACCAAGTAAGCAAGACGGGGAACCAAGAGATCTAATGTTTCTTGATTTACTGTATTGATGCAAAGATCAAGAGTTTCCCACATGGGAGAACTTTTGGAAATTGAAACCCGCAAATTCTCAAGCTTTTCTGTGTGTATTCCGGCACTTGCTGCATGCATCTAAAAGAGAAGTTGAAAGATAGCTGAATACGCAAGATAAAGCATGGATTGTTCTTTCAAAATACTTAAGTTCCACAAACCTCAACATAATTGAGCCCCTGATCTTCAAGGCTTGATAAACTTTCCAGCATGCAACAAACCAAATCAGACAAATGTGGACGTAGAGCTAATCCTGCACCCTGAGAGAGAATTTATGATTCAACTTCTGGAGAACGAATAGCCATGTGGATCTGGTGTGTGAAATAATCCCTTTTACATTCTCATCAAGGTATTTCATAGTTCAGACAGGAGTTCTCTTATTCCTGAGTGTTTTCTATGTGCTTGTCTACAACTGACATCTAAATATAAGTAAAACAGATAATCAGACACTCTGTCCACCATTTGCTTTCAGAGTCCCAATCAAATGGTAGCTCATGGTTGCTGCCAACATGATTTTCTTTCTTGGTCTTGTATAGTCCCTTCCTCAGGGATTAAGGGCTGCCTGCGCCTTCCAAACAAATGAGTCATAGGCATTAGAGTTAGGCACATTCTCCTCTCAGTTTTATCTCACTTGAATTGGGTTTTAATCTTCTAACTATTTAATTGTAAATTATGTGTTGCTTTGCTATTAATACAGACAAGAATGTAGATCTGTGCATCTTTCTAACTCTTAACAACATGGCTACAAATGGATTTACATACTGATACTTTGGAACATGTATCCAGAGTACATGGACCGCATGAATGACAAAGTTGACTCCTATTGCATACAGAGCATACTCATCTTGGTCCGAGGTAGACCAAGAACAGTGAACAGAATGTGCAGTTAGATCTCAAGAAACTCGGCATAATAAAATTGCGCAATATTATATATTTAACCTTTGCAAGCTTCATGATGACTTTGATAGATGACTTCCGGACAGTCTCAACTTTACTTAACATGCCATCTGCAAGCAACAAAGGCAGAACAATATCCATTGTTGCGCTGGCATCTGATATCTCAGTGAGTGAGCAATCACAAAGCCTTATTGTTAATGACATCACAGTATGGCATAATTTATCTCCAGCATTTCGAACAGTCTCCTTTATGTCATCCATGGCTCGGAACGTTGCAATCCAGATGTTCTTCAAATGGTTTTTGACCTAATTTAAGAAAATACAACCAAAATCAGAGACATTTTAAAGATGTTACAGATGAAGTTGAATATGGTTTGTGATAGCTTAAGGAATCATTCAAACCTTAAAATTATGCCATTCACTCAGGCCTATGATTGGCTTATATCTACAATATGGACACTCATGCCCATGTCCCATGAGCAGGTGTGGGATGGATAAAGCAGCAGCCCACTTGAACATGCTGAGATCTAAATTTAATTATAAGCAGTACCTGTGCCATGTGTGGCTTGAAAACAGGACTTCCTATCTTTTAAAATGTCAAGGAAACATTCAACCAAAAAACTTAAGTTGTTACGAAAGGTCCATGATTCATTTAAAACTTCATTTTCAAGCATAATTACTGTAATACATTCTTAGCAGCATATTATTGCCCCATAACAGAACATCTCTGAAAACAATTGCAGGTGACCATTATCCACATATTTTTATGCTAGATATCATATTTTCAAAGTAATGCTTGGGAGACTTGCCAAGAAATTGAGGATGGAATGATTGGAACATTTAACGTTCTCAACTGAGTAAAATGAAACTGAAGACAAGCTAGTTACCTCATCAAATTTTCGACCTTGGATGATATCTGCAAGAGCAAGACATGAACCCTCACGTGAACGCCAAAGCCTTGATCCACTTTGAATTATTAAATCATCAATAATAATGTCCAAGTGCTGATCAATAATTCTCTTAGGGTCTGCCACTAGTGACTTCCATATATGTGCCATAGCATCCTGCAAACATTAACAAAGAACAATGAAAAGGAATGTTAAAACTGTAGAGTAGTTGGTCAAGCGATATACATATATACCTATGTATGTGGGTATAATGCAACCATAGGCACACATATGCATATGAATATTGTATACTAGTATTAAACCTTCACAATGTACAAGTTATTTATATTTATTTAGAAATGCATTTTTGCTTGTGTTTTATCAAAATGAAAAAAATAAAAAGAGACATAAATTATGAGATTTTTCGTTTAAAAAAAAAAAAAACAAAAATGGGAAAAAAAAAAAGAATTAAATTATAAGTATTGTTTCATTTTAAAAAAAAATTAAAAATATTTTTTTATCATAAAAAACTAAAAGAGGATTTTATGATTTTTTTTTTTTTTAGAAATTATTTTTCATTTTTTTCTTTTATTTTCCTTAATTATGAGTATTAAGGTTACATTGATTTTAAACATATGTTAAAATTTGTTAACATAAATTAGATAAATTGTAATATATGTTATTGTAATTGAGTAAATTGAGTAAACTAGATATATATTAAAATTCTAATTTTATCAAAATACTAAAATTACAAATTAACTATTAAATTAATATCAAATACTATAAACTATGAGTTTAATAAGAAAATTAGATTCTAGATCACATACTTAAATATCTTTGAAATTAAGCAAACAGTGTCATGTGAGCATTTGACCACCATGCTCTTAGTCTCAATAATATTAATATACATATAAATTTAAATGAGGATTTTGTAAACTTATCCATCCTTTAAGTAGATCACCACTGCACCCATTTTCCAATGGAAAAGTAAAAGAAAAGTATGGTCAATGGCACCTCTGTCTAAGTTGATGGGGCAAAATGAAGATTTCAACACAACTTATTTTATCAACATTTTGGCAATAATGGCAACATGCCAACTGCCAGTCTAATCTATTGGAAATCACACTCTAACAGATGTTGTATGGCTTATGACTGTAATTATAGTAATCACAATGGCATGCATCAATGGTAACTAGACTGACATGGAAGAACCAAATCATCAAAAGTGTGCTCTGTAGAACCGGTTTGTTCTCCCAGAACTAGCAACAATGGAGGGCAATAGACTTCTAGCTTTGTGTCTGGCAACACAAACCAATTCTGAAAGAAAATCATCCTCAGCAACCTGCCATGGAGGATGAGTTTCTGGCCATCCACAGTCAACAAGACTCCAACCACCAGGGTTTTTTTGTCTTCAAGCTATCCAAAAATGTTCTCATGGCCATTGTCAACAAAGTGGCAACATATGGGTGTTGGTGGGGAAAAGCATCCCAGTGCATGAGACTCCCACATTTGTGGGATCTGGGAAAGGGTTGACGTACATGGTCTTCCCTTTGTTCTTGCAAAGAGGCTGTTTCCAAGATTTGGACATGTGAAGGAAAAAAAAAATGGAGAAAAAGGGGACCCCAAGATCTTCCAACATAAAACATGGGAAGAACATTATATGGGAACTTTAGCAAGTATCATAATATATATGAGCACACATCTTACCCCACCCACCCACAAGTCAAACAGAGAACCATGCATATTGAAAAGTGGAATTCCAAGGCTGCAGAAAACCAAAAAGATTCACTTAAGACCTGTACAGCTGAAAAATGAAAAAGCTAAATGACCTTGCCACTCTATCTCTCTCTCTATCTCTCTGAGACCCAGTATCAAGGAAATTACCTGCACATTCTTGTCAGGATCATACTGGTATCTAAATAATCGCGGGATCAACAACCGTAAGTGTGGTTGAAGGGCATCCCCAGCTAGTTTGGCAATCTTTGAAAATCCAAAAGCAGCACCTCTCTTCGAATTTAGTGACGCTTGATAATTAGCTAGATCCATGAACTTATAAATTAATTCTGGTTGACCCATATCATTTGCAAGACTGCAGAGCTCCTTATAAGTTGTGAGTTTCCCTCCATTAGGACTTCTGCCAATAACCCCTTCTTGAAAAACTTCAGAGTCTTCAACCAGCTGCAAATAAAAAACTTCAGAAATTACTTCTCAAATCCCACATTCGCAGATTAAATGCACAGAAAGAAAAAAATAAATAAAAACATAAAACATTTCTTTTACCTTGATAGCTCTTTTCTTCTTTCCTGAACCAGTTAAATTTGTTACAAGTGCATCCACCAAGTCTTTCTTCATTGATGCATCGCCAAGTTCATAGACAATACTCATACCATGGGATGCTAGCTCCTGAGTGAGTTCACTCTGATCGCCAAGTAGAGTAGAAAAAGCTTCCTGCACCCATTTGAAATCTTTTGAAGATGAATACCACACAGAAAGCAGTAGCATTAGATAATGATTATATGAAAAAGATGGCAATACAAGTTCAAATATAAGAACATCCTTCTAGCCCTTTCCACTTATCAGCCAGAAAGCAAAAGCATCTATTTGCCAGCCAGAATGATGAATGATAATTCTCAATGCTCCTCATAACTTGGAAAGAGTTCCAATCCTACAGCTATCAAAAGATCCAGCAGAGACACACAACTCCTATGGCAGCATCACACGTTCCATAGCAAACATGCCAAACCCGTTAATATGTCAAGTGATGCCCTTGCTGTCATGCAATTCTCCACAGAATAAGGGAAGCACAAACATCACAACTTTCCGAAAACTCAACAGTTTAAAGTGATATCCTAATTGGTTATGTCCTCTCTTTTTCTGTATTAAGTATTTACAAGTCCAATCTTTTTGTTATTTGGTTAGTAACTAACATGACACACAAGCCTCACACTTTAACATCAGAAACCAGGGCAGAGAAAAAGGGAGAAATGGAAGCAAATAAATTGTCCTGAATAAAGTTGCAAAACCCTCCACCTGTTTTCACTTCAATGGATCATGACTATAGAAAATGCACCTGCCATGTCATTCATTTAAGAGGCTGTGCCAGTTAAAAAAGGATGAAAATATTTGGACAACTTATCCCTATGCTTGTCAGTTTATAATAACACAAGATAATGATAGCACACATTGTTAATTTGGTTCAAAATAGAACAGAATAGCAGGAAAAGATTCAATAGCCAACCCAATCAATTTTGGAATTATGGACTTTATTGGGTTGAGTTGAATTTAATAATTGTATATCTGCAGGCCTTTCTTTTTAAACTTTAAGGCCATAGAAATTACATCATTCTAGAAAGACAGTTTGAGCAAAACTTTAATCACAAATAAAAGGTAGACAGTTCATTAATAGATCAACAATAGGTACAAATGGTACATGCTAATAAGATTTCTTGACTAAGGACCAACCTGAATTTCTGGAAGCATTTGCTGGATGGATGAATGACGGCCACTATACATTGTCAGTGACAATAGCCAAACAGTTCCAGCACAGCGCTCTTCTTTCCTGCTACTGTACAAAAGAACATCAAAAAGCTTTCTAGTAATTGTTTCTCTAACTTCGACATGGTAATCTTCATTAGCTTGACTATTCCCATCAAGGCTGTGCTTTAACAAAGACAAGCTAGCATCTTCCATAAGAAAGTTTGAAGTCATGCTAAGTGTAGAAAAGTTAGTTTTGAGAATCACATCAGCAGTGACAGGCACACTGCCCCACAAAAATGCTAGAGCCTCCCCAGCAGCAAATAGAGTGTCCTCAACCTGACCATGGGAAGATTTACTTTTAGTCTAAAAGAAGACCTATTAAAGATTCATTAAAACTGTTGAATACAGTCTTGCAAGTGAATTCAGCAAATTGGAAGTAAAACAAATAAGACTTCTTTTCCACACACCTTTGACCTGGAAAGGCTGAAAATCAAGTCAATGGCAGTATTAAGATGTGAAGTAGATGTTTCCTTTGCACAGATATGTCCAAGGGCAATAACAATTTTCTGGACTGCTTTATTATCATCACCAGATAGTAGTTTGCTCAACTTTGCATGCAAGTATGTGAGAACATGAACTGCAGTTTTAGTGATGGGATAATGTTATTCATTTATCAAAAGCTTCCAAATAAGTCTAAAAACTACTTGAGCCTCAAGGAAAATGATGCATGCTATTATTGTAAACTATGACCATCACCTGAACGAGAATCTTCCATCAGTGGTGGTAATGGCATGCATAGTCCAATATGCCCAAGAGATTGAATTGCAACAGAGGCTAAAGTTGCTGTCTCAGACATAGCAACATGAGTCAAACATCTAAGTACAATATGCAATGTTGTCTCTGGTACCTGCAAATTAATTCATGAAATTTTGTGCAAAAGGTTCTAAATTGGGAAATTAACTTTCAGAGTTATGAGAAATATTTGCACAAATGCACCTATACCCCTGAGGCTTTGTCTTTTCTGATTTTTAAATGATAGTTTCCAATCAAGTTTTGACAAGTGTTTATAAGGAGGTTGTACCCACTAGTCCTTCTAAAATTGTGGTTAAAATGGCATACATGGACACAGTTATATTGAGAAACTAGGTCACAAATTGACAAAATGGTGTATAAGCAATTGTAAACAATAAGGTCCTTTGGCTATGGCTCAGAAAATAGAGAGGCAGCATATGTCAAGGTCTTGGCTCCATTTTCACAGAGTATAATATACAAGTGATTGTTCAAAAACTAAAACAGAACTTACAGCAGGTATTCTAGATACAAAATCTGCAGTGACATATCCCATGGCACACAATGTTCCATGATATAGCTCAAACCTGTAAAAGCATTGTTCATTCAAGTCTGGGATAGATATTGTAGAAATTGCAACTTAGTTACAAAACAAATGAGAACAAATAAAGTCCTGTGTTACCGTATATTGCTGGTCCTGCTAATTGAGGACACAAGTTCACAAATAAGATCAGATGATGCATGACTTGGAAGAGCAGAGCAAGCTATGCCGAGTAGGCGTGCTGCAGACTCACGAGTATCCCAGTTGACATTACTCAATAACTGCTTTAGCCATGAAATTTTAGGTGCATAGTGTGATGCTATCATCTGCAGGATATTTTTTTGGGTGGTGAGGGGAGAGAGAGATAAGTACACACACCAGCAAGCAACAAGTTACAACATGAACACTAATCTAAAGAATAAAAGCATAAAGTAACCTACCTCTGGAAGATAAGATCCAATTGTAATTAATGTTTTGGAAGCAGTAGCATGCAACTCAACAGAACCTTCAAAAGACATGGCATGTTCTAGCAGTGAACACATTTTTGCCACTGAAGACAGAAATTCAGAAGAAGCACCCACAGAATTGTTCTCCTCTAATTCTGCTTCAAAGCACTTTAACAAGAATCTAATCATGGCCACATACACTGCCGATGGAAAAAGGAGCTTTTGTCCCCTCATGTAACTTGAATCTAATAGCTTTGGCTCCTGATTAAGAATAAAATGTAACATCTCTGCAAACTTTGGGTATTTGAGTGGCATATGATTTTGACCAGTACTTCGAGCTTCATCTTTGACAGGAAACAGGCCTTCAAGTGCCATTTCCCTTGAGAGCAACAGATGGAAAGTAAGAAAATAAGAAAAGAAAGAAAATGCTGAGTCTCCATAACTCACAAATAAAAAAAGTAAAATGAAAGTATAAACATGACTAAGATATCTCATTAAGGGTACTTGATGTGAGATCATCATCAGACATAATAAGACAGGCAATATAGGGCCTTCAAAGCCCCCAGTTTCAGTCTTTCACCTTTGTTCATAACACTATCATTTATGACTTATGGTGCCTTCTAATGGGAACTAGTCATGCATAAATTTTTAACACTATAACATTAAACAAAAGCACGAATGCAACTGCACACATAGGTCCCCAGTGGGCATATCTACACAAAAAGCTAGCATGCACATCAAAAAAGAAAAAGAACCAAGAAAGAGGAGCATCAATAAAACAAAAATATCATCGAGAATATTAAAAGCATATGCTATAATAGTCAATGCAAAAAACAAAGACCCAGAGTGCAGACTCTATCAAACTTTTAGGAGGGTTTTTTGATAACCTAGCAAAGTTCACAGCCTGAATGTCCTGGTGTATGTATGTGCATGTGACAGAGAGACAGACACTTTACTTCTTCAATTTTGTAGTGGAATCAGCTAGCACCACTTAAATATTAAATAGGGATATAATTATTATAAACTAAAAGTTTGGTAAGAGGAAGCTTATCCTAATGTTGATTTATTTATATAACGGTGGGATTTAATGTGCAAGGGTATCATGACCCTTTCCCCACTTTTTCCAACCATACAATGCTAAACAAGTTGCTAGATGATAAGGCCTTGGGTACTCTTTGATGTGCAATGATTTTGTACCTTCTTGCTTCATTTTATGATTTGAACAAATAAAGATCCACATTAGTGTCTTGTACCACCTACGATATCCAGATGACACAACTTTATATTTGAATTGCCACATACCAACACTGAGTTAAATGCTCTCTCAGCTTTGACTATTATATTACATGATAAATTGCAGCAGTTTGCACATTAAAGTATGTCAAAGATAAATCAGGGCTAGCAGAGTTGGCTGCATTTTCTGTTCTGTTTGTAACACACAAGCAAAGCAATACAAGAACTTAGCAAACTGATCCTTACGATTTTCATGCCAAATAAGGAAATATTCTAACTCGATTTTGAAGCCAAACAAGAAAAATAATCTAACTCCTCTTTTCATGTTCCTTCAAAACAAAAGGTAATCAACATTCACATCCAAAACTACTTTCATACATGTGACACAAGGCTTTAAACTGTCTCTTTTCCACAACATTCTCTCATTACTTTTGCTTGCAAAGCCTTCTTCCTATTTTATTTTTTACGTACTTTTGTTCCTTTCAGAATTCTGTAGAACCACTTTGACTGGTACATACCCATCTGTACTTTGTTGAGCATGGAATTCATGCCATACAAAAAGCAGTGTAGTTTTGGTGTTACAAAGCCTTCTTCTGTGCTACATTGCAAGTTTAAAACTTCTTTTAAAAATTATTCCCAGTGATAGCTAGTTAAGCAGATTCTGATATAGTTGAGGGCCCCACACGTTCTCCATGTCCAATGCCAACTACAGTAGTCGGGTTGTAGAACAAAGAACATGCTATGGATGCTGGCTGAACAGGGATGGGAATAAACTTAAAACTTTAAAAGAGAAACAAGGCAGGAAAAATTTTTCAAAGCCAAGTTTTGATTTGATGGAATGATGGTTAATGGAATTTAAGTTAGAATAGGGTCTACCATTCACAAGTGTTGACCCCAAATAAATTTGAGATTGAGGCTCTGTTGTTGTGATTGTAGAATCCTTCTTCTAGTTAAATTATTCTAGCTTGTTGATTCCTATTAGTTAATAGTTGGAATACCCTAAACTACTTCTGCTTCATTTAGTTTCCTTTAGCTCTATAATGGTTTTAGCTTATGAATCCTAGCTATTTGAGGCAAAGAAAACTACTAGTGTCACACTGGTTGGGCTTTAGGAATCACTCCTAAGAAATTTCCCTCAAGCTACACCGCTGAGATCTAATTTGTTAACACTGTATCATATGAAAAGATATCTCAGTGCACAAGGCTCCTACACTATGAGGTCTGTAGAGGAGTCAAATGTATGTAATCTTACCTTTCTTGTCATAAGGACACAATTTTTGCAACTTGAACATGCAACTTATATGTCATGAGTAACCTTACTATAACACAAAAACTTGCCCCTAAAAAATCCAAAATTTACGACACCCCAGCAGCAGCTTTGCTAGCTTAATTATTTCCTCTAGCCATCCTACATCAACTAAAAGCAATTGTTGTAGAATAAATGCAAGATGAAAAGCTTCCTTACCTTATATCCAACCTAGAATCTGCTGCTCCAAGCATACAAATATATCGACTTGCACAATGTTGGAAACCAAATAAAGATGTCGACCATCTCACAGCACAGAAACGAACTTCATTTTGCTCCTGATTGCAAAAACAAAAATTTAGGCCCATGCTTGACCAGCAGACGTACTGATAAAACTAGAACCATATGTGAAAGAGTGGAATTGAACTAATAAACATTCAAGCAAAGTTCATCAATTATTCCTTACCACTTGAGAATTTTCCAGTAAAACTGTCTCCAAATGCATCAATACACCAGCTGTTGCATCCTAATACACACATGTAAATCATTGTCAATCATGTCAATGAAGCAATGAGTTTACATAATTGAAAGACAAGTGCTTATTGTAGCAATGAACTATCACTACCAAGAAAAACAATTGAGATTACCCTAGCAATATGATAGTGAAGAAGCAATTATTTGGAGCACTATTTTACAATAGCATAAGAAACAAACGCTAAATTTTTAGAATCACGAAAATAACATTAACCAGATTCATGGGCCTATGCAGTCCCAAATATAGTGGAATGTGAAAACAATCCAGCCAACTCATCCCCACGAGTTTGGGGTTAAGTCTCAGTTTGGTGCAGACCTTGCTATCTCTATCCTTCCTAGATTAAGTTTACCCCTTCAATAAAAATAATCAGCCTACTCCACAAAGAAACACAAATTCAATCACAGATTCCAAGGGTTCCTTTTCTGCTTTAATGTCATAGAATAAATGGGGCCCAACCATATGTGTACATTATGGGTGTAAATTTGACAGAGTGTGGTTCCTTAAACAATCTAATAACTAAACAAGTTTTATACAGTTTAATTTGCTTTGTCCCTTAGTAACACTCGCTGTGTTTCTCATCCCTAGATATTCAAAAGGAATTTGATTGGTCAGAAAATTAAGAACACAATTACAAGCTTAAAATATAAGGTTTGACTACAAGTTATATCATACCTCTCTTCTTTAAAAGGTTTGATGCAACCAGCCATTTCATCTTGCAAAGAGAAGCATGATTCCAATGGAGATATATCTAATCACACTTGTACTCTTTTTATATTGGAGAAAGCAAAAGCAGTCACATAAGAAGTACAATAACTTGAGCAACACTGTGCCACTCAGTGAATTTTCAACCCCTTTTCCAGTTGCATGCATCATATTTTGTTCACACATACCTCTGGGAAGGCATAAAGTGGGGACAAGAAATTACATGCACAACATCTATCTATTTTCCTCTTCTAATTAAACCAGCAACTTTCAAGAAGACAAATCAGCTAATCATATGTGCAAAGTGGGGTTAGATTGTGTGGGGAAAGGCTATTTTGGGGATTTTCTTATGCTATGGTTTTGTCGAGTTTCTATATTTTAGGGTTTTCTAGTGCCTACACTATACTGCATGAAACCGCATAATCAACATAATGCAGAGAATTGTTACTCCAACAGAAATGTTATCACACTTATTATATGAGACAATTACACTCTCAGAAAGAGTGCAATGCATATGTATTGATATCTCCATATTTCATAAGCATATCGTACCCTGTAGGCAGTAGCAAGAGAACTAGCTGCTTCCAGGATGACTTGACGAAGAGACTGGGCCTCCTCTTTTAGTGCACCAAAAAGACGAAGAGCCAGGTCAACCTTGTCTCTGAAATGAAGAGAACAGTCATCAGTTTATTATGGAAAAGACACAGAAAATGCAACCGCAAAACCAACCCAAGAGGTAGGTAAAGCACCTAAATAGATGAGGCAGGCGCTGTGCGAGCAATCCAATAGCTTGGAAAGAAAAACTTTTCATCTCCCTAGCAATAGCATCTGTATTGAATCAAGCAGATCATTTGCATTTAGTGAATGAAGTAACAGGATCAATCAGATTGAAACTCTTCCTGACGTAAAGGAGCTAAGCAATAGAAACAAACAAGCTTTCTTTGTGCAGCACCTGATTCAGAATTTAAACGAATGTCAAGTAGCTTCAGAATGCCATTCAGTATAACTGGGCCCATGAACTTCAACTGATCAATTTTTGCCTGCAAATATGGTAATAGAGAACAACTTTATATATCAAATTTCAAGCTTTTTTTTTTCCCTTTTCAGCCACAGAATTGTTATATTTTGCATTGCAAATGAAATGAGACTTGCAAGTAGATCTTAGGACACTCTTGAAATTCCAAGATCACTAGTTAAACGTGTAACTTTCAGAACATTAATTGTGGATTTCAGAGATTTTAAATTGTAATTTGTGTCATGAAACAATTAATTGTGATGCTTTGTGCACTTCAACCTGATTTTTTAATTTGAAAAAAATACTGATGTCATATTATTCTCCTTTAAATCCATCGCGACAAGACCATAAACAAAGTCCACAAGGATAAAATGATCAACATGGAAACTCTTTCCACTCAAAAAGGATACGAAGTTATCCATTTTCCTATATATTAATTTCTTACATGTGTCCAGGAAATAGCCAAAGAAACACACCTAAATCATATAATTCATGTTTCTCCAGTGCTATATCCACAAGATCAAGACAATTTATGCTCTTTAATTAGGGAATACATATGTACATAAAATGGCATGAGTCAAGACCAAAAAGTTACGGAAACTAGCCTCAAACTAAGGATACTAGCAATCTTCTCTCATTGCACAGTTCTCAAACAAGGAAAACCAAACAGAAAGATAATAAAAACTAAACAGGACTTTGAGATAGCCCTCAGCAATCTGTACCTTGGATCAGATTCTGTCTAATACTAAATCATCTTCTACAAGTTTCTCCATTACATATTTTACTATCCCATAGCATGTCCACATTTTACCCCGTTAAGATGCATTGTCCCTAGCAAGAAACATTGCATTAAATCCCAAATTGCTTAAATATCATTTTCGTTTAGTTGTAGTCCTCTTCATCAAAGAAGTTTGTACAACTAAAACATTATTGTAAAAAGGTCTCAACTCCTAAAATCATATTATGCTTGTGGTCTAACTTTTCATTGGTTGAAGTTAAATGACAACTTGAAGTCCAACAAAATAGGCAACAATTCACCCTGCATCTTTATCAAGACCAAATTTAATCCACAACAGCACAGCTTTTTATTGATCATTGACACAATTATAGGGTTTCCTTAAGACGCTTGTTAACATTTTTGTTTTCCTTGTTTCCAACATCACATCATGGTCATTGCTCTGATCTCCTTGGCTACTCTTGGTCAACAACTTCTTTTCAGCCATCACCTCCTATCCTTATCTATTTCTTCTGCACATCTCCTTGTTCCCCGCCCACCCCCCAGCCACCTCCAAAAAAATATCAGAACAAGCAGCACAAATCTCCCTGCACCCAACCACCAACTGCAAACACACATTCATGCTTTTTCCATCTCAACATATCAAAATAATGCCAGGAATCACATTTAAAACTCTTTGAAGGAACTTGATAATCAATGCACTCCAACCAATTTATCCATTTGGTAAATGAAGTACCTCTTTTTTGCCACTGAGGTCTATTTCTATTAGACTGGCCTATGCCATTAATGATATGAGCTTTCATTCAGCTGACTTCAATTTGATTTCATTAGATAGTACTGTTCTCTCATCACTTCTGCTTGACAAGAGTTTTCTTTGTCAATAACCATATATAGGTGTAGAAAATTTTATTATATTTTTCATAGAGATACATCTCCTAGTGTTCATGGGAAGGGGTCCCCTTTTTGCTACCCTGGGTAATAAGTTATTGAGGATTAGCAATCTATTTTCTTATAAAGACATAAAAGGACAAGGAGGAAGCCTTTGCCTATATCAAAATATGACTTAAAAAAGAAAACCTAATGCCGAAGCTTCTTCCTTGTAACTTTAAACTCAACTAAGCAAACAAAATAAAGTGACAAGGATCTTACATGTTTGAAAACCCAAACAGAGAATTCCATTCCCAGCTGCTTTAACCTTGAGGTGGTGCCATTTCCTAGTACATTCCAAAATTTCAACCAACATGCAAATTAGTCAACAGTAGGAATTTCAAATTACAGAATATTAAAAAAAAAGTGATAATGCATAAATGTTATTAAAAGAAATCTAAACAACTCTTAAGTATTACAGAGATATCAATAATCAGGAAATTGAACCATCAAGAGTTTGCCATACAATAAGGGGAAAAAACAACTAACAAAATCTGTGCATTATTCTAATTCCAGATTCACATCAGACCGGCATATAATAAGAGTTTACCACTTCCTGGGTTTTTTCACCCAACACAACAAGAACTAAGAAAGAGAAAACATGATATTTTCAAGGTGAAATAAAAATTATTGATCTCCAAGAAACAGTCATTGATCTAAACACCCAGGAAACTGGAAAGAAGCAACCAACCAAGCAGAATAAAACAGCCATAGACCATCATTCTTCTCAAAACCTGAGTATTGAGTACTGCTATATATCAGCATATCCCTGTAGGAAAAGGCTGAGCTGTATAGCAGTATATACCATCAACAGCAGTAAAATGTTACAGTACTTTGAAAAGCAAAACATTAGAAAGTTTGGAATGTACAAGTGGAGTAGTGCAACCTAAGCTTGATCTAACAAAATGCTAAATAGTCTAACAGAAATAGTTCATACCATATATGCAGCCAAAAATACACTGCAACGTTGCTGGAAAACTGTTTGCTGCTGTAATAGAACGACAAAAGACAGACATGAGCTTTATTTTTAGAACAACATTTCCAGGGTTGACCCTATATTCTGGAGAAATATTTTCAGCTTCAAGGGTACCTGCATGAAGTTACATCAATCCACATCAAGGACAAGCTAAAATGTGTACAAATAAAGAACCAAGTCAACTGAGCTATAAACCATGTCTCTTTTGTCCACCTATTAAAAGTAATCACTTAACAGCACATATAAGTGTACATAAATCCTACATTTGCCAAAGCATATAAATCTCAAGCAGTTTCCATGATGTGGACACCTTTTTATCTGACCTTTCTATCAATTGGAACAGAAAGCACATAAATGTGCAAAGGATGGGGAGGAAGCCATAAATGCCAGGCAAATTAAAAGATTATTCAGGCTTTTGGCATTTGGCAGGTCAAATGGTTAGAACTTCATCTAATATAAAATATCTGCCAAACAAATTCTCTAAACCTATATACATATCTGCCAAACAAGATCAAGTACTGGAATTTATACATCATACCATTAAATAGAAGAAATAATTTGCTCAACAAGTTTGAATCATCTAAATTAGCATTAAATGCCTTCTTCTTCAGAAGCTCCTCCCCCCTATTGATAACCTGCTCTTGACTGGTAAGAATCAATCATCAATAAACAAGTCATATTCTGCATCTCAAGCAAAATAAAAAACATCAAGCTAAGAAACAAGATTAGCTTTATTTTAAGTCATTGAAATAAACATGTACCAGTCTGCACTAGCAACCAGATATATAGGATAAACAATTTCTGAATCCAGCTCCATAGCTTCAATAACATTCAAAATTCCTAACTGCTCACATGAAGCCAAGAGAAGAAAATGCACATCATGAAAAATTCTGGAAGCGAACATTAATCTTTACTATTATGCAATTGTCAACATCTCTTTTTACCTTTCTTGTGAGAAGGACATCACTTGTCAATGGATGCTTTCCAACAACACGTTTACTTTGAGCAACTGAGAGCCCAGGTGGGCCTCCTCCACTGAAAATAATAAGTTCCTGATTAATGATGATACAACTACAAAAAGATGGTATTTCTGTTATAATGACTGAGGTCAGACCCTTGTGACGGCTGCTGGTACAACATTAAATGAAGGCAGAATTCCATGAACAGTCCTCGATCCTCAAAATTGTTCACTAATCGATACTTTACAGCAACATCCTCACCTATTCCATTAGCATGGCATTCACCAATCACCTGTAACCAAATAAAGCCAATAAACAAAAATAGTGATGTCTCCAAACACTCCCAAAAGCCAATAGCCACTCTACTGAAAGCATTAACTATTCTTCTATAAGTACAAAGGGGAAAAGTATCTAAGGATCAACCTGAGGCAGACATCTTAAAGCTAAGAAACAATACATGGGTTCTCCATTAATGATTGCCAGGAAATTACAACCAACAAACAGTCCTCAATCCAACTTAGCTCATTTAACCCAAAAAACCCCATTTTCATTCATAATCCAAAGTCCCCCCCTTACAAAATAAAAAACAGATTATTAGCTTTCTCATGCCAGTTTAAGGAGGAAAAAACCATTATTTCTGGTAGCCAACAACTTCTTCAGCTAACACTAACAAAGAGGCACCAGAATTTTCCTTCCTTATATAAAATCATTTCCAGTGGAAGTAACCATATGTCCCAACATAAGATTGCCTACCATAATTGCTCTAGCTAAAGATCATGGCCCCATCATCAAACAACTAGGTATAAATTCTTCAGCCTCGGAAAAAAATTTCCTTGTGAAAAAATATAATGTAAGCATGAATCATGCTTGCACCTCCAAAACCAATGCCTCAAAAAAAAAAAAAGTCATACTAAGAGTACAACCACAACAACAAAAACTTAATCTCAGATTTAATTGGGGTCAGCTATACGAGTCTTTTCTCATCATTCCATGCTATTATAAATAAAGTCTAATGTAAGATTTAATTGCTTTAAATCCTTGTGACCAAAGATTTTCAAGTCAATTTAAGTCATCCTCTCCTTCCCAACTGCATTATCCACAGAGATTTGGTCACCTTTCCTAAATAGAAACATTTGCAGGTCTACTAAGACATGTTCAAACCAACACAAATGCCATCCATATTTATTTCTGATTGGTTATACAACTACTATGGTACATATATCTTCATTTCTTATTTGGTCCTTCCTAGAGTGGCCACAGATTCATCTAACAATTGTCATTTCTGCTTCACTCATATTTTTGGACAAGTTATTTCTTGACAGTCGTACCATGGAGCATTGCTATCCTAATTGATGTTCAATAGTATATACCCTTCAACTTAATGGTAATTTTGCAACTATACATAAATCCAATCACACATCTCCATTTTATTCATCAAGCTATTGTCCTATGAGTAACATTCTCCTCCATATGTATATCCCTCTGAATAGTAGAGCCAAAAAAACGAAATTGGTCAAACTTCTGTCCATCTAGTTCAATAGTATGTCCTACTGATCTCCTAACATTGCTTGAATCACAATGCATATATATATATATTTTGTGCCACTCAACTTGAAACCCTTAGATTTAGATTTAGGATATCTCCATAATTTCAATTTACGGTCTAATCACTCCCTAATCTCATCTATTAGTAAGATATCATTTGCAAATATCATGTACAACAGGACATCATCCTTAATATACTTGTAAATTCATCCATAAATAGCACAGATAGAAAAGGACATGGAGTCGACCAATGTAGACCACCTGTGATTCGGAAGTCCTCTGTCTCAACCTCTACTTTCCTTGCACAGGTTACCAATACTTCATACATATCCCTCGCTTTATATTCATTGCCTACCACAACACTTACTCATGAATTCTATTATATGCAATGCACATCCATTTAGGAGACTAAAGAACTTAAACATGATTAGTGGTAGTGATGAAGGCAATTTTTGAGGCGGAGAGGTTTGCAAATTCTACATACATGCAAGAAATAAAAGAGTACAAAATTACTTGGACATCAATCAACAACTAGAACATCATACCTTGGTAGCAATTCTCAACATAATCTCTTGGTGTTGAAGAGGAACCTTAGATATGTTTGCAACAAGCATAGGTGCCATATTTTCCTTTTCCTAAATACATCAAAAAATTAAATCCAGCTGAGATTCCATGTCCACTTGAATGCTCATTCAAACATAAATTGAGTAAAATTAGTCTTGGAAAATTTTGAATACCAGCAAAAGATATGCTTACCATTATATGTGCATGCTCAAATGCCATTTCAATGTACACAACACAAAAGTTCTTCACCATTGGACTAGCATTGGCTCCCATATACAAATTCCATAACTCGTTCAATGGTAACATGATATCATGTTGGTGCTTCACTCTCTTATTCACGTGACTCAAAATTTCAAGTACCTGATCCACAGCTCGTCCATAAGAATCTCATGATATACATGAGTTGAAATGAAAGATATTTAGCATTCACAAACAAATACAGTAAAAAAAAAAATTCAAAACAAAAAAAATCCCTAAAGAGGCCCAAGATATCTCAATAGAATCAAAGCCACCCTCAATTTCCATTTTCCGTTCATGCGACATGAGAATTCAATATTGTTGAACAAATGAATATTCAAGAAAATGACACTAGACACTCCAGAATATTCACGGAAAATGCTCTTGCAAACAAACAACAGTTCATTCACAATACAACAAACACAAGACAAGCACATGCTAACGGCACGCAAAGGAAAAGACGTAGAAATGAAAATCCAAAGAAGGTTATGACGACGATTATGCACGAGATTAAACCGGCATTTCCATTACTAAAACGGCGAACTACAATCAATCTTGATGAATAAAGAAAATAATTTTTTTTAAGAAAAAAAAGTCAGTTCAAGAAAGGGCAAATGATTTTAACTAAAACAAGAAACCTCCGCAATGGTCCAAAAAAATATTCGTAAAGAATTTTTTTTAAAAAAAAAAGAAAACTCAAAATTAGGTTTTGCCTTGTTGCGGACAGCGGTGGAGTTGGAAGAGAGAGAAGAGAGGGTGAAGGGAATGAGCTTCGAAAGTAAGGCTTCGAACTTGGAGTCTTCGCAGAAAGCCAATCGAGTGAGCATCCGATCCAACAATTCCTCCGTCTCCGCATCGGACTTGGCCGTTGTTGCCGACGATGACGGCTCTGCCATTTCGATTTTCTTTGACTTTACTTTGGGAATAAGACAGAAAGTTGAAGAAACCAGAAACCTGATATCCCCTTATTTTTGCAGCTTGGGCACTTGCAATTTATACTCTTTAGTCGTTTGCTTCATACATCGGCCGCTCAAGGCAACAGCAATTTATTTGTTTTTTTTTTTTTTAATTAAAAATCCCCCCCTTAAATTGGAGCATGTCTATCATAATAAATTACTCAATTATTTTATTTTTCATAAAATAAATAAAAGTTACGCCTCGCATTTCTGCTTAAATAAATTATTTTGGATTCATTCTAGACAATGAGCCGGGTAGTCACCAGCCACTACAACACCATAGACATAAATTACTCAATTATTTATCAAAATATAGACAAAAATGAAAAATATTATGAGTAATACTAGGATATTAAAAAGTATGCTAAAAGTTTTACTATATGTGTAATACATTGTAAAATAAAACACGTCATCCTAAGTGGTGGATAAAGAAAAAATAATTAATCACAAGAATATATATATATATATATATAGAGATTTATTAAGTTGAGACCGTGAAAATAAAACATTTAAATGGTTAATTATTAGATGTCTCTTAAGAGATATTAAACAAAAATTTTTAACATCCGTAAAACAAATGGCAGACATTATAATTTAATCGTGAAATAATGTAACGAAAATTTCGAATCATATAGTTCAATTAGCAAATTTTAATGTTTTCACTTTTAATTTAGCTCCAACCGGATAACAATGCTGACCTCTAACATCTAACAAATAACGTACATAAAAAAAAAAAAAAAAAGAAGAAAAAAGAAAGAAGAAAGAGAGACAAATGAACACCTACGCCGTTCTCCACACCTACAAGTTTGGATCCAAGTAACCCCGATACACAAATGGAAAACTCACTGCTACGGAAGAAAATTTCACGTTAAAATGGTGAAACTAAAAGCTACAAAATGTGCAGACATTCTTCCTCCTGTCCATTGATCGGGCGTTGACAATCCACACAGCTTCCTTGCATCCTTCCTATAAAAATGTCCAGGTTTTGCCTAGTCAACAATAGGGACAATAAGACCCTTTTCTCGCAAGGGTGGTGGGGAGGCCATCCTGATTGCTCTCATGCCGTTGTTAAGACTCTGTCTGTTTCTCAGGCGGTAAACCAATCTAATAAAAAAGTTCCGCACGTTCCTATGATATGTACAAAAATTGATCTAGACTCGCCAGGGACTCTTAATGTCGAAGACCCTTTGCATTATCCCTTTGGTTTGATCTTGGCGTATGGAGCTTTGATTATTATGATCAATCGGATCATTCGCTTTCTTCTCAAGCCTTTCAAGCAGCCTCGGGTTGTTTCAGAGATAATTGTGAGTTTCTCTCTTTTTTTCAATTTTCCTTTTTATTATCTAATTATAAGTTTTGATATTCATTCGTCATGCACCCATGTATATGAATTTGATCCAGGAGTTTGGGACTGTATGCATGTAATTTGTGCACTGTACTTCAATTTTCAACCCCACTAATTTTATTTTTTTTTTAACGTTTTGATTAATTCAAGGGGGGTACAATCGTTGGTCCGTCCGTTCTAGGCCGCAATAAGGTGTTTGCTGCGATGTTCCTTTCTGATAATGCGATATATGCTATTAAGAACGTTGGACTCATGGGTTATATGTACTTCCTTTTCATAATTGGCGTTAAGATGGACCTCTCCTTGATTGTCTCCAAGACAGTAAGAGAGCACAGGCTCCTGACCTTTCTGGGAGTGGCCATTCCCCTCATTGGAGTGACTACAGTTGGTCTCTTCCTCCGCCCATCGATGGATAAAGAACTTGCAAAGTTTTCTTCAATTGAAGCAATTGCTTCATCAATGGCTCTAACGGGCTTTTTCGTGATTTATCCCATCGTTGAGGAGATAAACTTGCTTAGCTCCGAGATTGGACGGATAGCTCTTTCCATATCCATTGTAGTTGGCGCAGTAGGGATTGGCTTTCTTGTCATATTCGAGGCACTGAAGCAATCAGATATTAATATCAAGGTTGCTTGTTGGCATTTTGCTTCGGCAATATTCATGATGTGGTTCACATTTGTCACCCTCAGGAAAGCAGCAAGATGGATTGTGAGAAGGACTCCAGGAGGGCAGCCTGTGAAGCAGGTCTATTTAGTTACCATCTTGATGGGAGTTCTGGTGATGGGGTTTCTCACTGATATGCTCGGTATTGGCATCGCCACTGGGTCGCTATGGCTAGGACTGATGATACCTGATGGTCCGCCGCTGGGATCAGCCCTTGTGGAGAGAAGTGAAACCTTTATAATGGAAGTTTTTGTGCCATTTTTGTATGCCTTTTCTGGATTGTTCATCGATGTATCTGCCATGGCCAGTGCTCCGTGGTCCAGTCTAGCACCACTTTTTGTCATGACTATGACAGGGTACGTCCTTAAAGTGCTTTCCACCCTTGTGCCGTCTCTACTAATGCACATGCCGTGGAAAGACGGCCTCACCCTTAGCCTCCTCTTAAACTTGAGAGGTCAGCTGGAGTTCTTGGTGCTCATGCACTGGATGGACAAACTGGTATGCTCTACCTTCTCTCATTTTCACAAAGAAATTAATTGGTCAATGACCCATTTGATAAATTGGTCTTGAAATGCATAACGAGGTCCCATTGTCTCCTGCATTGAGGACACCTCTTATATCGCAGATCGATACAAGGGGGAAATACCAAAAAAAAGCATAGCCTGGAAGCATGTTGTTAATCAATCTGCTGTTTCCTTCTACAGATAATAAATTTTCTTGCACCGAGGGAATATTGAACCTAAATGAATTGTCTTTTCTTGGTGAATATCAACAGATTCTTCTGACCCCAACTTACACAATGATGATGGTATTATCAACCGCAGTGACGGCAATTTCCACGCCCATCATTTGCATCCTGTATGATCCAACAAGGCCATACATGATAAACACTAGGAGAACCATCCAACATAGCCATAATTCCAAAGGGCTTAGACTAGTCCTCTGCATCCACAATGAAGATAGTGTTGCTGGTCTCATCAATCTGCTTGACTTTTCTTACCCAACAATACAAAGTCCGTTCTCGGTCCATGCACTTCACCTGATTGAGATCATTGGCCGAGCCACCCCTTTGTTTAAATGCCATGATGACCTTAATACCATTTCCTCTGATTCCGCACTCAATGCCTTCAAACTCTATCAGAAAACAAAAGGCGAACTGGTAGAGCTCCATGCCTTCACTGCCGTGGCTCCAAAGCCAACAGTGTACCAAGATGTGTGTAAGCTTGCTCTGGTGAAAGAAGCTGCTCTCATTATATTGCCTTTCCACAGAGAATGGCTGGAAAATGTTGCACTCGCCGACCCCCATTACCGTGGAAAGCCATCCGTAATATCAAATATCCTGAACCATGCTCCATGCTCGGTTGGAATTCTCATTAACAAGGGTAAGCTCCAGAACCCCATCATCAATGGTTCTGCCCGCAGGGGCTCCCACAAACGTCAGTCCCTCCATGCAATTATGCTCTTCTTGGGAGGAGCAGATGCTCGGGAAGGACTTGTTTATGCAGACAGAATGCTAATGAACCCAGACACGATACTCACAGTGGTCAGATTCCTCCCCCGCGATCACAAAGAAGAACAAGAAGATGCGATGCAGAAGAAAGTTGATGATGGTCTGGTGACATGGTTTTGGACAAGGAATGAAACAGACAGGCGAGTTGAGTTCAGAGAGGTTGTGGTCAGAGATGGAGAAGACACGTTGACAACCATTCAGAAATTGAGTAGCAGCAGGCATTTTGATGTTTGGATCACGGGAAGGAAACATGGGATCAATCCAGCAATTCTCAAAGGCCTGTCTACTTGGAGTGTGCAGCCACAACACCCCGAGCTTGGATTAATAGGTGATTATGTCTCTGCCCTTGATTTTGATCGTACAACATCCATACTAGTGATACAACAGCAAATTTTGAGACGGCATTAATGGCTACCCATTATCTAGGCAGGATCCATGGACTTGTTACAAATTGTATGCCTGTACAATTATTCACTTTTGTGTAATCTACTTTTCTTTTGAGGTTACAATTGTGTAATGTAAATTAATTATAAACGATTGATCATCAGACATTCACCAGAGATTGACTCAATTAACAAAAGTTAAAACGGGCTGTAAAGCAATCATTAGTTGTAAGAGTCAAACCAACAAAGCTAAAACAGGTTGCAAAAATGGACTTAGTGGCGTGTCAATCCAACCGTGTCCATTAAACACTTTCCTATTTGTAAATCTTTTACTCTACTGTATTTTCTTAATATAGTCAAAATCTCTTCCAGACTAAATAAAAAGGTAAATTTATTATAATTTGCACAAATAGGTCACAGCGACTAAGGTAAATTTAATATATCATTTACCATATGCTTGCACATTGTTTAGCTTATAATATTGCATAGGTATGTGTTCTATATTCCTTCAATATTTATAGGTCCATAAATTGTGAAATTTATTAGTGAATTTTTAAAAAATAATTTATTAGTAAAAAATATTTTTTAAGAAAATAATTTTTATAAAAGTGAATTATTTTATGTTGCTTAATCTTAAAATCTAGAAGATATATATATTTACATTTAACGCACATATAGAAAATTTAATCTTATTATGTGTGGTCTACTACACCATATATAAAAAAATTATCTTCTCATTCCTTGTTCTTCCCTCTCTATCTCTTCCTCTCTCACTCTCATTTTAACTTTCTTTCTCTCTTTCTTGACTTTTTTTTTTTTTTTTTCTAATTTGTTTCTCAAAAGTAATTGTATTTTTGAGAGTCATAAATTATTTGGTAAAAATTATTGTTCTTTATTTATAAAGACTAAAATTGTAATTTTATATTTCAAATTAAGGATTTAAGTAATTTTAATTTTAAATTTGTGATTACTGATTATTAATTTCTTCTCAATCGACAGAATGAAAATTTCCGGAGGCAAACATTGGGAGCCTTTTATTGGGCCTTTCATATGGAGAAATTGGATTTGAAAGCACAGACCCATTTATCTTCGTTCGTCTTTAAAATAAAGAAAAGCCTAATGAAAATCTCGACTTCTTTTCCTAATTAATACTAAATAAATAAATAAAAATAATAAATTTTTCCGCTGATTACCATCCGAAAAAATAATAATAATAATAAAAAAACAAGTTTCCGGTGATACTGAAAGATAAAACGGGGCTCCGTGGGGTTTACACTATTCAGGGTTAGGGCTCTCAGTCCAGTTGCTTCCTCTCTCTCTCTCTCTCTCTCTCACACACACACACACACACTCTTACCGAATCAATAGCTTCTACCATTGGTGGAAATCAAATTTTCTATATCACCAGATTTGTGCTGCTTCTCAACAATCAAGGCTCAGTTAATTAAGCGATCATGGGTTCAGGTGTTCCAATCTGGCTGTTTATTTATTATTATTATTAATTTGTTTGTATGATATGATCGCTAGTAGTTGTGCGAATCTCCAGTTTTACCCGTGTTCTGTGATGTTGTTGTGCAATTATGTTGCGGGGGTTAACAGTAAGACCCGTATCGCGTGAATGAGCGGGTTTCGTAATGGAATGTGCAGATGCGGATATGGAGGATTATGGGTTTGAGTACTCAGACGAGGAGCCTGAAGAACAGGATGTTGATATTGAGAACCAATACTATAACTCCAAAGGTTCTTCTTATATGTCTCAGTGTTCATTTTTAATTTTCTGCTTCTTGGCTGAAAGTCTTCATTTTTGTCCTTCCCCTTACGTTAAAGAAGGAAATCCTGCCTTTTGAAAAAAGATAATGAAAATGGTGATTTTGCATCTGAGAGGCTGAAGGGCTCATTTAGTATGGATTTGGGCTTCTCCTTACTTATTTATGAAATTTGTTTTGGGCAAAAGGGCTGGTTGAAACGGATCCAGAAGAAGCACTTTCAGGTTTTGCCCAAGTGGTCCGCATGGAACAAGAGAAAGCAGAGTGGTGAGTATCATAGGATTTTGATGTTTGCTGTCTATGAAATAGAACATTTTTTAATGGTGCATGATTGTGGGATTACATATGTCCATGCATTCTATTGGCATTCACTGTAATTTTTGTTTTAGGAATTATCCTGTGGGCAAATGAGGTGTTAAGAGAATTAGTAGCAGTTGGCCTGAAGGAGAGGCATAATTGAATTAATGGCAGTCACTGCCTTCCGTTCCCCCATGCTACTGTTTTTTTTTTTTTTTTTTATGGCCTTTACAGTTTTAGAAATGTCAATCAGTTGAAGAGATGCCATGATTTAGCTAATCTTTGATGTTCATTTAATGATTTTAACCCTATGGTTTCTTTAGTAGTTTAATTTTATGGTGAAACTGCTTTTAGTCTGCATGTTCATTAAACTACTGATCAAGCATTATTGATTTTGAGTTGATAATGATAGTCCTTAATGCTGAGATGAGTGTGCTTCTTGCTTCCAGGGGTTTTAAAGCTCTGAAACAAACAGTTAAGCTTTATTACCGTTTAGGGAGGTATAAAGAGATGATGGATGCTTATAGGGAGATGTTAACATACATAAAGTCAGCAGTAACCCGAAATTACAGTGAAAAGTGCATAAACAATATAATGGATTTTGTTTCCGGATCAGCTAGTCAGAACTTTGGTCTTCTGCAAGAATTTTATCAGACCACTCTAAAGGCCCTAGAGGAGGCAAAGAATGAGGTTAAAATTTTCTTTTCCCTCTTTTTTTCTTTCTTTCTATTTTTTTTTTTTTTTTGTGCATTTTATGTATGATGATTTGTTTTTTTCTGAAACATGTCATATTGTTCATGCGCTGCTGGCTGTACAGAGACTTTGGTTCAAGACAAATCTCAAGCTTTGTAAGATTTGGTTTGACATGGGTGAATATGGGCGGATGAGTAAGGTACTATCTTATTTTATTGTATCCTCTCATGTAATTAGTAGGCACGATTTGTGACATTTTCAGTCTTTCATACATGATCAGATTTTGAAGCAGCTCCATAAGTCTTGTCAAAGAGAAGATGGTACAGATGACCAAAAGAAAGGTAGTCAACTTCTGGAGGTATATGCAATTGAGATCCAAATGTATACTGAGACCAAGAATAACAAGAAGCTCAAGGTAAGAATTTCCAGTATTTACCATTTCTCAGCCAATATTTTCCACTACTATCTTTGTGATTGAGCATTCTTCATCTCTCTTAGAAGTTATTGCTGACAAGTCCAGTTGTATTGTATTATCAGCTGGAAACTTGATGAATAAAACTTGAAAGTTTTTGGATTAGTTTTCCAAGGGTAGTTAGCTGATTATGAGATAAAACTATTGGTTTCAATAGCCATTAACAAAACACTTGTTCATGTGTTGGTCAACTAAAATCAGACAAAACACAAATAATGCTATCCTCAAGATACTTTAACCCAGCTATTTATAAGATTTGAGAACTGCTCAGTCCTCTGATATCATTTGATTATTTTACAGCTCAACTTGGTAGAATTCACATGTCACATGATGACGAAGTTTAATTTTTGAAGCAGTAACCTATTGTTGCAATTAGCTTGATGTATGCCTGGATTGAATCTGGGTTCTGTGCCAAATATTTCATATGCCATGTTTCAATGTTACCTCTGTGTAAAACCTCAAAAATCTCATATTGGATTTAAAAGAAATATTTGGGTATTTTATATAACTTATTAATTGCATTGTGGAGTTGAGTTCTTGGGATGCATGGGCAGGTCAACTCAAAATGTTATTGTGCTAGCTGGTTGGCCTGGGCTATCAGAATGTGCTTTTGGATATGTTGCTATGTTTGATGAAATAGAAGTGAAGTCCATGACAGTAACAGCATGAGATCTGTATCAGAATTGAATTTTCAAATTGTAGAAGGGTGATTCATTTTAAAATTTTTTGATAACTTCTTTATGGTAATTTTCTTGAGTTTTGCCTGCCAGCAATTATACCAGAAAGCACTCGCAATCAAATCAGCAATTCCACATCCAAGGATAATGGGGATAATAAGAGAATGTGGTGGCAAGATGCATATGGCAGAGCGCCAATGGGCTGAAGCAGCAACAGATTTCTTTGAAGCTTTTAAGAACTATGATGAAGCTGGGAATCAAAGACGCATACAATGCTTAAAGTATGTTTGCTATTTCCTTTTATGTTTACTTTTCTTTCCAATTTTCCTCTTCTATTTCTTTTTAGTTACATTATCTCTTGCTCTCACTTTTCTGGCCCAATTTTAACATTGGTCACATGACCTTTTTGTTATGAGAAATAATCAAAAACTCTAAAACTTGAATTCTCAGCAACATAAAATAAAAGCCCAAAAGCAAACATTTAAACATGATGGATTTGATAATTTGGATGTGGAGAGAGAATAATTTGTTTTAATGAATTTCTTGTACGTATAGCATATTCTACTAAATTCGTTTTGTGGACCATATGGTCACAGACCATCTTTTGGCTATTGGTTTACGTAGGTTTTTGCCCCTTTTTTGTATTTTTTTTTTCCATTTTGGTTGGGGGGTGGGGAGGAGGAGGGGTGTGCTCCTGGCTTAATGATTTGCTAAGGCAGAGATGAAGAGTTGACAGCACTGAGATTGAGTAGTGTAGAATATAACCCTCCCTCTCTGTTTCCGGTAAAGAGAGGAAAATGGAAAAAGCTTAGAAAAGGAATGGTATGGTGAGAACTAATACACATGGTATGGTAGAGAAAGTCCTCATATGATTCACCACAATCAAATGACATAAGTAATTGAAATTTGGATTGAAAATTTGCACTCTTGTGTACATAACCAAGACGATGACCGATTTGTGTCTCACTTTGCATTTGTTTACACAATTTTGTTATGATATGGCCATTGTGATTGGCAGATACCTTGTTCTGGCTAACATGCTGATGGAATCTGAGGTTAATCCTTTTGATGGTCAAGAGGCAAAGCCGTAAGTGTTCTAATGGTGCATTGTTCTACAAATGCTATGGTGTTCTCTCTTGCTTATCCATGTTCTTATGTTGATCTTTACAGATATAAAAATGATCCTGAGATTTTGGCAATGACAAATCTCATAGCAGCATATCAACGAAATGAGATATTGGAGTTTGAGAAAATCCTTAAGGTATGATTATCATTTTTTTATTGTACTTTGTCATTGGATTATAGTTTCTTCAGATATCATTTATTGGAAATATTTTAGCATTGCATTTTAGCATCTTTTGTTTGTTCTTCCATTTGCATTTAAGCTGTCCATTGGGCTCTCAGAGTAACAGAAGGACTATAATGGAGGACCCATTCATAAGGAATTATATTGAAGATTTATTAAAGAATGTCAGAACTCAGGTGCTGCTCAAGCTTATTAAGCCTTATACAAGGATTCGTATCCCTTTCATCTCGAAGGTGAGGCCATTGTTTCTTTCTGGTATCTAAACTATTTGCTTCAATGGCCTGGTGCCATTGGCATAGCATGGTTAGTTACTTTAGGACCTTATGACCCAACTGAGATATTGTCACCTGCAGGAACTCAATGTACCAGAAAAGGATGTGGAGCAGTTGTTGGTTTCCCTGATATTGGATAACCGTATCGATGGACATATCGATCAAGTGAATAGGCTACTAGAGCGTGGTGACAGGTAGATGATTTTTCCTCTTACATTACTTTTCTTCAATATGTTGGCAGCTGAATTCGAGTGTTCATTAGAGTCATGCATGGCATATTATGACTGGTAGCAATTATCATTATTCTTCTTGCAGGTCCAAAGGAATGAAGAAGTATACTGCCATTGACAAATGGAACACCCAGCTTGGCTCTCTTTATCAAACTGTTAGCAACCGGGTATACTAAGTGTGTTGGCTGCTGGTGAGATTTCTCTTTGGCTCGTTCTGTCTTTTGGTGGTTACCGGTTTCCAACTGAGGTATTTTACCTTAACCCCTCTGTGAGGCCTCGGCCTTGACCAAAGCTACTGTATGAAGTTTCAAACTAAGAAATTATGTGTTTGATGGTGGATGGTTTTTGAGGATACAAGTAGGCAGATGTATAAACTGTTATCGTCGTTATAAATTTTGATGCAAAGATATCAAATCTCATAGGGACCAATGGCATTTTCATCTGTTACTCTCATTGGTCTCCGCTCTTGTTGTTCTAGAGCAGTTTGTTGGCTTATGCATTGGATATGTGGCAAAGAAGTTGGTTTTAAGTTTTAGGATTAAATTAAGAATTATTTCCTTATATTATAATAATTGTTTAAAAAATTATTAGACACAAATTTTTTTGATTTAAAGTTTTTATTTAGAATTATTTTTTAATTTAATATTTTTAATTGAAAATATCATCGTTTTTTATGTTAAGTGTAATGTGTGATTTCTAGTAAGCTTAAATTGTTAACTAGTATGATATATTAAATGTAAATATAATTTTATTTTTAAAAAAAATTAATTTAACAAAAATAAAGTTTTATTTTTTATAGTAGGAAAATATTTTAACTATTTCTATAATAAAAATTTTTGAAAATTTGATTTAATAAAAAAATTTTAAATATTTTAAAAAATTTATGTTAACATTAACATTTTAAAATTTTAAATTTTATGTGATAGTTAATTAGAAGTAACTCAAAATTTAATGAAAAGATAAGGAAATTTTTAACTGAGGAGTAATGTTGAAAGAACATAAGAAAATATTCTTAAATTAAAAAAATTCTCTACCCTAAGGAGTAATTTTAGGAGAAAAGAATAATTTTTCAATTTTTGATTTGATCTTAAGTTTTACTCATGGGAGAGAAAAATAGATGAAAACATAAAAATTATCTTAATATATAATTTATAATTTAATAGATGGTTTTTATAAATTGAAAAAATTTGTCTCTGTGAAAAAGGTTTTATTTTATTTTATATGTATATATTAAACAACCCGCACTTTGTACAAATTTGATAGAATTGATGTTTAAACTTCCCCTCTTTTTTGGTATTTTAAGGAAAAAATCTTTGCTCTTGCAATCAATTAGATTAACCAGGTTGGTTTTTAGGGGGAGCAGATATGAGCCAGGTTGGTTGATTTTCTGTAAATCTGCTCAACCAGAACAAGTACGTCTAACATTCTGCACCATCAATCACTTCAAACGTAAATAATCCAATAGATAAATCAGTATAAAACGACGAAGAACTGCCTTACACGGTATTGTTGCGTGAACACAATTACATCCATTCATCGCTATTCCCTTTTAACTGCCACCAAATTGACTTCACAGAACGTAAAATATGAATAAAATAAAAGCCCCGTTACTCTTTTTCTTAATAGCCACGTGCTTCCCATGCTCGATCGTCCTTGTCCTACATAAGCTGCACGCCTGGCGCGCACCTCCGCCCCCCTATCGACGCCGCCACCACTACCGCTGCCACCCGCGCCACCATTTGTCGAGCCTAACATTTTGATTTCTGGCGGCTTCCGCAACACTCAAACTCCATCTCCATCGCACTTTTGTAGCTCTAGTAGATATCAAAAGCTGTAAATATAATAATAATAATAATAGCTATTGGCTATTATTACTATTATTTGGTTAATTGTAAATTTGTTCGAGTTGACTAGAATTTTATAGTAAGATGATGGGATCGGAGAATCAGGGCTCGGAAGAAGCCCTGCGGTGCATTTCCCGAGACGAAATGGACAATCTGATACTCGATGACCCGTTGGATAACGTCAGCGCCGGCAACACCAACACCAGCAGCAAGTCGTTTTCGTCTTATCGTAGCGCCATGTCATCACTGGCTGACGCGCGTCACCCGCTGTCGCTGCCGCCAGCGCCGGCCGAGTCCGATCCCCTGCTCTCTCCCCCTCCCTACCGCGATCTCCGAAAACCTAGCGCGGCTTCCGATACCTCTTCCTACAGCGAACCGCCGGCATACGCTGACGTCATTTTGAGCCCTTTGGATGAAGCCGCTGTCAACGAAATCAACGGCTTGGATCCTGTGAGTCAATCTTCCAGTTCTTCTCTTTTGGTTCCATCCTCCAGCTCCGAGCATATCAGAATTACAGTCTCCAATCCGCAGAAGGAGCAAGAAACTTCTAATTCGCTGGTTCCAGGAGGCAGCACTTACGTTACGTATCTAATCACGACGAGGACGAATATACGAGAGTTTAACGGGACGGAATTTAGTGTACGGAGGCGATTTAGAGACGTGGTTACTTTGTCTGATCGATTGGCAGAGTCATACCGAGGGTTTTTTATCCCTCCGAGACCGGACAAGAATGTAGTTGAGAGTCAGGTGATGCAAAAACAGGAGTTTGTGGAGCAAAGGAGAGTGGCTCTGGAGAAGTACTTGAGGAGACTTGCTGCACATCCTGTAATAAGAAAGAGCGATGAATTGAAGGTGTTCTTAAAGGTGCAAGGCAAGCTGCCACTGCCAACGAGCACTGACATGGCTTCAAGGATGCTCGATGGTGCGGTGAAACTACCAAAGCAGCTTTTTGGGGAGAGTGCAGGGGTAGCACTGCAGGAGGTGGTGCAGCCTGCCAAAGGAGGGAGAGATTTGTTGAGGCTGTTTAAGGAGTTGAGGCAGTTTGTGGCTAATGATTGGGGAGGATCAAAGCCCCCTGTTGTTGAGGAAGATAAGGAGTTCTTGGAGAAGAAAGAGAGGATACGGGATCTTGAGCAGCAACTCAGCAATGCTTCTCAGCAGGTATATTTTTTTTGACATTTCATTGCTTTGAATGATGTTTAGATAGTTAGCTAAAGTACATGGTTCTGCAGCTTAGAGTTTGTGGTTATTATTGCTTTATTTGGTCATGTTGTGTGTTTTTGTTTCTTTCTTTTTTCTTGTAGGCTGAATCACTGGTAAAAGCCCAGCAAGATATGGGAGAGACAATTGGAGAATTGGGGTTGGCTTTTATTAAACTGACTAAATTTGAGAATGAAGAAGCTATCTTCAACACACAAAGAACAAGGGCTGCTGACATGAAAAATGTTTTCACTGCTGCAGTCAAAGCAAGTAGATTTTATCGGGAATTAAATGCACAGACTGTCAAGCATTTGGTGAGCTGCAGAATGTTTTGTTCTTGATTGCTGTTTGCACTTTACCATTTGATTTGGACTATCCTCTAGCTTTTATCTTTCCAATAGCTTTTTCCTTCTAACATCTTAAAGCATTCTGCATGAAAGTTATGATAGTACTCATATTGCCCATTATATGTTCCTAATATTTCATTTTGAGCACAATTCACAGATACCAACTACTGTTTTTCTGGTGATTGCAATTACAGATCCTGATCTGTTTTGTAGCTAACTTCAACATTGTCTTTTTGTTTGTTATAATTGACAGGATACACTTCATGATTATCTTGGCCTGATGCTATCTGTCCATAGTGCATTTTCAGATCGAACTAGTGCGCTGTTGACAGTGCAAACTCTTTCATCAGAACTATCCTCATTGCAATTGAGGACAGACAAACTTGAAGCTGCATCATCAAAGATATTTGGTGGTGACAAGTCAAGGATCCGTAAGATGGAGGAGTTGAAAGAAACCAAACGAGTCACAGAGGATGCTAAATATGTTGCAACACGAGAGTATGAACGGATAAAGGTATTCTGTTATTCATTGAATTCTTATGGAAGGAGAATTGTTCCATTCTGAATCTCAGTCCCTATCAAACTCTTTCCTTGCTTATGGCTTGCAACTTTCTATATTTGATCAACTTGGTAATTTGTCGTAGAATGATGCTGTGCTTGATTCATAAGAAGTTGCTAGGTTACATTTCACCTTTATCAGGCTTCATTGGGGATGTATTATTTGGTTTTTGCAATGGCAATGTTTATTGGCATCAATCCGTTCTGACCAAAATTTGCATCCTTTCTGCTTGTAGTCATAAGATGGTGAATTTGGACAATTTGGTAACAAATCCATATCTCTGTCAATTGATGACCAATAGACAACCATTCTCTACCAAGGCAGGGAGTCCCTTACTAATAGTTTTACATAGTGGAGTCAACTTGCAAACCTAGGCTGGGTAAAGTCAATAAGTTTTTTCAATTTTCCTTTTCTATCTAATATTGTTCTTTTTATGGCTGGGAAGAAGCACCTAAAGGTGTTGTATGATTGAGACATTGTGCAACCTCTTCACATGAAAGTAGTACATTATTCCTTAATAGAGAATTTTGCTCGTAAGAAGTTTTAAAACTACTAATAATGCAGTGTAAGATTCAGCTTAGTTATATATTGCTTGCTTTCTTGCATGCATAAAGAGTTCTTCATACAGAACACTGGTTGGCTCTTTAGGTGCAGGATTTTACTTTAGAGATGTGAGACATGAGCCCCTGATAAGTAAAATATGAAGATCCACAGCTTGTTCTGGGTAGAGTGGCTTCTCTTCATTTCAAAATGACAAGAAGTTGATGATTTTTAATTGTTATATATCTAGTGCTATTAGATGAACAAAAAATAGCCTTCTTGATCTCTGATGTGTTGGTCAAGCATGTTTGAGGAATCTCTTTATTTAAAAATATGCCTTTGGCACTCTCTTCACTGATTTGTTTTGCACCATTAGTAATCATGGCATCTAGTTTGGCTAAAGTTTCAATACTGAAAGGTTATGTTCTATTATTTTATCTGCGAATATGTTGGTATCAGAATTACATGTGGACCATTCAAGCCTATTATTGTATAGGCCAACACTGTTTGCCTAGTCTTGAGGTCTCGTACTTTGGATGGCAGTATGAAACTGCTGGCTTAAAAGACATAAGGACTAGCAAGTAACCTGTCAATGAAGTATATTTACACATTTGTTTGCAATTACTTGATCCCTATCTTGTCCATCATACAGCCAGTGTCCAATCTGGTCAATGCCTAGCATATTGTGCTCACAGAAGGTCATTGTCGGCCTTCTAAAGTGATTTTAGTTGTCTGTGATAGTATTAGCATTAGTTGTTCAGTAGTGGTCATTGGTATCAGGGCTCGTCTATCTCTGTCAAAGTCAAGTGTTCTGTGCTTCCACCTTCTCTTTTTTTTTGTTTTTTTGGGTGGGGGTGGAAGGGAAGGAGAGGGGTCATTTTACCTCCCAATATTTGTCTCTATTGGGTTTCACATTTGTGGTATTTGTCATGTTATGTAGTTGACTCTATTAATGACCACCAAATTACAGGAAAATAACAGTAGAGAACTGGAAAGGCTTGACAGAGAGAGACATGCTGATTTCTTGAACATGTTAAAGGGGTTTGTGCTTAATCAGGTACCATCCATGCATCTTTTCCTTTTGATAGAGCATGATCCCAATTGACTAGGAAGCATGAATTGTCTTTTTAATCAGGCTTCTTTCTGTCTGTCTGTTTCTCTCTCTCTTTCTCCCTCTGTGTGTTTATATTTGTGAACTTTTATTCATTACTATTTTCTATTTTCTGGTCATATACTAGCTCATTTGGTTGAGGTGTGAACAAGCTGTGAGATCCTGTTGAAGAGTATTTTTCTTGACTAGAGCATTCCAGTTGTAGTCCATAGTACCATGAATCAAGCCCCCAAGTAATTTTCCTTTGGAAAATAAAACTATACATAGTCTGAGTGGAAATTATAAGATGAGTAGTGTGACCATTTCTTGCAGGACAAAGAACTTAATGATATGAAAATGAACACCATAAAATTCAATATACCTAAAGCAACTTCAACAATCCCTAAAGTTCATGCCATGAGGCCACACAACCAAGCAATATGTGATGTGCCTTAATCCACCCCTTTATAATAGATTTGTGCACACATCATGAAGAGTGTAAGATTTCAAAGCTAAAGCTTCGAAGGGCCACTAACCTGAAGCATTTGAGTCAAGAGTATCAGTGAGACCATTGCGCTGCAAATTAACCTAGGTTTGGGTTTATTGTACCATTTAGAACATTTATCATTTAAGAAGAGGAGGAAAGAATCATGGGAGATAGACAAATATTTTGAAGAGGAGATCCAATTCTAAGCTACATTTAGAGAAAATCTAAGGATTAGATTTAGAGGAATTGCAGAAAGATGTGTTCAAAGGTTATTCAGGGGTTATGTTGCTTCAACCCCATATTTTATGGTATATTAAACAAACCAAAGAAGAGGTTCTGGTTTTAGACTTAATAGGTGACTTGCATGTTGCTGCATTTATGATAAGGAAACCAATTGAAAGCCTCCATCCAATTCAATAAAGAAACTTTAAATATGTAGCATCTCAAAAGTGATCTTTTTCTTTGGCCCTTAAAATGTCACCAATGATGGTGGTCTGTTGTACACTGCTTGGGAAAAACATGGTTTAAACAGTGGTGATTCTAAAATTTCCATGATACACTAGTCTGTGAGGTGTAGGATGCCTGGTCCGCGTGCACATGCAGTGCGAGTGTTGGGCATGGAATGTGCAATTTACTTTTGTTGATATATGCAAGGAAACATTTGCTAGATGCAGAAGTGATTGACAAAAGAGAGAGAAGAAAAGAAGTATCATTTTAGTAATTGTGATGTCCAGTTGCCCATCACTTCTGTGTCTGTGTAGTTGCTTCCTGTTGTTAACATACGTGTGTGTACTTAACATGCAGGCTGGATATGCTGAGAAAATTGCAGATGTGTGGGCAAAGGTTGCAGAAGAAACTAGTGGATACACAAGAGAGAGCACTTGTGTTGTTCGTACAACATAGCAATATACTTATTAACCATTTTATGTCTGAAGAGTCAATCTGAGTCGCACACTCTGAGATGGCAATGAAAGATAATCTTTTGCAACCAAATGGCACAATGTAGCTTCAGGGGGACAGTCTTCCATCTTTGAAGAAGTAAGGCGTTTGAATTATAGAAGCCTGTCCTGTTGATTGACGTCCCCCGTTTAATGTATGTAATGAAAAGAGTTCTGGTTTAAGTCAGAGAATGAGTTTCGTATCGAGGGAGAAGCTCTACGAAAATGCAGGACCAAGGTGATTTCTTCTGTTTTACTTGTTGAAAAACTGCCTACTTCAATCTTTAATTGCTAGATAGAATGACGTTTGCTAATGAATTATCCATGCAACTCCAATTTTCTTATTGGTTATTATCGTTTTCAGAATAAATTCAAAGGCATTAGTAGCAGTGTGCAGGGGTTTCTTTTTTTAAAAGAAATATTTTATATGTAATTAGTTTTTAAGGCCAGTGGCGAGATCATAAATGACTGCCAGTGGTCCAGTGCCTGGGAGAAGACTACACCAACCAAAGAGTCACCAGACGAGATGCAGAGCTGCACAAGAGAGGGGATACAAAAGATCAGGCATGAACTTTATGCCCCAATTCCATAATCTCAAATAAAATTGGTGAGATTCATCTAGCAATTGGTAAGCTAAGGCTGATAGGTATCGATACATGTAATATTGAATGCATGGCAATTTACGTAAAATACTAATAATAATAATCTTGCCCCATTGTAATAATAATAATGATTAATAATAATAATATTCAGAAAAAATAGGTAAATATAAAAATGATGAATTTAAATGAATATAATAATTGTTTATATTATATAAAAAATATTTTATATTAAATTAATATTTTATATGTAAAACAAAATATTCTGTATATGGCATACAATTTTTTTTGTGGTCACTTAAATTCACAATTTTCACGTCTATTTGTCGGATTCTATCATAATCATCACTCCCTTATCATCCTTTTGGGGGAGGAATTAATTATGAATGAGATTTCGAGTACGGAAGCAAAAAATGACAGCTTAACCATTGTCGTTGCATAATCATCTAGCAAAATAACTGTAGGCTACGACCGAGCCCACCCATGGGAGGGGAAATGTCTAATATTCTTATTCTGATATGCTCTTTTAAAATCAAAATTTGAAATCAATTGGTTCTAATTAAGGAAAATAAAAAAAATAAAAAAACAGTACAAAAAGAAAATAGATGGGAGGATTCGAAAGCGGATTCTGCTCGATACGGCCAGCGGAGTTTCAAAATATATGACCCAAAAAGCTTGTTAAATTAGAGCCAGAGGACCCAATGCCATTTGCAAACTTAAAACCTAGGAGGGGCTTTAATTTTAAAATGAAATCCCTTGAGCGATGGTCGATCCCACCTACTAACCACGATTTAGTACTCTTAACGCTTGTTTCATTTTTGTTATTAGTAAGGCAAAGTAAAAACACGCACAATACTCAGTTGACAAAAGATTCCCAAAGATCGTGTTAGTAATACCAAAATCAGCTAATTTGATAATGCAAAATTCCTTATGTAGGGTAGTGAAGAAACGCTTTCACTACCTTTGTCATGATTGAAATTTCACCAAACACGTCGTTGCTTGTGGTTATATGTTAGGGTTTTTTCTAAAACCCCACGTACTTCTCCTTGACTCAAATCAGAATTGATTTGGGTTCCGCTTGTGTGGTCTCGAATTTCTACACCAATTTCTAAGTATATATCCACTACAGTTGTAGTTGGGTAAACACATGGGAAATTGAGCTTACCGTGGATTACATGTACTCCTCTAATCATATCAAACTAGGGTTCATTGAATCATATTTGATTAAAGCCGAAGGACTCGGGTGTCGAGTATAACATTATAACCACTAACAATGCCAGCGACCGAACAAATTAATGCCAGCTAGTCATCTATACATACCGACAAATCTATTTATGTAAGGCTCAAAGATCCAGCACGAATGTGTTCAGAAACAAACAATCGAACAAATAAATCAAATCAAATCAAATCAAGAGATAAACCCCACATAAAATATCCACTTTTTATTTCAAGTATGGTTATAAAATAACAAGTAAATAGACATATAAATAAAATAAAATTTAAATCGTCATATTTCAATATAAAAATTAAATAATTAACTATAATTAATGATGAAAAATTTATCTTATTTACTGTATTTATTTATCCTGTATCCTTTAAAGATTTTTGTTTTATATTATATATGCTAGTAAATGGGGGCTAAATCATGATCTTAACATATACCAATAACAAGCCAAACTTAAAATTAATCAAGTAGGGCTTGCAATCTTGGATTTAGAGTAAAGGACAGCCTTGAAGCACGTTGTGCAATGAATTATTGGTTGATTCCTTTGTTCTGTTTCATGTAAATTCAATCTCACATTATGCATAGAAACTTGATTATATGTCTCTAGTGCTGTGGTCGGTGCCTGAAAATCGCAATCAATGAAGCCTGACACCATTGACACTTGTGGATATACATGTCACGCCCACAGAAGCAGACAAATTCACAATTCAATTATGAGCTTTCATTGCTTGCACCAGTACACCTCAGAAATAAACACACAGGGTAATAGATTTTTGAACAATTAGTGACAATTTACTCGTATACGTGCCACCAACAACAAAATTTCACAACGATAAGTTGAAATGAATGAAACTAAGCTTCTCGAGAGCCCGGGGACATTTCGATGGGCGTGAGGACCAGGTGGGCAAAAGTCAGGCTGGATCGAGCTTAGTTTGGTTATACATTCAGGATGAGAGATCCTCGAGAAGAATGTTAGAAAAAAGGATCATCAAGTGGAATTTCGGATTTAATTCTGTGCTTAAAACTCACAAACGAGCAAATCGTTAAGGGTCTTGAGGAAATCCTCTAATATTAACGCTTTGACAAATAAATAAGCATACAAGAATACGAAAATATCAAATAAAAGAGGGAGACGAGAACAGTGAAGGGAGTCAACTTTAGGAGTGTGGGTCAGACTGAAAACATGACCCTAAACTCAATGATGGGAAATCTCCAGAAGACTTTGCTGGGCAGATTGTCACGTTGTCAAAATGCAAGACTTTTTGTGAGTTTGGTAATTAGATTTGGGCTTGCTTATCAATTTATAAGGAAATAAAATTGTCATTTTACTAGTAAGCTTGAGTTTTTAAGACAACAACGTTAATAATCATTTGATCCTAACAATTCATGTCGGACTTGAGCCTTGATTATAGCTCTTACATTGCATAATTGTACGAGATTTAAATTCGAAACCAGCTGAAATGAAATAATTCTATTTCAGGGTTTTCTTTTTTTAAAAAAAAAAAAAAATTTAGTGCATGTATTTTGTCTTTGTTTAATAAGATATGTAAAATTTTACCTATGATAATAATGGAAAAAAGGAACACTAGAGAAACCTAATAATGACCATGAAATTGAATTGTGGAAGGGGAAAAAGGAAAAAGAAGAAAAAGAGGCGATTATTACAGTCAAATTACAGCTAGGGGTGTGGGTCATAACGATGGAAGCAATTTTATGGGGCGCATATGGGTGTGGGACTGAGTGGACCAATTATTAAAATTTATTAGTTATCATGAAATCGATATCCTTTTTATTCCTCTACAATTATCACGCATTAATACCTCAAAAATAAAATTAAAAATTTTTTCGATTTAAATTTTATCTAAAAAAAAAAAATTCCCTGTGTAATATAAAATAAAAAATACGACTGGGGAAAGCTGCTTATATGAACACAATGGTCTATCGACAATTAAGGTGCGTTCGAATCTTGTTAGGAACAAGGACTTTTGGTGTGATTTTTATCAATGAAAAATTTAAAATAAAAAATATTGAAATTAATTTCAGCTAAAGTTTTCAATCGGTGGATAATTTAGGTAATAATTTTTGAAAGCACTAATATAGTTTGTAAATTGATTTATCAATTTATTGCAATTATCATACTCTAATTATTAAAAATTTTATATTTAAATTTTTAAAAATATAAATTTATATGAAAATTATTTTATTATTATTATTATTATTATTTATAATTTAATAAATTTGAGCCTAAACTTAAAAATAAAAAATTAAAAAAATAATTAAAACAAAATAAAAAACACAAAAACCTGAGACCGAGTTTTACAAGAATGTGAGGCGCTCGGACTTGGATCCACCTTAAAGGCTAAGCCGTACGTCCTGGGTTATCATTCCGTACACAATGGACTAATAACTTATTTTTCACTACAGAATCTTAATTAATCCTACGGTACTACGACGTACATGTCAGTTAGAAAAAAAAAAAATGGGAATAAAAATTTTTCAATAATTTTGATTGATTTTCTTAAAAATAAAAAAAATTGATTAATTATTTTATATTTATAATTTTTTATACCTCATTAAGGTTGTTGAGTTAAATAATTGTGTCCTTAATCGTAATGGCATTTATTTTATGTCTCCCAACGTAGCATCAATTTTTCTTCACCTTCTTCTTCTTCTTCTTCTTATTTAATTTTTCTTTTTCCTTTTTTTTTTTGTGTTTCCTTGTCTTCCCAATCTCAAGCCTCTATCGGCGATAACTTGTTAATTGGATCACGGGGGGGTCCCAGTTCTTGTCCTTGACCTTCTCTGCCATCCATATTAGAAAAGTCGGTGCTTGGTTTGTTGAAGGCATATAGATCCATGTGAATTATATGTATAATTATATTTATGTATAAAATGTCATGAAATTATTAAATTAAAAAATTAAGATATTAATTAATTTTAAAAATTAATCACACATTAAATTTTAATAAAATTTTTTATATATAAATTTATTAGATTGAAATGTTAAATATAGAATGTTTTAATTTAATGACATAAAAATATAATTATAAAAATTTATAATTAAATATAAAAGTTTAGTACAGTATATTTCAAAATTAAAATCTTTTTATAATAAATGTTGTGTCAAAAAATATTCAATTTAATAAATTAAATTATTAGGTGAGACTAAAATCACACATTAAAATTTGATATTTTATAAATTATTATCAATGAAATATTTATATTATTTTGCATCAAAAATAGTTATAATAATTCTTATTTAATTTGTGACCAAAAAAAATTGATAATTGATACAATGATATATGCATTTAATTTCTATGTTATATTAACCTTTAATATGCATGCTATAAATTTAGCTATGAATATGCATTCTTAGATATGAATTACATGAACATAGTACACCCAAAATAAAATAAAAAATAAAAAATAAAAACAAAAACAAAAACGTAGTACACCCCAAAAAAACAAAAATTACAAAAACATAATACTTAAAAATTTGTTGCAAAATAAAGTACAACAAACTCTCCTATATTAAATATATAAGAAAGACAAATTTGGGTATAATAGAAAAAATTAATCTAAATAGCTTCTTTGCAAAAAAAAATAAAAATAAAATGAGAATCATACAAGTGAATTAACAGCAGACTCCACATAATGTGAGATTCTTGTTTTTTTTTTCTTTTTTCTTTTTTGGATTAAACTCTGATGTATAAAAGGCCCTTTTATACGTGTGATAAATATAGAATTAGAAGTCTTTTACCCACTGTATCATTGCAAATCCAATAAAACTTTGACAGTATTCGATGATAATCCCCATGTTAATTTTTTATTACAACCTTTCTTGGTAAGATTAATCATATACATTGATTAACTAATTAACGCATATGAAAGATTAAATTACTCGCAAATTGAAGGAACCCACCATTATGATCAAAAGTAAGAGCTTATTAGAAATTCAGCATGTCCCCTCTCGTTCTAGATTCGGTATTCTTAAGCTAATAAATACTTTATTTAATCTTATTAAAATTCTTATAATAATGAGTACATTAATAAATTTTAAATTTAATATATCGCAAACTGTCTCGCTTATGACTAACGTTTTTTAAGATTTAAAAAACAAAAAAGAAAAAGAAAAGGCACCGTCCAAGAGGCAAAGATTAAAAACCAGTCTTGGTCTGGGACTTAGGACACTTCCGCCACTTTCAATCCACCGTACGTAAAATATTTCAATTTGCCTTTGTGTATGGGGCTGTTACTATTTATATAAACTTGTCGAACCTCTTGGGGCACATCCTCGCAGAGAAGCTAACTAGAGAGAACGAGAGAGAGAGAGAGAGAGAGAGAAGCGATCTGCAGAAATGGGTAATAGTTTAAGGTGTTGTTTGGCATGTGTTCTTCCTTGTGGAGCTCTAGACTTGATCCGTATAGTTCATTTGAATGGCTACGTGGAAGAAATAACAGGGCCGGTAACCGCCGGCGAGATCCTCAGGGCAAACCCGAACCATGTTCTGAGCAAACCCTTCTCTCAAGGTGTCGTCCGGGGAATATTGGTCCTCTCGCCGGAATCCGAGCTCAAAAGAGGAAGCATATATTTCTTGATTCCGGCCACTTCTTCCCCGGAGAAGAAAAAATCCGGTGATAATGCTAATACTAATAATAATAATAATGAGAAGCAGAAGAACAGCAGTCGCAACCAGTCATCAACAAAAAGCCAAAAATGCTACGGCACGGCTCATGATGCGTATAGAAAGCATTCCTCGTCACGTCATGATCATCGCCGCAGTGGCCGTGTCGGAGTATGGAGGCCACATCTCCAGACCATCTCCGAAGACTAACACGTTTTTTTCCGGCGCCGGAACTGGACGTTCTTGGTAATCCAGCCAAAAGGGGAGCCGGGATGCTTTTGGGGTCGGTATATAGATGTTTTTCTTTTTATCAAAAATTTTTGTTCTCCTCCCTTGTTTCGGATTCTTGCAGACACGAGTATCTTCGTGTAAGCCGGAAGGTACTTACACAAACAAAGAACACAAAACCAACAGCTGTTTTTTTGAGATGAAGGGTGATGAGACAATCTCGGAGAGTTGAATATTTGTAAGCTCACAAATTGTTTGGATCACCGAGAAAATTTTACCGTAGAGAGAGATTTGTATTGAAATGGAATATGTATTTATTCACTACCAATTTGTATGTAAATAATGCCTCTGTTTAGTTCCACATTTCCGGTCTTCTGCATCAAGGGTGTGATTTTTCCCTTTCTGGCTTCTTTTTCTTTTCTTTTTTCAATTTCTATCAAATTAAAATGTGAAATGATTCTTTGCCTATAACGTGTGTGGATGCACAATCAATAGCTCATCAATTCCGTGCAATTCCTTGGATGTATGATTCAATGGTTAATGTGAATGCTAGTTTTCAAAACAAATTTAAACAAATGGTAGTGTGCAAGATGAGGCTTATCTAAGTATATTCAACTTGTCCAACTAACATTATCGTCAATCCATAGAAGGGTTTTCTTGTAGGGGGCAGTTGGTGGACTTCCTAGTTATGGGTGCAATATAATTTTTGTACCTAAGATCACAAAATGTGTCATGCTCCTTGGAGTGTTGAGCTGTGATTATTGAAAACAGGTACAAGAAAAACCAAAGCATCGGCCGTACCTGTGGGTTTCACAGCTAATGCAGACCGAATACTGGTTGTCCTACACATATTATATACATATGTTGTGTGCATAGCAAGTGATCATACTGTACTTTGTCAATTTTTTATGAGGTCAAATGTGCTAATGGTGTAGGTTAGACATTTCTTCAGCCAACAAAACAATAGAGGGAATATTAGCCAGCCGTCTGCACGGAGGGGGGAAAAAATTAAAAAAAAAAAAAAAGTCAGCCGTACCTTTTGTACTTAGAAATTAGATTTCCAGCCTTTGCAATGCCACATGACGATTGATGAGCCTTAAATTTGATCTAAAACGACTGAATTGCAGGCTTTAAAAATTGGCACATACACTGGACCAACTTAAAAAAAAAAAAAAAAACAAGAAAGGCATATACACAAGCTATCTGGGGTATAGAAGAAATGATTCAACAAATTAATAGAAACACCAATACCAGGCCTTAGCTGCTAGGAAAAGAAAAATACAGCCAACTCCTTGCCATTGTCTATTCTCTTTATCTTATAGCATAAATGCAAAAACACCCAAATAGCGACAACTCCACGCTACATACAAAAACTAATTGCAAACAAGCTGGCAAGTGTTCTTAAACATTAAAATTATATCGGATAACCCACTCTTCACATGGAGTCCCCATGAATATTAATTAGAACAATACCTTACATATACCTGTCTCAAACTCTACAAAACCTCTTGGTTATATTGGTTTTGGCCACAAGCCGCCTTCCATTTTACCTCATACATGTGTTTCCTTTTCTCTAGTTACTTTTGCCACTACTAATTTTAGATCGTAAACATTAATTATGTGGATTACCAGAATTATCTACCTTGCAATTAGGTAGTTAGACTTAGCCCTGAGTACGTAACTCTAAGCACAGTTAATTTGCATATAACATATCAAGTTTGCTTATTCTAATTTATTTTTTTTCATATATTTTTAAATTATTCAAAAATAAGGGAAAAAAAAAGAAAAATAAAAGAGATAAAGATAGAAAAACAAAAAGAAAAAAAGAGAAAAAATTTTACTTGATTTTTTCCCATTTGAGACATAAATCTTGCTTGATTAAATCAAAGGAAGATAAAAGTTTTATTTTCCCTTTTTTTTTTTTTTTTCTAATTATCAAAAAGATTTGGATCTAATTTTTCTTTGTTGTAATTTAATTTTGTTGAATTCTTTTGATTTATAATCATAATTTATTACACTTTTCACAATTTTTTTTATTTCGATTTATTAAAATTATTTAATTATAAGATAACTTTGATTAAATTTATTTAGTTTAATAAAAAATCAAAAGAGGAAAGCCAAATTTATATAATTTGCAAGTATACAAGTGAGTGTCATACTTGCATAAAAGTGGAGTGAAATACGTGAGTGAGTACGTGTGAGATTATAACAATTTTTTTTTTTAATGTAAGCAATAATTTGAAGATGAATCCTTTAGACGAAGGAAAAATGATGAGATCTATAGAAAAATCAATATATAGAGGGCTTTTAAGATACATAGAAGGTTTTTAAGAATCAGTTAAGCATTTAATAATGATTAATGACATGTTAAAGGAATGAAAGAAATATTAAACGGGTTGATTGAAGAAATTTGGATAAAAAAATAATTCAAACTTAAAAGATAAAAAAATATATTTTAATATAGGTTAAAATTTATTAATTATATAAATATATTAAATGAATTTGTATTAAATGATTATAAAAATTTTTATAATAATCTTTAAAATAAATTAGAATAAATTTATTGTTAATTTATTTAAAATATATGCTATTATCTTTAAAATTAAAATTATTAATTTAATTTATAAATAAATTTTATTTTATTAATAAAAAACAAAATACTAATAAAAATAAAAAAAAATTATTCTTACACAAATTAATTGTAATATTTAATTCAACTTATCACTTTTAAATTTTTTTTTAATGTAATATTTATAATTTTTTAATACTTTAATTTTGTATTTTTTTAAATATAAAGTGTTAAAATCTAATTTGACTTTATTATGTTATTTTTTAATTTTTTTATATGTGATGGATCCCTAAGTTACAATTTTTTAAGATTTTTATTGTAAAATGATAGAGCTACTAAATTTTATTATATAAATTTTTAAGTAACTAATCATTCACCAAAATAAAATTAGTAAAAATTTTTTTACTTTTTTAAAATATAAAACATAAGAAGTATTTTTTTATCCTTAATTTTTTTCATTTTTTTATAAATAAAAAAAGAAGGCTTAACGAAACATTATTAGCCTCACTCGAGATAATCTATTAAGATTTTTTTTTTCTAATAAATTTACTCCAATTAAGACTCAAATTTAAATAATTTAGCCAAATTTTATACAGTGTCAAATGAAGCAAAATGACAACACCTCCAGGGAAAGAGCGTGTGAGTATGGTCCGCAGGGACTTGAAAGAAGAGAGTTGATGATCTGTGACCTCCAAAGGCACGGACAATTTGGCACCATATAAAAACTACAAAAAAGGATAAAATATCAAATATTCAAATTTCTTTGAAAAAATTTTAATAATAAAAAATTTAAAATTTTAATTTTAAAAATATAAAATTTATGAAAATAAAAAAATAATTTTATTATATAATTTACGATTTAATAAATCTTTTAATAAATAAATAAAAAAAAAAAATCAAATATCGGTAACCGGGTGCAGACTCTTTTTTCTGGCAATAACTGTACGGGAGACTCCTTACCTAGAACAAACACTAGAATCCCGAATTCACGATCACCACGCCCAGCTCCCATCATCGACTCCTGGCCCATACCACAACCCCGTTCGTCCTGAGCGAGGATCGAATTACCCGTGAGATTTTTAGTTGCATTCCTTGTACAGCTTTCTTGTTTGTAGACAAAAATTAATTTGGAATTGCCTTTCATTTCAAGAAATAACTTGCATCTATGTTCTTCATATTTTTTTTTCAAAATTCGCTCAAAAAAGACAGCCATCCCTACCCTGTCTCTAGAAGATTCAAAAGAAAACCGAGGGCTTACATCCGACCCAACGTTTCTTGGGCCTTCCACCAATCCTAGGCCCACACCGAGACCACCCAAAGTTCGGCTTTCAAATTCCACAGGCACGCTCCTTCCTCTTTCCTTCATTCGTAATTTTGATTTTTTGGAATGGAATGTTCAAACGGCGAAGCTATCTTTCCAAATCCTTTTTACGCAAATTAAAGCCAAGCTTTTCTTACTTTTAAATATTATTTAGTATGTCACTACAAAACCTTTTTTTTTTAAAAAAAAAAGATTATTAAGACTTCTACAAAACTATAAATTATAAAATAAAAATAATTCTCTTTATTTTTATAAATCTCATGTTCTTTTTCTCATAATTAAATTTTCTAAATTTTCAACTTTTTTTTATTTTCCAAAAAAAAAAAAAAAAAGTTCACTCTTGATTACATCATTTCTTTCTTAGGATCACAATTTCTTGTACATCTTGACTTGCTTCAAATGTCATCTGCACTTTCCTGTAAATTGAAATAATTAGTCAAATAGACCAACAAAAGTTTAGTAAATTTGTTATACCATTTATTAATTATCTGCACGAAAATTTTACATATAAAAAAAATTAAATACAGTTAAATTTATTCTTTTATTATATATAAGTTATTTATATTTATGACTATAGTTTATGTGATTTATAAGTTATAATAAGATAATATTATCAACTAAATTCTTCTAATTATTATTAAGAATATTTAAAAAAAAATTATAATTAAACCCTCCTGTATAATTCTATGTTCCTTAATGTATTACGAGTCCATGGGATACTTTGTCATTTAGTGCCTACCACCAATTTTAAAACTGCATTTATTCTCCATATTTTCATGGACATATTGCTCCTTTTAAAAGGTTTATAAACTATTACACTTGGACATACAAATACGGAACGAGGGGAAAAATGCATTAAGGAATGGGAGAATGGCTGTGTCTGCGGGGACCACATCAAATCGTCGGTGTCCTAACCTCAACCAGAACTCTCACAATAGACGTAATTATAATTATAATTACTATTTGACACGATGTCGCTGCCATCACTAAATAGATATCACATCAATAATTTGATGTGATCGCCTCATAATTTAACCACTGTTTACTCAAAGTTCACGTGATATTTTTAAATATTTTATAATTATTAATTATAATTAATTATATTTTAATAATTTATTATAATTTTTTTAAAAAATTATTTTTTATATTTCAAAATATTTTAATTTAATTTTTAAATTTTCATATTAATATTATTAATAAATATAATTTTTATTTTTTAATTTATTATATAATTTATAATTAAATATTATAATAAATATAAAATGTTAATTAATATATTTATAACATATTTTTATATTAATATTTTTAATTAAAAATATATTTTTTATTAATTTTATTTCACAATTTTTAGTTTAATATTTAAAAAAATAAAAAATATTAATTAATATATTCATAATATTTAACTAAAAATTTGTGATATATTTTTTAAAAATTAAAATAATTTTTTTTAAAAAGAATTATAAATAAAAAGTAATTTTAATAAAAATTATTATAATATAAAAAATAATATTTAATTTATTTTAATTAATAATTACGGAGGAATTCGCGGACAAACGTCGTCCTCAGTTACCAAAATAACGTTGACGATGGACAAAAAGGCCACGAGGCAAAATGAGGTTGCCTTCTTCTAAGGGTTTTGGCATTGGGGCCCACCAAGGGAGCATCCCAGAAGCGTCCGTCCCATCCAATGTGAGCAATCCACAATGAGGTTGACTTTCTGACCAACGTGCTGGTTAAGCAATCTACAGTACAGCACCTCTATTTTGACCAATTCAAATAAGTTCCAGCGTACGTACGCGTCTCCCCAAAAATCAAAGTTCGGCGTTTCTCCACCTATGATATGACTCAACAAATTTTTGGGACCCACAAATGTAGGTGCCGACTTCTCGCCGTCTCCTTTTTGTCATTAAAATTGGATGTATTTAAGAATTAAATACAAAAAAAATATTACGTAAATACGACTGAGTTGATGCGAATGGTAAATGTGAGTTTAATTATTATAATATTATAATTATTAATTATATATATATATATATATTTTTTTAAAATTTTTATACATAATTACAAATAATAAAAATTGTTATGGTACCGTGTAAATTTGTGTTTATTTTGTGTCGAAATTTATTATTTTTTTTTTTTACGTTTATTAGTTTATTTAAATAAAAGGAGCTGCTAATAAAAATGGAAATATGATTTGTTCATTGTGAACCTAAAGAAAATGTGTACAAAGAATGTGTACAAAGAATGCTGCGAGTGTGATTCAAAATTGATTTGAGGCTTGCAATTCAGTAGCCCAAAGGCCTCAAAACAATAAAAAAAAAAAAAGGCTAACATAATAGCAGCTCCCTTCACCATGCCAACAGCTATTTTGGGATATTGAAAAAAAAAAGAAAGAAAAATTTCTTGCTGAGGAAAATATACAACAAACAAACAGAATGCAAATTAAATCAAAATATAATCAATGAAATTAACCTCCCTTATTTTTCTAGTTTTGATCCCACCTTGAAGAATCCATCTTTCATGTGAATTTCAGCATAGCAATGACTGGACAAACATTTCATCTCTTGGTTCTTCCTTGGCCCTGGAAAATATGTTGTCTGTCGATTGGTTCATGGAAGACCCCACCAAAGGGTTCCCAAATCCTGAGAAACCACAACTTCCAGGGCTTTGCAGCGTGTCCATTGAAAAGGGTGCTTCCATTTCAGGGCTTGTTGCTGCTGTCCTTAAACTGTGAAAAGGGTTGGTTGTGACCCAGTTTTCGGAATGATGGTTCACAGTGGATGGCCTCATTGCCATTCCTGCTTCATTGGTGCTGGTATTGCTACCATTGCTTTCCAGCAATGGCCTCTGGCCACCCCCGCTGCGAGCAGGTGGAACATCATGGTTGTGCTTTCCTTCATAGGTTGTGATCACTGCCCTGAGGTCGTGGGATGCTCTCTCAACATGCTTTCTAACAGGACATCCTGGATGTGTGCACTTGTAGTAACTCCTGTAAGAAAATGACAAGGTCAGAGAAGTCTAAATAGACATGCAAATAAAAAAAGAGATGTCTTAAACTTGGGGCTGAAACAAATTATCACCAAAACTGAAAGAATTTCTAGTCCAAAATGCTTTATATAACAAAACGGTATCTTTTTGCTTGAGAAGCCAAATCCTATTCCAAAGGAAGACATAGTGGTGGCAGAACCCTATTGATTGAAAGCAGTAACCTTGGTTGAAACTTTCACATAACAAAAAGGGGTAGACTTCAATTGCAACAACAATGAAAAACTCTTCAAAAGTCTGAAGAAAAGAAATATGAATCAGGGAAAGAGAAAGTAAACGTCACCTTGGATTTGGATTTCCCTTGACTACTTTCTGTCCATATTTCCTCCATCTATATCCATCATCCAGAAGGTCAACGTTACTGGTTGTTTGAACCACAACTCTTGGCTCCCTCACCGGTCTACTTCCAGGACCCGATATTCCTTCATTCTCACCATCCCTTTTCCTGATATACAAAAGAAATAGAAAATTGAGTTATTCATTAAAAAATAGAGATTAAGTTAAAAGGCTAAAGAACAAGTGAAGATCACATGTAATAAATACTGCATTCTTATAAGAACTTACCATCTTTTGGCCTCCGGTTCATCTTGTTCATCAAAGTCATCACCTACTGATTTATTGCTCTTTTGGGAATCAAAATCCTCATCCCCAATTGATATGGAAGAGTTCTCAGTGGTTGCAACTGAATGCAATTGGCCACTGCCATGAGATGCAAATGACTGATCCAGAATCTCATTTGTTGTGGGATTAGGATATTGAATTGCATAATTAGAGGCTGATGATGAGGATGATCTCCTGGTGGACTGAGGCTGAGGATGGTTGTGACTGCCCTTGTAAACTATCTCAGTAATCTGTCCACTAAGAGACCTCTCAACTTTCTTCTTTGTTGGGCAATTGGGGTACGTGCACTTGTAATAACTTCTGGGGTTTTCACTTCCTTTAACTTGTTTCTGTCCATATTTTCTCCAATTATATCCATCATCAGACCTTTTCTGCTCTCTAATGGACTGATATTGCAACTGCTGATTCCCATAATCAGACTGGAAGCCACTTTTGGTTTGAATTGCAGCAATCTCAGGGGAGAAGCTCTGCTTGGGATGGTATTCATGTTTAAACATACCATTCACTGAGGAAAAATCATCTTGCTTTGCAGATTCTCGGAAATTCCAAGGCTGTTGCTGTGCCTGCAAATATGATCAACTAAATCCAAGAACTGCTAAAACAACACACATTCAAGAAAGTAAGAGTTGTAGTAATGATTTCAAATACAGCTTGAGTTCATACAGTATTTGAGGATTGAAATATTGCTGATGAGGTCGTGGGGGCCCTTGACGGTGGCTGGAAACAGAAATCAGAATAAATTTTGTCTTCTTCCTTGACATTCTGCTTGTTCTGGCCAAAGTTGTTCTTCCAACTGAAAGCCTGAGCATCAAGTGCCCCAGTTGTTGGGGATGCTAAAATCTGTGCGTGCAAACAAAGAGAAGAACAAGCCATCATTCCAGTCATTCCATCAAAGCAAGCCAAACAAAAAACTAAAGAGACATGTTTTACTTCAGTCAGGCAAAACAAAACAGAACAGAAAGAACCAAACATAACTAGGCCATAAAAAGAGAACGAAGATGTAACATGCGCAAGCGCAAATTCACAAAGACACAATTATAAGTATTAATTATAATTCATTTTACGTCTTTTCATGAATATTAATAATTGAATAATACGAGGTGCGTTTAAGTCGCGTCGTGTCCAAAATAAAACATACGTTAGAAGGGTTTAACAAGACAGGAGAGTCCAGAAGCTCAGCAGGGCTTAATCCGGGAGGGATAGCAAAGAAAGAAGAAGGAGAAACAGCAGGAGGAGGTCGAATAGACTTGAACTTCGGCACACCAGACCCAGTTCTCTCAGCTATTCTCTCAGCCAATCCCCGCCGTTGATGGCCACGAGAGTTAGTATTAGTGGGGCCATCGTCAGCGGACGCCAGATCCTCAGAGAAAGAGGCCATGAAAGATGGGTGCGTTGTTGCGGTGATGGTGATGGTAAAAGCGAAACTTCAATGATTGTGCGCAAAGTTTACAGAGGTTTCTATGCTACCCCAAGAAGAGGGCATGAAAAGAAAGAAAGAAAATAGACAGAGAGAGAGAGAGAGAGAGAGAGGACCGTGTTAGCTGAAGAGAAGATTGGTTTGGTCACGTATTAAACAAGGCTTGTCATGTCATGGTTGGAAGGAGGAGGCTCCTAGGAAGATGCTGATGTGAGAAATAGAGACAAACGTTGTTGACATGTATGGCGTATTGAATTTGAAATTTATTGGCGTATTTATCAATAATTTTTTTTAACAAAATTATCTTAGTAATTTAGGTAATAAAAAAAGATATATTAAATTATAATTAATCTTTTCATACATAATTTAAATTTGTATACATAAGTATTGTGATAATATAATTAATTATTTATTATAAAATTAAAATTAATTAAATATATGTTAATTATAAAAATATAATTAATTATTTAAAATCATAATTTAATATATCTTTTTAAATTAATTTAATTTTAAACTTATATGTTACTATTTATTTTTATATAAATTAATTTAAATATTTAAACATGTGTATAAGTATGTACATGAGTATGGTGACAATATAATTAATTGTTTATTACATTTTTAAAATTGAATTAATTATTCATTATTATAAAAATATAATAAATTATTTAAAATAATAATTTAGTTTCTCTCTTTATATTTTCTTAAATTTCAATCTATATGTTATCATTCATTATGATAAAAATAAATTTAAATATTTAAACACATGTGATACTAAAATTTTGAACTTGTTAATAATAAAATTAAATTTAAAAAAGGTTTTCTTGAATTTAATAATATTCAAATAATAAATTCATTTAAATTGAACGAAAATAATAGTAGTGATCACAATTTTAACTCACAAATATAATAATTTATTTATACATAATACATTTTTTAAAATAAAATATAAAGATAAATATAATTAATAACTATATTTTTGTAAAATTTTACGTGGATCCTTGTCGCGTTACTTTGCCCATATCCGTCTACCATCATTATGTGAACAGATCACTTTTGTTCAAAACTCTTGGGTTTTGACCGGATGGCGGCCGACGCTGTTGTTCCTTTTACCTTTTTGGCTGGTGAAATAGGATCCTGTTTGTGCTTGAGGCGTCTTAGGAAGCTTCCTTTTATTTCTCTAGAAGCTTTTTTTCTCTTTTTATCTTTTTGCTATGGGCGTTTTAGAGTATTGTTTCTTTGAAACCTGATCAGTAATATTCAGGTAATGGAATGAATTTGGGGGTAGAGGAAGAGAATTTAAATACATGTTAACGCATCCCTGGAAATTGCCAGTCGGGTTGCATGACATCCAACCGCCAGACCGGTTCCGGTTCACAATTGCCCTTTCCCAGCCGACAGTTATCAGAGAGGGCAAGCCAAACCGAAGAAATTTGACCGGTTGATTTGAAGGGTCAACACAAATTTACTTTCTGTAAATGTTCTGTACAGTGACTGAATGCCTTGGTCGGATTCCGGCTTTTTCCTGATTGTCATGGCCAAAAGAATTAATAGCAGAAAATAAGGTCACGTATCATGCATCGTTCACAAGTGGAAATGTGACAAAAACACAAACATGAAGAAAGTGCTCGGGATTTTTCAAGTTGTTTGCAAGCCAGGAGAATGGTATATCCCACTGCGGCTCGATCCCTTGGACGCGGATAAGCTTGATTTTAGCAGCGACGGTTGTGCGGCCAGACTCTGCAAGTTGGCCTAAAATATCTGCACTTTCTTCTGTCCTCGTTTCACTGCACAAATCTTCTGATGAAACATTCTGTTTATCCTCGCCTTCAGCTCCTCCTGATTCCACATTCCTCGAGGATTTGTCCAAAAAGAATTCCGGCAGAAGAATTTTAAGTGCATCATGCAGGGTGAAGTATTTACCTGCAGCGCAGCAGCAATAAGCAATGCACAATACCATAACTTCAACCATAGCAGGTCCTCAATCCATCACATCTGACACGAGGGTTTGTGCATTTATCGATTATATAAGCTTTTAGACCTCATTATATAATGTTGACATGTTCACAGTATTCTCCCTCAAAGACCCACCCACACACATTACAACCCAACCAGGGCACTAGATGCACAGCTATCAAGCAGTCAATAATCTCAGCCGCACCCAACTTCACCCTCAAAATTCAAATACATCTATAATTTGTGTTATTCATCCCATTATCACATGGACAGTTAGCATTAACCCTCACATTATACCCAGTCCTAATAGCACTAATGCTTCGACTCTTCAGAAGAAGTTTCTCTCCCTGGGGCACAAATGCCTAATGTATTTCCTCTAATTAGAAAAGGAGGAAATTATGTAGAGATATGGGTTACCTTCTTCTCTGTGAATCTCTAGAGGTCGATTTATGTATGAAATTTTGTCCCAACTATCAACTGGCGGCAGATCTTCCAAATCTTCGCTTAAATTCCGGAGGTACAATCTTACAGGAATTTTACCTAACAAAATCAACAATAGAACATTTTAGAAAGGCAGAAAACAACATTCTTAATTAAAGTCAAAAGACATCTTTACCTGAGCATTCATAAACATAACAAAAATATCCATTAAAATCGGTTGATCAAAGGAAAACTCTCTGTTTTTTTTCAATCCTCTTTCCATATTTAATTTTAACCATGCAGATAAAATTGGAAAGCCAACCAAAAAAATCTAATATTTCACCAAAAAGTGGACAAAAAAATAGTGGGGATCGTAACCTTATAATAAATGGCCAAAATGCTTGAAGTGAAACTGAGGCTTAAAGTGATGCAAGCACGTTAGAGGAGACCACCTCTTTTATAATTGGTTCACATATGACGCATCAAGCATCACCTTTTGCATGCTTTCTTGTAATATGCACTAATGTCTAATGCATGTAAAGCTTTGAAACCTTCCATTACAAGGATAATCATAGGTCAGCTGACAATTGTAATCAAATAGTATTCCCTCAATGTCATAAGGTCATTAGATTTCAAAAGATAAGCAAAGAAAACTATTTTTATCTAGCTTAATAGATGTTTCTTTCTCTGCAGCTTTGATAAATTTTCACTTCAGATATGTCAATGCAAGGCATTTTGCAGGTTAGAAATTAGCAAGGTCAGGATGAGGGTCCTGGATTACACAAGAATGGAGTGATAAATTGAAGGATAATGCTGACAATGTTCCAGAAAGATCCAATGCAAAGTGAAATTCATACTCCCTCTTGTCTGCAGGTGCTGTAATTTATTAGACTAAATTTGAATGATCACGAGTTACTCTTTAAGCAGTAAGTGTATTATGCTTACCTGTCTTAATCTGCCTAGCCATATCAAGCTCACCAGCAGTCTTTTGAGACTTTGGAGAGCACAACTCCATGTTCAGTGCATACTCATCCTCAACTGCTCCAAGTTTGAGCTTAGATGATGCATGCAAGTATGCTTCCAAACTACCTGATACAACAATCAGTCATTCAAGAGGAAAACGGGCAAGCCTAAAGCCAGACAGATACATCCTGTAACTCTTACATAAAAGCAGTCCACAAACAACTACTTGAATTAGAATCATTTAATCCAGTTGCACTAGATTAAGGCTGTGTTGCATAAAAGTAATAAAGATGGAAACAAAAAAGGGGCTAGAAAAGGGTAGGAAAAGAAAATGAGGACAAGAATGGAGCTAGAAAGGGTACTACATGAAAACTCCACGAAACATAAGGTGTTGATTGGTGTACAAGTGTTTAATGTCTTCACTCTTCAAATGCACCGCCATCTCACTTTTTATTTACATCATCTTGGCATAAACCAGAAAATGAAATGTCTCAAATAGCTAAAAGGGAATTGTAACTCAAATCAAATTGAAATCAATGAGTAGACACTAGGTATACCATTCATTACAGAGCGCCATAGCTCCAACTGATCAGATTGAGACATATGCATGATGTTTTTGCAGCTCCCATTGATTATATAATCTGCCTGGAGAACCAATCAAATACAGTTAGGAAACCATTTCAAAAAGCATGTACTTTTCCTTCTACACTCTTAAGATTAAGCTAAACAAAAATAGAATACAAAGGAAAAAATAAGAAGATGTGAATGGTTGAATAGTGTTCAGTATCATTTCAGATACACATAGTATGTGCTTAAAATAGGAATGTTACTTGTAGAGCTAAATAAAAGATTAAGATAATTCAGAAAAAATAAATAAATAAGGTGAGTAAGTACATATAGCATAAAGAAGATTTCCATGATTGAAAATTATAGGTGTCCCTCTATTTACATATTCACAGGGGAGGACATATTTTTTTATATGATAGAAAGATGATTATGATATTCATATGTATGCTTGCATACACGCAAACCCCAAGCCACTTGTCTCTGACATCAGCTTTAATTTCACCATGCAGACCTTCGACTGGTGATAAATTGTTGAGTTCTATCAAGCAAGTTCTGTTCAAAACAAATGAGTGAGCCATGCACTAACCTCTTTCAGTGAATTGATAAAGCTCCACTTCACAGAGTCTTCACCTTCACAAGGGGTCAATAAATTACTTGGATACCCTCTAAAATGAACCTACAAAAATAGCCCCATAAATTGGCAACTAAATCATGATATAATCACAACACGATTTGTAGTCACTCAATATGAAAATCAAGTCATCAGTAGCAGATGAGCAAATGACATCACCAAATCCATTTCCTCCCACATCCATATCATTATAGTTACTAGCACGACTGTATTTGCTTAGCATATTACAGAGATAGTGATCCTAGCATGTTTGACGTTGAAACAGGCATTCAGTTCATTATCTAGAACAGGCTAATAAGGTTTCATTCCAAAATGCAAATTTACTTTCCATAAAAGTAGCTTTCTAATTGCAAGTTTCAACTCTCTCTCTCTCTTTCTCTTTTCCTACTGAATCCAATATGAACAAAAAAAAGGCATTTAGTTCATTATCCAGAACAGGCTAATAAGGCTGGCATTGTATAATGAGAGTTAAATTTCCATAGAAGAAGTTTTCAAATTGCAAGTATCAACTCTTTTTCTGAATCCAATATGCCTAAAAAAGAGGCTAACTTTTCTAAGAGGGAGCAAACAGAACACATGAAGCAGTGGCATAGGCACATAAAATGTATGATGAAAGGAAAACATTGTACCGTCAAATTCCATGGTCTTTCAGGTTCAAGGCAAAGAAGATCAAAAAGCACCCCTGTTGGTATGTACCTGCAGAGCAAGTGTTGGCTGTTGACTAAGAATGAATTAACACATCTAAAACACATAACTACAAAAATAAGAAGGACAATTCCAATGTACAAGACTTCCACACCATAGGGTATGGAGAAACTCACACATACGGGACCTTACCTTTGCTGTGATCTAATGCACACAACTAGCAATAAGTTAGAAAAAGTGAAAGAAAAGTTAGGTGGGGTGAGATAGAAAACAATTACCATTTGAGGGGCAAGCCTTTGTAGTCAAACCAAAGAGTGTCAACACCAGGGGGAAGAGCAGTAGCAAAATAAGGCTTCAAAACAGGAAGTAACAAAGGCAAGTATCCAATCCTGGGTGCTAATATAAGCGCCGGAGGAGGCGGTGGCAGTGTCGTAACTTCCGATTCGAATAGATGAATCTGCATCGGAATTGCTCCTTCCCACACCCTCCTCTGCCCTTCCATCTTTCCTTGCCCCCCCCCCCCCACCTTCCCACAAAATATATATATAAAAAAAAAAAAGCTTTCGTCCTTCACTTTCTTCGCTTTACTAATAACTTTGTCATGTCACCACCGAAACAGCAACCCTTCTTCTTCTTCTTCTTCTTCTTCTTCTCCTCCTCCTCCTCTGATTTCATCAATTCAGGGCATATGATGATGTTGATAATCCAAATCTGCATGCCGGGTCGGGTCGACTCGAATTCGTTATATTCTATATTAATAATTTTATTTTAAAAAAATAAAAATCGAGAAACAAAGTTCGGTCGAATGAATCGAATCACGTTACTTTTTGCAAACAAATCCCTCTCCTATCTGTTTCTATTTCAAAAAAAAAAAAAAATCCATCCGCTCCTATTTTCCTGACGATTGACATACACACATTGTTTAGGTGCGTGTGCGTGTGTGTGTATGTATACAGTGGAGTAGAATAAAGGTTGGGTTTCATTCATATGGCACACCAACAACAAAGAGATTGAGAGATGAAACGCAGACGGACCTGAAATATGGCGTGTTCTTGGAGATCCCTTTGCTTTGTCAGTCTACGAAGAAACTGAAATTGCTTTGTGGAGCAAGTAACATCGCAATAATACGGACGGCAGTGATTTTTATGATTTGTTCTTAAATTTTTTAAATCAGTTTTAAATTTTAATGTTTATTTTATATATTTTTTTTTCTTCTCTTAATCAAAATTGTTCAAAAATTTATGTTTTCTTAATTAAAAAAAATAATAAAATACACACATATTTTTTTATATAATATTTATTAAATCAAATTATATATTTAACAATTTAATTAATTTATATTTTAAAAAATAATTTATATGTAATAAAAAAATTTACCACCTAATTACAAAATTTATCAAAAATTTAGGATTTTCCTAATTACAAAATTTATCAAAAATTTAGGATTTTACAAAGTTACCTGTATTTCCCACCCAAAAAGGTCAGGAGACTCCCACGATATCTAAACGACACCGTTTCCATTTTATAAAAAAATGTACCAGAGTCTATTACGTTTCTTGAGTCTCAAAATTTTTTTTTCTTTTCTCATTCTTTCTTTCTTCTTCTTCTTCTTCTTCTTTTTTTTTATATATATTTTTTTCTCTCTCTGTTTTTATTCTTTTCAAATTTACCATGTTATAGATACCCTTAGATATGCGACAATCCATGTTTGATACATGAAAATCACAAGTCATCGACAAACATGCTTGTCACTGAATATCGTACAGACTCGATTGCCGAATGAAACAAAGTTTATGCATGCAGCTTCAAAAATGCTCATTTGATCAAATTTTATAAGCTTTCAACATTGCATTGAGCTTTTGATATTTCAGAAAAAGGGAGAAAGCTTTTGAAAAGAAATTAGCTTTGGTGGCATAACTCTAATATTATCACTTTCTTTAACTGCTTCATTACTTCAAAATATTCAAACAAACATCAAAGAAGATGATGTCCAAAATTTACATCACCATTGTACATGCAAACTCTTCAATGTCCCAGGTAAAATTTGAACGTTAAGAGGGCTAGCAAGATAACAGTTCTCTGACTATTTCTTGGCATAAGTAATGGCCATGGGGTTATGAGGAGTAATTTTGAAGCCTTGCAGGGACTGCATAGCCATGGAAGATTGCACATCATCTTCGAATTCGACAAATGCAATACCAGGCTTTGCTTCAATCATTCGGACTTCCCTAAATCCTGGGTATTGCTGGAAGAGCACTTGCAGCATCATGCTGGTTGTTTCGTGGGGCAAATTCTGTATGAATAGGATATTATTTGGCGGAACAGCTTCTTCTGCACCTTGAGTCCCTCGGCGGAAAGAAGCCTACACATGATATGCATGCATAATTAACATAAGCAGTAATTTTATTGGTGAGATAGCATGTTGGAATAGAATTCCTTTTAAAAACAAAGTAGCGAGATGAAGAGGACAGTTTCTTTTAAATTTTTTTGAGTCGGATCCAATGCCATGAAATTGTCATTTGTTAGCAATGCTAAGGTTAAACCAAATTTGTTTTGCATTTATGAAATTAAATTATGATCCGCAAGAGAAAGGTTAAGAAAGAGAGTGTGAAAAGAAGTTAATAACAGAAATTGTGCAACCAACTTACTGGGCCTCCATTGCTTGCAGCAGTCGCACCATTAGCTGTTGCTGGGTGCTGCACTTCTTCAGCACGTCTTTTCCTTTCAGCTGAAAATGAAATTTTATCTCAAAATTAATTGTCATAAATACCAGGACATTAAAAACAACTAAAACAGCAGGTGGCTACCCCTTGCTCTCAATGGACCATAATTAGGATAACCAAGTGGTTGTTAGAATTTGAGTTTGTCCCCATTAAAAACACAGGGTTCTATAATTGCTCTACTTTTTTTTCCCCAAAGCTCTGAGCAATGATATCCCGAAACCAAAGACGTACGCAAAAGCACCCTCTGTTTCTCAACTTATATCTGGTGCTTCTGGACTTAACCAAGAGTTAAACTCCCTAAGGTAACAAAATAAATTGCAGTTCTCAACAACAACATTCACAAACCAAAGATTAAGGTCAAGACATATGCATAAGCATACTCTGTTTCTCATTTTATATTTAATACTTCTGGACTTCATCAAGAAGTTAAAATCCCCAGTATAACGGAACAAAATCCACTAACAACAAAATAATGCATTAACAAAGTCTCCAGATACTCTAGGTTTCACATAGGAAAGAAAAGTAAAAATAAATAATTCAGGTGATGTTCTGGTGACAGTTTAAAGCATAGCTCGTTGACGAAACATCTGTTCAACTAACAATACTAACAAATGTAATCTGGTCCAACAGTTATAGTAATTCTAATCATCAATGGTTTCTAAAACAGAATCAAAGCATAGCCTTTCTCTATTCACATCCCATTTAAAGTTCCATCTGTTACTAAATTCTTCAATATTTAATATGCATAAAACCACACATAATGCAGTACATACTATTGTGCAATAAACTGGACTCAGGCAAATGAAGACAACAGTGAATAAAATAACAACAAAGTTGATGCAGTATAAACTCCTTATTAACTGCTACTCACCTTTCTCTTCTTGCTTCTTCTTCTTCTTTGCATTTGGATCATAGATTCCTTCTGCCTCTGCAAGGCAATCAGATTTTGATTTTGCATACTGGATCCGCTGCACAAAGGCAGTAATTCCCAGAGTCAAAAAGACATTTCACAAGACTGAAGGTCAGATACTGAATCAAGTGCATTGTCAACCCATACACCAAATGTAGAGTAACGTTCTTCAATCCTATGACCTATAGGTAAGGCTCAGGACAACAAGTTGACCAAATTTTGTACAATCCATAGCCAGGATAGAAATCACAACCAGGTAAAGTAATTATGGCATTCTATTTCAGACAAAAAGACTGCACAACTCAATGCAAAAGGGAGAACATATAAGAAACTTTATGCACAGCACTGATAATCTTCTTGGTAGAGGGGCAGGCAGGAGAAGAACATTGCCTCTTCCTTTTTCCCAAGAAAATATTGTGATTTTTCTAATCGTAGTGGTACAGAATCATAGCCCATGAAAGTTCACATAAACTTCTGCATAAACTTAATCTTCCCATGATAGGAACAACAATTTACCAGGCACAATTTATAATATGGATAGCACAGGACGACTTTTTTTTCTTTTGCACAATTTATTTCCTCTACAATAAGCAAGCTGGAATTTAATGGTAGACCCAAGAAGATTTGTTGACCCCTAGATCAAATATTTTGAAACTGAATTTAGTGCCCCCAAAATCCAGAAATCTCCAATAGAGATAACAGCATAAGGAAACCTAACCTGAGTTACAGAAGTGAAGAACAGAAGACCATGAAGCATAGCAAGCACGTCCTCGACCACATGCAATAAAAAAAGAAAAACAGCAACATAATTTCTAGAGATGTACCATAGGCTTGTCGTATAGAGGAAAACCCTGCATTTGCCGCACAGCATTACTGGCAGCTGTCAATTCACTGAAACAGACCCATGCTTGCCCCCGGAGCTTTGGTGTCTTCAAGGCAACAACATCCAAAATCCTTCCATATTGAGAGAACAAACAATAAAGTGCCCTCTTCAATTCTGTTGATATAAAACAAGTATCTCATAAAAACGCACCATTTAAATCACATTGTGCCCGACTCCAAAGGAAAACAAAGATAAAGTGATGTCATATGATTCAGGATTAACAGCTAAATAATATTCCTCCTATTACTTCTCTATGACTTTAACGTAGATAACAAAGAAAAAAATACTGCATGGTATCATAGGTTTACAACCCAAGCTTAATACAATTCACTCTTATCGACAAATGCTGGGTTCAGATGCAGGCTTTGATCATAAAAGAGAGAGAGTGGTTCACAACTCTCGACAGTCATAAATGCTACATCAACTCATCAAGAATTCTCCTTCTCATAGTTTCTCCTATAGCTAGATACCAATTTGCATACATCCTCAACTCAACTGAACCTTAATCCCATACTAGTAGGGCTGCAAACGAACTAATGCATTCGCTGACAGCTTCATAAGAGCTCGCTCAAGCTCACATCAAAGCATAATTTCAAGAAGACAGGCTCGGCTTGTTTAAACTCACGAGCAACTCGTTTATAAAAATCATTAAAAAAAGAAAAAATTCGTTCTGTTTGTCTGAAAAACCTAGAAACCATAAAATTATAATCAACAGGCAATTACGGCTGATGTCTCCTGTCTTGCTAATCTGAGTTCAGAAACATTTTAAATAATAAATTAGAAGCAAAAATGAGGTAATTAAGATTGTTCTTTTTTCTGTCAATTTCTAGCCAGTTTGCTTAGTTTTTCCGGCAACCAAACAAGAAACTAAGTGAGAAAGGTAATCAAATGGAAAAGGTTGCAAAAGCCGTTACCTTCTTTCTTGATCTTCTCGTTGAGGTTTTTGATGTATATTGTTTGGTTCGGAGGTATGTCCCCTGTTAGCATTATCGCCGCTCTGTAAGTAAGAGATAGAGAGAAAGAAAGAGAGAGAGAGAGAGTGGGAGCGAAGAGGGAGAGGTGAGTGTTTTTGAACAGACTAAGCCCTAGCTGACCAGCTGTTGCATTTGGGCCTCGAAGCCCACCAGCGGCCCCCCAAATGGGCTTCTTGATTAAATTTGTACTGGTCTTTCTTGGCCCAAATTAATGAATATATATATATATAATTAGATATGTATTTATAATCTCATCTGTAAGTGCGATTATGAATTAAAAAATAAAAAAATATGCACCCAATAAATTATTCTACGTCAACTTAAATTTTCATTAATTTTAGGTTAAGAATTTGATTGACATTTGGGACTCAAGTTTAATGGGTCTGTAGACCGGCAAGATAGGAAAGCAAAGACACACAAGAGACTCCTAAGAATGACGTGAAAGACATGCAATTGAAAAGTAGATGTGTAAAAAGGAGACAAAAATCCATATATTTTTATTCAAATATTTTGCTGTTTTCAATTGAGGAAAATGACAAAGCTTGTCGATACGTCTATTGAATCACAAGGCAAACATATTCTGAAATTTGTCTCAGAACATTTTCTTGTTCTCGAGAGTCTGCCTGATCTGATTGTACCGATTGTTTAATAACTTCAACAAGTTTTTTTGTTTTTTCTTTTTTCTAATTTTTAGCTCAATTTGATCATTTTGGAATCATTTTCTAATAAGACCAAGTTTGAAAATTATTATAAAATGAAATGATAACTAGTTATCCTTATAATTAGTGTCATATGCATGGAATATTTTGTAACTTTAGTTTTTGAGGTCTCATAGATCCAACTTGTGTGATCCATTACTAATGGTTAATCAATAATATGCTAATTTTATGATATGCAATTCTAAACACCTATCTATTGGATTAATTTTGTGTATAAATCATGGGAGTCAGAGAAGGTTATTCCCACCCCCTCAACCAGTAAAAAGATTGATCAGAAGGGCTTTGATTTGCTTTTCTACCTAGTTAATGATGGTCTGGTTCCATGAATCCTTTGGGGGATTTATGTTGTAACTACTTGCCATTTTTTGCCTCATAGTTTTGATCTTCACACTTGGACGTGTGATCGTGATACTCCCTATGCTGCTCCAGGATTTTTGGAAATACAGTGAATCCTGCTTGAAACAATTACCCTGTCATGTACCAGATGCCATTCCACTGGGAGAGGGTGCTGGTGCTGGATTGATGAAGGGAATTGAGTCCATGGCAGTGCCTGAAGGTTTGACTTCACATGACCTGGTTCAAGTAGGAATCAAGCACACACTTGCGGCTGTTGGGAGTTGTTGTTCGTTTGAGAAAGGAGCTATCACTTGTAAATGTCCTACCTGTGCTCATTGCAATTGATCAAGTGAGACCTCAATTCCAATTCCAAATAGTAGGACCCTTTGAAAAGTTTTTTGGATGATTCCTTTAAGAGGGTTTTCTCAATTTTTCCCAAATTAACTGTGTTCCATTATTTACATCTTGCTTTCATTTCTCCAGTATAACTGTTGGTTCACATTCAGCAAGCACGAGGAGCCAGTGACCTGTGGTCTTGTCGATCAATACATGCTAGAGGACTCGCAATGGTTGGAGTCTATTTGTTTTAGTGAACTCTTCTGTTGAATGATTGACGTTCTAGGGGTTTTATTACGCAGAATTAAGTCGGGGTAATGACTTTCATCATTTTTGGTAGAACCAATATGTGTTTTTTACACTCAGCTTATTTTCTCTTATTCATCCTGTGTTTTCTTGTCCATATTTTATTCAGTAATGGACATTCAGACGCAGTGCAAGGCCAGTTGTTGAGCACTACAGGAGAAGTTTTGTTGCATCTTTTGCAGGCGGATGCCTTTAGGTCAACAATGTGATGGCGGGTGCTTTTCCGGCCAGATGTTCCTGCTAATGCTCGTGTTAACTTACCCCGCTGTAGTTTAGAAGAAGCATCTACTCTTTGCCGTTATTACCTGAGGTATGCGGAGTAACTTTCCCAGATTGGCCATCTCAATGATGTAGGATGCAATTTTTGAGCTTTTTATTCTGCAATATTTCAGACTCTCATGTGTGGTCCTGTTGCTATGGTAGGCAAAGACTAATGCATCGGGAGGCATTTCAGATGCCAAAGTGGAAGAAAATATGTTTTCTGTCCAATGGAAATGGAGCAGAAATGAGGTCATTAGTTCCTCCAATGGGGTGATCAATTTGTGATACTCGAATACTCTCTGGTTCAATTTTAGCTTTCTATATTTATTTAATTTCCTTAACATTATCAGAAACCTTTTACCAAAGGCCGATTTTACATTTGCTACGTTTTATGCGTGCAATTTGTGGCGTGCCTTTGTACTATCAAGTATAAGCAGTGTCTTTTATGCTGTGTTTCCTTTATCTTCTATTCCAAGCATACTTAAACAGCATCCATGAGTTGCAACATCGGTATAAATATTTCAAAAGCATCTTGTTTTGCCTTTTGCCTGTGGATATGCCGTTTATGAGCCAACCAGCCCCTCTGAAACTGCAAGAGTATGGCTTAGATTTAAAGTTTTAAAGGGGTCAACTCTGATAAAAGACACAGAGAAAAGATAGAAGACTTGTCGTCCTGTTTTCTTTTCTGAGATTAAGAGAGGAAGCAACGTAGGGAGCTTTGCATGGGGGATACTAGGGCTCGTTCCCTCTGGTCCTAACACTATGGAATCTCCTCAACTGCCTCCTTGAAAGAAAATGAGACAAAGGCCGGCCTATAATTGGGGTGAAATGGCTTGTCCCTTCTGGTTCTTGAAATCTCCCTTTCGGAAGGAAAGTAATGCTAATACCCACAAGTCTCGGTGAGAGACTATGAAGCTTGTCCCGTCTGGTCCTGATCCTGAAGAACCCTCTCCTAAAGCAAGCAACTTTGGGAAAAGCTCAGGTCCATAGAAGAAAAATGAGAAAACGTTCAGGTCTCTAGATATCTCACTCTCCGATTCCTTTCCAAGTTATATATAACAAATATCCAACCGTACAATAAGATGTCATTAGTTTGTTTACTTTTATGCATCCAAGAATATTACAATCAAAGCCACAATCAATGCATGATCCACAGATTCTACAGATTCTGGAAATATGGTCAGCCGAAATCTACTCCTCCCGACAAAAATTTGGTGAAGCTTGTACATGAGACTCGTCTGCATCAAGATAACAAAGACCACTTCATTCAAGATTAAATGAAAGAAATATATGGAACAGTAATCCAACAAAAATGAGTAAGGAGGAAAATGAAAAAGACCCCGTGTGTGTCATTGCACCAGCAAGTCATATTGACATGGACCAAAACTAAGAGATAAAAAGTAAAAACAGAAACTGTACGACTTGGTAGCTATTACAAAAACACAACCATATATGTTTCAGATTCTTCTCTGATGACCCCTTCTCACACTCAGAGGACCTATAGGTGGAACTGGAGAAGAGCTCCCTCAACATGGTTTAAAAAAAAGGTGTCCCACTTGGGGTATGGGTAAGGGCCAGATGTATTGCAAGTGCAACACTGGTGAAGAGCTCCCTCAACATGTATGCAACAAATCAATGTGGTACATGGCAAGATGCAAACTTGGGAGGATACTCTAAATGCAAAGCAGTATGGAGAGGATTATTTAGTGTATCAACCCAACATAGAGGCCTAAAACAATGTTAGATTAACTTCAAGCGGTTTGGAACCCAGTAAAAGTGTCTATTGTACTCAGTTATTATATGGAGTAAAACACCCATGGAAAATCACTGTCAAGAACTAGTACTGTAGAAAGGGCCTGCAATGACCATAGGTAGTGATAAGAGAGCGATAAAACATGAAGAAGCTTCGCAAGAACACCTTGACTCTGGAAATCATAGAATAAGGTATCAACACTTTCTGCTATTTATCAAGTCAAAACTAGCAGTTTTTGCACGGTAATTTAAGTGATCCTCCACTGCAAATGATTGTTGAAAATACCTGAGCCACAATGGAGTTGCCTGTATAGATGGTACAAGATCTTTTGAAAGGGAAACCCTTCACCTTAAGGTCAGAGGTAGGCACTCCAGTATTTTCTCCCACAAGAAAGGCCTCCAGCTCAGTTCTCATAAACTTATTCAGTGTTCTTTGCACTCTGAAAACCAAATCTTTCTCCTCATCATTGGCCCCCTTAAAAGCTTGCCAAGATCCTTTCTACAACATTGAAATTAAAAATTGCAAAAGTGTTGGCAATCCTGGAATCTGAAATTAATCATAACATTTGCTCTTACAACAAGAATGCAACTTTCCACCTTAGTTGGCTTCACCATAGGTTACTGAATCGTAGATGAAGACCCATAATGTCATGTCCCTAATTACCACAAGCCAAGACAGAATGCAAAGAAGAGAACCCTGATCACATAGTACATGGGGTACCAGTTATTCAATTTCAATTGTCTCCCAAGTCATTAACTATGAACAAAGCCACACCCCGAAAGAGACAAACTCGAAACAATAGTCCAAAATCCATATAAGCCCCACATTGGAATCCAATACTTCTGATATGGGACTTAAGTCTCATAACTTGGGATCGGGATCCTAACAATCTAAGAACACCCTAGATCTTTGCTTGTGCATATGGTAATCTATTTCAACGACCATTCCCTACAAATATGCTATCATTTCATTTTCAGTTCCCAAGTGCAATGAACTCTAAACAGCAAGTGCAAATATTAGAGAAACCCCACGATTGAAGACTACCTTTAATTATGGGTTTTGCTTCACAGTCTCTAAAACCCCGGAATCAGAGAAACAATGAAGTAAATAAATTCATTGAAATCAAGACATAATTGACTATAATTGGAGAAAAAAACTCACATGGGTGCGGCAGATGGAGAAGAGGGGATTCCCATAGGCATCAAGGACCAGTCTTTTACTATGATCCGAAGATTTTTGGCTGCCAGAGGAAGCATGGCGAATGGCCCTGAAGACTATATTCCCAGAGGAATCAGCGAAGCCCAAATCTCCACGAGCAAGACCCGGATGTTTCTTGGAGATAAAGAGGTCGACTGGGATATGTGAAGAGGCTGCAGCTTGGTACTTTGGCTCGGCGGCTGAACTGGCCATTGATGCAATCTATGTGTTGGCTACTTCCTGTTGTTGTTGTTGTTGTTGTTGTTTGGGGTCGAGGACGGGGCTGCCTGTCTCTGAGTCGGCATTTGAGAAAGAATAAAGTTGGAAATTCGTTGGTTCCTTCTGTGTTAGGACAAGTAGATTCCGCTGATTTTCATTGCGTGAAGACACCACGTGTGAGAGAGAGAGAGAGAGAGAGAGAGAGAGAGCGATACATTTGTTTAATTCTAATTTCCAATTATCAGTTTTAACTCTGATGTCTAATTTTTTCACTTTTTTTTTTTAATAATTACAATAATAAGAGGCATTTTTAATGTTAATTATGATTTTTGCATAATCGAATTAGAATTATTTATTTACATATTAATTTAAGTTTTTTTTAATTATTATAAGGGTATCTTTTTAACATTAAAAGATAATTGATGCTAAACTTCATCTTTACGTAACATCTTAATTTGTATTTTTCATTCATCGAAAAAAGATAAAATATTGTGCCGGAGTTTAAGCCTTGGCATTATGTCTTCAATCGTGGGGTTTCTCTAATATTTGCGCTTTGCTGTTTAGAGTTCATAGCACTTGGGAACTGAAAATGAAATGATAGCTTATTTGAAGGGAATGGTCGTTGAACGTTAGATTTGAAATTTAAAATTCAGACAATTATAGTGTTAGATTTTGTGACCCGTCACTCATTTTGACTTTTATATTGTTCTTTGTATTTTTTTTTGTCTCCACAATCTCTCTATTTGTGTGATTAATTTGCCTATAATCAAGAGAGAACAAGAACAATGTGTGCACTTGTGATTAAATCCCCAAAAATTACAGCCAATTTTTGTAATTTAATTTAATTATATCATAACCAAGTTCCTAACAATTTGATCCAATTTTAGAATTGCGAGTCTCAAATTTGAGTCGGAAGCAATACTGCCAATTGGTTAAAAAGAAAAAAGAAAAAAAAAATCCAAGTTATAATAACAATGATTTTTTTTCCCCATTATTTTGTGTTTGATGAATAGATTTGGGCCAGATGGGTGATTGCAGTCTGATCTAATAGACTAATTCCAACGCTTTGGGTTCCGGAAGTACAGAAAATTTATGGCCCAAAAGGCTTTGAAAGAAGAAAAACAAGAAAGCATTCTGATTGATGATGCACTCGATTAGTAATGATATTCTTATTGACTTAATCGCTCATTTAAATTATACAAATGCATACAAAGAGAAGAAAATAAAGTTAGTTAAATTAGAATTTTTTTTTTTTCAATATTTGTAAATCAAATTTGTCCATATAAAATAAAAAACTATTCTTAAAACTTGAACAGATATTAAATTGATACAAATATCATTATTCTTACCACAATTAAGCAACAGAAAGTTGGAAGGGAAACAAAATTACAAAATCAAATTGGATGACATGAAACCCATAAATAGTTTCACACTTCAACAACCGTATACCATGTAACGCGCTTAACTTGATTAAAGGGCTATGTTTTAGGGTAGGACGGCCGGATAGCTTGTTCATTTACTGTATCTATAAAGGAAAAATATCAGTCTCTAAAACAAGAAGAAGCAAAAGAAAAGAAAAGCAAGATATGAATGGCAACAGTGAGCAAAACGAGTGGTGAGTTGAGATGGGATCTATGCAGAAATTTCGTTACTTCATTACTGGGGAATTGACTCTCTTATTTGGGAGAATTATTTCTCCTTAATTATTATTTTTAATTGTTTGGAAACCCCGCTGGCCTTTGCATTGAAAAAGTTTCCAAGTGAAAATGATTCAATAAGTATTTCCTTCCCCATCACTTCTCCCATCTGTCACACAGTATTTTTTTGTGCTGATTAATTGCTGTAATATGCACGTTTGTGGGGTAAGAAAACTTTATTGGAGTCCATGATTGGTCTTTTTTAACTTTTGATGGCTCTCGAGGCAAGCCATTCATATCGTGAGTCTAGTTTTAGGCTAGCGGCCAACCTGTCTCGATACTGTGAGATCACAATCCAAGATCCGACGCAGCCAGGGTTTCCAACCTACGCGGTCATGCTTTATTACAAGAAATTATGGCCTTCATTCCACCCCGCGTCTTATGGCAGGATTATTACATACGTAGTTAGAGCATCGCTTGTCAATTCTTGAAGACCTACAGCATCTTCGTTCATTCTCCCTACGATCAATCAATTTTGCCGAGCAGTCTATTTCTATTCCCAAGACACAAAGGACCAATTAGTGCAATGGTGGTGGAAGAAAGACCACATCTTTGCTTGTCCAACCACACCATGTCACCCTCCATCGCCAACAATTATCTCCAAGTAACCTGTTCACTTCCACACTCAGCCCACATCTTTAACACAGATTTTATTTTTTTTTTAGGGTCCATCTACTGTAGAACCATCCCACGCAACAGGTGCTAGCTTCTATTCTTTAAATAGGCATTTTTGTTGGTAATCCATTCAGACAAATTTGTGACCTTGAACCCCTTTGTTACAATGGATAAAACTTTCCTTCAATGGTTAAGCCTTGTGGGTATCATATGGCTTCAGTCTGTGAGTGGAACAAACACCAACTTTCCTGCTTACTCATCCCAACTCAAGCAGCTTCTGTCCATGTCTCAGTTGCAGCTCAACAACCTTGCCTTTGCTTCAGATGCTGGGAAGTTACTGGGCTTCATTTCAGGCATTGCTGCTCTTTATCTTCCCTATTGGCTTGTTCTGTTGATTGGCTCCACTCTCGGTTTAATTGGTTATGGGGTTCAATTTCTTTTCATAGAAAACTATATACACTCTTTATCATATGTCCATATCTTTCTACTCACAGTTTTGGCAGGAAACAGTATCTGTTGGATCAACACGATCTGTTACAGTGTTTCCATTCTTAATTTTCCCTCGGATCGTCAACTTGCTGTGGGATTAACCTCTAGCTATCAAGGACTAAGTGCAAAAATTTATACACTAATTGTCAATATCTCTTTGCTGTCGTTTCCTGCTGAAAAAGCTGGAGCCTATCTTCTTCTCAACTCCATATTACCTTTGCTGGTTTGTCTGTTGGCTTCATTGTTTGTTAGAGACGTTAACGTTGGAGATAGGAACGGAATAAACGGTGGATTCATAGCTATGTTTTGCATAACAATCGCCACCGGAATCTATGCAATTATCGGTAGTTTGCAGTCCTTGTCAAAGGGGTTATCAGCGTCGGGCAATGCCATTGGAATGTTAGCTCTTCTATTAGCCCCACTAGCAATTCCTTTGATAGAAGAAGTTTCAGCGAAAAAAGAGTGGATAAAAAGAAAGACCAAAGTTTGTCATTCTACTGCAGAGGAGGATATTGGAATTGAGGGAATGGAGAATGGAATCAAAGATGAAGACGTTGATGGTCAGAGTAGAGAAGGTCATGATCATCGGGCTTGTGTGAGAGAGGAAATTGGAGTGAGGTTAATGTTAAAAAGAGTAGAGTTCTGGTTGTATTTTTTCGTTTATTTCTTTGGTGCCTCACTGGGGTTGGTTTATTTGAACAACTTGGGACAAATAGCTGAGTCTCGAGGGTGTCCGGGGACTTCTTCTCTGGTATCTTTGTCTTCATCATTCGGTTTCTTTGGCCGTCTTGTTCCTTCTGTTATGGACTATTTTCTCTCAAGGTAATTCAATATATTTTCCAATCATACTCTCTTTTTGCACATCTCATAATTACTTACAAAAGACCATTTGAAACACATACATATGTTGTAAACCTGACGATAATAATAATAATAGTAATCCTTATTTCAAATTGAAGTGGTTTACATGAATCTTTTTCCTCTTTTTCGGCGCCAGATGATTTCCTATTCATTGTTTTATTGCTGACTCTAATAAAAGCTCCACTGTGAAATATTTCAGGCGGGGATATGTGATTTCAAGACCAGCATTCATAGCTGCATTAATGGCCCCAATGGCAGGAGCTTTCCTTTTACTTCTAAGCTCAACCAACGTCTCTCTCTACATCAGCACTGCTGTTATAGGAGTTTGTACTGGTGCAATTACTTCCCTTGCAGTCATCACAACCAGTGAGCTCTTTGGCACCAAGAAATTTTGTGTAAACCATAATGTCTTGGTATCCAATATTCCAATGGGGTCCTTCCTTTTTGGGTATTTAGCTGCTCTCGTTTATCGCAAGGGAGGCCATGGAGACGGGAAGTGCATGGGCTTGCAATGCTACAGGAACACATTCATTCTCTGGGGCTCACTTTGTTTTTTTGGGACGTTTCTGGCTTTGGTCCTGCATGCTCGCGTGAGAAAGTTCTACTCATCAAAATGTTAATATATGGTGTAAAGACATGTATCACGATTCAGTCTTCCAATTTTTTTTACACAAAAAATAATTTTAGTAGTGAAAAATTAAAATCAAGATAAATTTTACTAAGATTTTAATTTTTCGCGTAACAAAAATTGAGAGATTTGAATCGTGATAAATATTATTATATTACCTTATATATAAATGTTATATATAACTCAATGTAACTTATTATCATTTTATAAGTTGTTATTTTTATATATTTGCTTTACTATTTTAAGTTATAATACTATTTATACCAACACCACATTGGAATATAAGTTAGGAAGCGAATTAACTTTTTTTATCTAAATTTTTAATTGAAAAAATTTTCTTGGTCTTAGTATCTTAGAATGTTACATATGACATAAAATGTGGGACTACATGTGTCCTTGCTAATATATCAACTGAAAAAAAAAAAAAAAACAACGATGATATTCATGCCAATGTGATTATGACGGTGTTCATAAAATTGTATCAATGTAATAATGCTTTTTAAAAAATATGTTTTGGAAGCGATTGCCTTATTGACGAGATCTACTTAGTCAAATTTTTATTACTTGTGTGGATGCATCCCGATGTTGATAGTCAACCATAAGCTTGATGGTTTTTACACGTGAGCTTACTAAATTTATTTCATGGTAACTTAAAAATGAAAGGTTCAAAATATATAAATAATTTTGTACACAAGGAAGAAGCCTTTGCATTTTGCAAGTAACGAAGTGACCAAAAAAAAAAAGAGATAGGTAAAAATAGTAAGGAATATGTCATCCCGCAAATGAAAAGCTCATTGTTCTGAATGTTGCATGCCCGGATAGGAATGTGCCAAAAAAAATTGTTGTTCCTGGCAGGTCTGCCAATAAATGATGACATTATTCGTAAACTTCAAACGTGTGATGTAGGATGAACTTGCGAGGTATCTGTCTACAGCTTTAAAAATGGGGAACGTGGGCGTCATAAAGAGACGATTTGACATTTTCTTTTTGCATCCACGCAGAATTTTTTTTAAAAAAAAAAGACATGCTAGATAAAATATAAAGTGTGTTCAAAAATATAAAATCTCATTTAAAATATAATGTTTTATGGTTTTTAGAATTTAGGCAGATATAATTGAATTTTGAAGGTATTATTTAACATGTCATTCAATTTTAATTTCATTGTGTTAAAATCCCCACCACTAAAAAGACAAAAAGAAAGTTACTTTCCACCTTACCAAAAATTTAATTATGACCTGTAAATAGCACACTTAAGATTCTACACTGATTGCCCTTCAGGTTAACTCACATATTGATAATCCAAACTCGTACACACTTAAAGTAATAATTTTCTTTTTTCATTTGAAAACTTTCGTTTCATTATAGATTTGATTATTGGAATATTAATATCAAAATTAATTTTTGATGTTTTTCAACTCCGCAATCAGACTTTTAAGACAAGCAAACTTTTTTAAATCTTGTCACGTATTTTCCTCAATAATTACTCCTATTTAGCCCACTTAATGCCGTATTTATGTTTATTCGTCATCAACCTTACTTTTTAAACTTTATTTGATTCAACTGCTTAAATGTAAAATATTTAAACTAAACAACAGAGGAATAGTTTCCCCGGGGGTAGACCGGGCTGCAATCAACACGAAACAGCAAAGTCTGAAAAGCACAAACGGAAAGCAACGCTGTTTCTCGCTTCACGAGTGATGTAAGATTGACGATTGGACAATCTCACTCTTTTGCCAAAGGATTGAGTTCAACGTTATCTTTACGGGTGCGGGAAAAATCCTTTTAATTACGACATTTTCAAAATTGTACTGAAAGAGATGCCAGCTGATTATGATTTATGCCCCTATCAGTTGGCTTTGGCTTTGTCAATATTTGTTGTTAGATTCTTTTACTCATAAGAACCAAATTGTACTGTTTTTTTTTTTTTTCAAACAAATAAAAAATATATTGTATTTGAAACCAAATGTGCTGTAATGTTTTCAAACCGTGACACATTTTTGTCCAAAAAAATAGTTTTCAGATTAAAAAAAAAGAAAAAACCTTAGTTACTGTAGTTGATGACATTCTCTTAGCGTTCTTCAATCATGTACCACGTGGTGGTTCTCTTGAACTTAAATGCACAATTATTTTACAGATATCTTAGTAATAATTTCTTTTTTATTTTATAGGTGAATTCCCACAATTAAGGGTTTATTTAAATTTGAAAATTTTAATTTAATTTAAGATATTTGAATTTTATTAGCTTAATCCTGCACTATAATTTGTTTTTCTTCCTCTCTTTCTGCTTTTGAGGAGTGGGGTTGGGTTGGCATTGAATGTATCGAAATTCTGCTTTTGCACGCAAGCGTTCTGCATTAATGTCATTGACTTTGTTTATCTTGGTAACATAATTGTAAATGTCAATATCTTGGTTCTATCATTTTTGGTTTTATTTTCCTTTAAGTTAGGAATTCCCTTCTCCGCGCACTATAATCTTAGTTTTTATTATAAATATATACACGACAATATATATAGTTCTTTCTATATAATATTTGCGTTGTGGTTTTTCGAGGAAATGCATGCCTTTGGATGTACAAACATATAGACTAAATAAAATTTTTAATTTTCTACTTTTTGATTATTTAATTATGTCTGGCTTGAATTTTATTGTGACATATGGAGACTGACCATAATACCAAAATTTTATTTTTAATTTGATAAGTAATTTTTCGTAATCACCCTTAAGCAAGCATGTCCTTGATTGAGGCGTAGTGGGAACTACCAGTCTATGGTGACATCCACAACCTGTCCCACATTCGTTGAAGGGATTCTGGATAAAAATGATGCCACGTATCACTCCAGTGGGGATGCCCCCAACGCCTAATATAATAAAAATGCTTACGTTTGGCTCACTCGTGATGACATCTTTGGTTCTTTTAACCTAGCAAGGAAACCGTCTCCATCCACAGCCTCGAGAGAAATCCCATGTGTCTTTTTCACAGGTCGTACCCAAGGAATCTTGTGGACAGTTTTTCTTTAGGAGTTGCCATCATGAAATGACAAAATTGATGGGGGTTAGGTTACTAGATGTTTCCTTCTTATCTCGTGCTTTTAACACAATTAACCGTTTTTTCTTTTTTTAATCTCTTAGTTCCGCATGGCTTTCTTGCAGTGTTTTTGGGCCCTTTGTAAACAAAGATGGCATTCCTCTCCAAGTGACATCCAAGTGGCAACTGTCTAGCCGCCTTGTCTTGCCAAGTTACAAGTTTTAGTAGAGATTCAATAATTGAGAGTATACATTTCCCCAACAAATAATAATAATAGAACTTTTCACATGGATGATTTATCATACTTTTTTTTTTAATAATCTATTAAAAAATTTGTTGAATTAAAAATTATAAAATAAAAATAAATTTTCTTGTTTGAACTATTTTTTATCTTTCACTAAATTGGCACTTAATATTTCTAATTTAATTGTTAAAGTTCTCAATTTGATTTTTTTTTTTTAATAATGTGATAAGTTAGTATAAGATAGATTAATTTTACTTTATTATATATAAAATGTAATTATATTAACCTATTTTATATTATTTTATCATATTTTATGTATTAATTGCGCCTAAGAATACGCATGTATACGTGGAGTTTGCATTCATGGATGTATACTTGCTTGACGTTTGTGGACTATTTGAATACTATAAAATGACAGTTTTGACCCAAGATTCTGAGACCTATGACGAGGGACAATAGAAATAATTCAACTACAAGTGAGGTTTTCACAAAAGACATCCAATTTAATGACAAATTTTGCAGTTCTATAATGTGAAAGCAGAAATTTAATTTAATTATCAAGCATTTTGCATTACAAAAAATTAGAAGCATCTCTTAGCCACAAAAATATATTTAACTCGACTTATAAATTTAATTTTTTTTATCTATTTTATATATTTTATTCAATTAATTTTATAAAAAAAATACTATTTGAATATTATTTGATCAAAATAAATTTTCTTTTTACTTAATTTCAATTTTAACCAATTTAAAATTTATTATTATATTTTTATATAAATTTTTATTATTTAAATATAATAATTATAAAAATAATTTAAATTTAAATTAATATAAAATAAAATACGTTAAAATATTATTAGACCCCATTCAATAGATTTTCTCGAAGGGTGGAATTTGGCTTATATTTGTCTGTGGCTGTGGCAGACAAGAGCTACACGTAGGCCATTTGGAGCCTCTTGTATATCTAGCTCGGGGCTTTCGGTATACATTAATTGTTCTGCAAATCGTACGCAGCGCAACGATATTCGCCCATCGATGAAAATCTTTTTGGGTCCCTTGGCTTGCTGGCCCACGGAACATGGTGATTGACTGATTGGAACTTTTATGGTTTGCAGGTTCGTGTCTTCGTGTCATGACCATTATGACCAGGAACTACAAAATTCAAATTAAGACTTTTTTTTGTTTTTTGTTTCTTTTTTTTTTTTTTGTGGAGAGAGATACCCTCTCTTTCTTGAAATCCATCTTCGAATAATTTTGTTAGTTTGAATCGGTCCAATGAGTTAGATTTGTTATTAAACGTATCCATCTGAACGTCACATAGACAAATATAGATATTGAAAAGAGAAGGATACCACTTGTTATATGCCTAATTTCCTCACCAAATGCATTTATAGGTTGCTGTATATTTTATATAATTATATTAAGTAATTTTTATTTTTTTATAAAAAATATATATATAAGTTATTATTTATATTAATTATAATATTTAATAATTATTTTAAAATTTAATTATATAAAAAAATAATAAAAATTTAAAAATAAAATTTATAATAAATATAATTAATATAAAGTGTATAAATATAAAAATAAATATTAAAATATGTGTTATTATTATTTATTTATATATTTTTACATTAAAAAAAAAAAGTAAAATTTACGGCAACATTCATAGGTGGTGTTGTCACTATCTGAGTGGTTCGAGTTCTAATTAGTTCGGTCAGGCAAACCCCATAGCAATCTCTATATCCCACGCGCCGTCGCTTCCCGCCACAACAAGCACCGGTTCGTTGGGCGCTATCGATCCGTCTTTAGCCATAGCAACTAGCCGTCGCGGGTAGCTCGACACGGTACCAGCCATCTGCACCACTGAATTTTGTCTCTCTTCTGTCGTAGCAGCTCGAAGTCGAGGGTAGCAACCACATAATTTCGTTTTTTATATATATATATATGTATATATATTTTCCAAAATTGGCATTCGTATTTCGGCATGAAATTTTTTCGATTTTTCTTTTGATTATTTAACTGGAAAAGATATGTAGGTTTGTGTGAAATTGATATGGAAATAGGCCAAGGTTTTGATAAGTGTAGGTTGAAATCGTGTTGGAAGTTGAGTTCACAACTGTATTTAGGGTTTTGTTTGGTATTGACATTGAGTTTTGCTGTTGCGGTTGGTTCCGAAACCTGCAATGTTTGGTAATAGTTTGTATCGTTTTGAAAGAAACGAAAAATTCCTATTTTAGCTCTTTTGTTTAGTTAAATTATAATTACTTTATTTAACAATGATTTTTGTTTTTGGTCTTAAAAGATTATTAAATTGTGGTAGGCTTGTTGTGTTCTAAATTGCAATTCCACCAACTGCAAATTTTGGAGTTTACGGAGCACTAACAAATCTGCTTGTAGCTCAACACGTATGTTTCTAAACCGCAACTACAATGCCAAACACACCCTTGGTATCTTAGTTGTTTCTGAATACTGCTCTTTAAATGTTGATGTTTTGATGGCTTTGGTGCATTGGGGCTAGGTCTTAGTCTCAGGGAAGGTCTTGCCAGATTTTTTATGCCTAAAGGTGTAGTTTTATTTTCAGCAGGCTTAGGGTTCCAAATGAATAGAGAGTTTAAGGTCTTGATTAGTTTCATCTGTGAGGTTGCTTGCATTACTTTGTTTTGAGCTGTTTATCTTTTAGGTTTCTAATTGATTGTGGCCTTCCCCTCTCTTTGTCCTGTACTTTGTTGTGTTTACAATCAAAAACCAGGAGGATTGTCCCTTGTTCATTTTTTGAGGCATTTGCAGTCGTTGCCCCTTTAAAAGTTAGTCATGAAATCTTGGAGATTTTTAAGATTGTTTGTTGAAATGAACTTAATTTCCATTTGTTGCTGATTTTCCAAGTTTGCTTTTAAAGTGCAAAACTCAAATTATAGGGGATCTTCTAATCTGATAATTTCATATTTGAGAGTTGGTTGTTTATACTTTCTAATGTTATGAACATTGTGTGCTTTTACTTTTCAATACATATGAGATGAGAAAGTGATTTTCATATCTCTGTTTTTGCAAAAGACAACATGATTTGTTTCAACAAACATGATATTGAGTATAATTTGGGTCATACCTGCTCTATTGCTTACCATGGAATCTAGCATGTAATTGAGTGATGAGTGCTCTTGTGGTATTTGGCTACTTGGGGCCTTGGCTAACTGCTAATGTCCTTTTTCTTCTTTTCTCAGACACCATTTCAACCCAACACAAAATAAAATCAGGATTATTGCTTGGTTCACTAATCTTAATCTTGTCTATGGAAGAGGCACAAGAGATTTTAGGGAATAACAGCCTTGAAGATGCCAGTTGGCTGTGTTCTCTTTCTGAAACTGAGCTTGTAAGTCAATTTCTTAAGTATAGATGCATTCACATATGTTATGATAGGAACCTATCTGCCTTATTTTGGTTTCCTGCACAATTTATGTTTTTTTTGGTTTTCTATAGGATTTTCCAGACTCTAAATCCCATATTCATTTCGATTGGTGAGAATGTATGATTTTGGTGGATGACTATGGTTGCTCTGCTGAGTTTTGTTGCTTCGAAGTTTCAAATATTGAAAACACCCTCTGCACTGGAACATTACAGTACAATTAAAAAGTTACACTCTGGTGCTTATATTTAACTTGTCTAATTGGCTTCTTGCAGCTTGCCATCATTTTGTATATAGGGAAGACTGTTTTGAGATGGCGTTATAACAGTATGCTTCTTGATGCAAAGAATCACTGAATAAACAAAGTGAATTATTTTGCAGGATATGTTGATCAGCTTGAAAATGCTTGTGCTTCAGCGGGCAAGAGTCATCGGTCATAATAAACTAGCAGAGAAGTTTGATCTGAAGATGCTTCGAGCCCTTGGTATGGTTTCTGGTTTTGCTGTCATTTATCCATATTTTTGAAAATGAAACATACTGGCTTTCATTCTTATGACTGGGCAACAAAGAAACATGCCATAATATTGATGGTTATTTGTCCTGCATATCACCTCTTTGTGTGCAAGAGGATAAACTTAAGAGACAGACCAACTTAACACTTGTTATGGAAAGACCAATATTTTTTACACTAGTAACTTTTCCACTTTTAAATGAGAAGAATACAATTAACTAACAGTGCAAACAGGCTCTGCCTATTCTTCTCACTTTATTTAGAAGCAATGGAATAGAAATGTTATTGAAAAAACTGCAAATTGAAAAAAAGAAAAGATCACTGCTTAAGGATGAAAAGAACAGAAACTAAAATTTCTCTACTTAGAGCTGAAAATTGTCGAATTTGATCATAAATACTCCATAACCACAGTGACACACAAAAATGAAAAGTTGAGTCAAACCCACAAATAGAGATCTTACATTATGTGGACAACTGTGGACAATGTCAACTGCCTCCTGATTGGTTAGGTGCTCCCAAAGACCATCTGATGCAAATATTAGAAACTGATCCTCAGGGTATAAGTCTCTGCACTGATATAGCAGGCTCAGTTTTTAGAATTGGCCTATTGAAGGGTTTAGGCAGCCTCAACTTAGCCAAAGGAGCTCAGAAATCAAAAAGAGAGTAAATTATGTGAAGTTTTAATATTTAGCAGAGGAATTGTGCTTCCATCATAAAAGGTAGGAAGAATTTGTTAATATTTATTCTCATCATGGATATTCCAATTTACTGACAGTTAATTGGATCAATATGGACTAATATTAATCCAGTTCCCTCTGAGCTTTGTGTAGCATTTGTTTTGATGGAGCATTTAAAAGGAAAGTTTGAAGATCTGCCCCAAATCCCTGGCTTGACTAAGTGTACTCCATTTATGGATGGTTGCAACTTACTGAAGTGTGACCATGGGGGCATCTTAAGCATCGAACAGCTAAAGGCATGTATTGGTATTGTTGAAAGAAAGAGAGCAGCTAAAAGGTATGTTAAATCTCATAACTTGAGTAGTGCTTTAAGTTGGGATCAGCTGTCTGATGGTTGTCTAGTCTGCGGATATATACCTTAAGTATGCTTTTTCAATGAACCTGTCAAAATTATTGTAATGAGTTAGTCTCACTCATCCTGAGGATGGTCAACGCATTAAAAGAATCCTGTACATGCATGCTGTGGCAAAATAAAAGATAGAGCTAGTGTTTGAGGGCTAGCAGAGTATGATATCTGTACCAGTGATAGTTGTGAATTGTCAATTGAATGTAGTATATCAGTTGTCAGGTAGCTGAAAACTAATATTCCTTGTCAGGTAGCTGAAAACTAATATTCCTACCTTTTAGGCGTAGGACAATGATAGATTTTATTTTCAATCATTGTTTAGAGTTTCCCTCTTATCTCCAAAATTGAGTTCAGCAGGCTGCAAAACTTGTCAACCATGGAAGCCTGTTAGTATTACTGGTCAGTTCTTATGTTCTAGTATACAAAACATATTCCAGAACAGGAATTTGTTTGTACCTAGTTAAATGCATGAAAAGTACATCCTCATACAATTTGAGAATTTGGATTTATGCTGATTTTGTGTTTCTCTTATTATGATTTTGTCACATAGGCATATGCTAGGAATTTGCACACTGCTCTTTGATTTCTTTGTTCATAATATATTTGCTTCTTGTCTTAATTTGTAGATCACGTGAGGACGTGGACTTCAATTATGAGTAACAGAGAATTTAAAATGATGTGCATACGCTATTATGAAGGTATGAGCACAGTTAACCAGTAACGTTTCTTTACTCAGGCAACTGGCTGTTGGTGCAAGGGCTTCTGCATTTCCTTGTTTTTGAGCAACCTGATATCATCCAGCAACTGCCTTATTTTAGGAGTTGGATCCGTTGCAGGTCTTTGCATTAACAAGCTTTACAGAGGCCATGTGTGAGGGTAACAGGGTCATTGAAGCAATGAGGATGATTAGCACATTAGCCTTGTGATGAAGCTTTTCAACAAAGGTCGTCATAATTGCCCCACTTGCAGATGTTTCTTTTACGAGCTTCGCATTTTCCAGCAACACTGGAATTTTGAGATGTTTTGTCATAGAGACGGACAACATTCGAAATGGTTGAGCAATCTCACAGAAATGATTGAAAAGGGGGCTAAGGCTGTCCTAAGGAATGATTGAGCTGGCCTTTTAATGTGACTAGGGAGATTGGACTAATTTTATAAGCACAAAAACGTTGCAAATCATTCTAACTTGGAAGTTGGAACGATGGGAAAATGGCATTTGCAGAAATAATCTCACCGGCATCGTGAATGGTTAAATTCCAATCCGAAAATTTAACCCAAGAGGTCAAATGGTTTGTGTAAATTTAGATTTGTTAGGCCAGCCGTGTTTGCTTGAATTTCTCTGCTCACGGACGTGTGGGGTTCTGTTTCCAAAGCCCAGCATGCAAACCTTAATTGGAGTTTCTACTTTGATTCAAACTAGAACTGATGGCTATAAAAGCTAAATATTATTTTATACAACTAATTAATGGCTAAACTTATAATTTTCAGAAACAAGAAATTTTAGAATCGATTTTTAAAAATAACAATTGGATCGGACCAAACTTATACGGTTCTGATTCGAGTTGACCATCGCTTGATTTTTGGGTGAGTCAATTCCAGTATGCCTAATTCTTCTTGAGTCTCTTAGGAATATTTTAATAATTAAAAATTTAATTTTTAATTCTAAAAAAAGTATAAAATTTATGATGATAAAGAGAATTAATCAATTTTTTTATTCATAACTAAATAAATTTACTAATAAAAAAATTTTCTTGATGACTATTTCATATATATATATACACTTGGCCCCAAAAAACTGGCTCCTCCAATTTCAGGTCTTTTACTACATGGGAAAAGCCCAAATTGATGGAAATGCATTGTTGAGTGCAAGCAACTAGCCCAAACAGTCAACAATAACATTTCGGCTTTAGGGGATATAAAAACTCAAGTGCCCACACAAAAATTTTATACTATACATTTATAATTTTTTGAGCAAAAAAAGGGTTTAAGGGATGTTTATTTAATTTAAAATTTTTTATAATAAATTTTTATAATTTATAGTATTTAAAATTAATTAAATAATTAGTTATAATTTTTTTAATATTTTAATAAAATTATAATTTTATTATTTTTTTATATTATAAAATTAAAATTAAAATTAAATATAATTATTTTATATTATTATTTTTTAATTTATTTTTATTAAATTATTTAATTAAAATATTAATTTTTTTATTAAATTTTTTTTAAATATTAATAAAATAATATAATTATTTAAAATTTTAAATTTAAATTTTAGATATAATTAATATATGATAATAAAATTTATTTTACTTTTTATTTAATAATATAATTTTAATTTCATTCAATTTTTTTAATAAAATTTTAAATTTAAAAATTTTTAAATTGACAATAATATTTAATATAATTAATAATTAAATTAATTTTAATTTTATTTAATTATTTTAAAATTTAAATTAATTATTATTAAAAATAAAATTTAAATCTTATAAATTTAATATTTATTATTAAATATTTAAAATTTATACGTATATTTAAGTTTAAATTAATATAATATAAAAAAATTAAAAATATAATATTAAACTTTTTATATTCGCTTAAATCAGTCACGTTTCTCTAAACCTAAATTTTCCCTAAAGAAACTTTATTTCTATCGGTTAGCGCTCTATCCATCTTCTTCTTCCTCGCCCTCGGGCGCTTTCTCCTTCGGCCTTTTGCGGTTAAACCCTGTACCTGTGTTTCCTCTTGTATCTTCCTAAACGACGCTGTCGCACGCACAGTCTAGACCTTCGACTTTAGAGTGAGGAGGAGCCATGAATCCCTCTCTCCTCTCAGCTTCTACTTCTTCTTCTTCTTCTTCTTTCATCCCTCTCTTCCATCCCCGGAGATCATCTTATCTCTCCTTCGCTGACCGGCGGCGTCGAATCAAAATCGCCTGTCCCCGCAGCTGCTCCTCCGATGTCAAATCGCCGGAGGATGGCCCGCCGCCCATTTCTTCAAATGTTTTCGGAGGCCGGAGGGAGCTCACTGGGATTCAACCGCTGGTGGACAGTCTGTCTCCGCCTGCGAGAGTGGCCAGTTCCACGGTGATTCTGGCCGGAGCTCTTGCGGCTGGATATGGCTTGGGGCTTAGGTTCGGTGGGACCAGGAATTTGGCCCTCGGTGGAGCAGCCGTCATGGGAGCTGCCGGCGGGGCCATGGCCTATGCGTTGAACTGTAGTGTTCCGGAAGTTGCTGCGACTAGTTTGCACAATTATGTGGTGGGCTGCGATGATCCGAAGGCAGTTAAGAAGGAAGATATTGAGCAGATTGCCAAAAAGTTAGTATTATTTCTTTTTTTTTTTTTTCTTGGTAGTAAAAATAATGCGAAGTTGGAAACTGATGAAATTAAGCAAGACTTCAATATCTAATGCGGTCAGTCATAATCATTTCCAATGAATCCTGTGCATTAAACCACGCTGCCAATTTTGAGGAGTTTGGATATTTTTTTCTCATTATTATTGTGAACGTTAGAGGGATGCCTAAATCCTGCTGGTTGATGAGAGGGGGGAGAGAGAGAGATAGAGAGAGACTTAGGTTGACTTGGGAGCCTTTAGTTAGGAAGGATTTGGAATAATTAGATCTCACCCCAAACTTATTGTATAATAGATTGAAATGACATGAAAAAATTCATGTAACAACAAAGCCTTTGGTGCAATTTGTGTATGAATCAGACCTATGATTATGTGTTTGGTGTGAATCCAGAATGCATTTTGAGTTTGGAGTAGGGTGTTGTGCGTCCTTTTAAATGACTATTGGATGGTCTGTTTTTTGAAATATTGGTTGCTAGAAGTGTCTGTTTTATGTGATTGGTGCAGGTTTGATGTTCTTTTATTAGTTTTGAGATTTCTTTGAAATGTTAATGTTTCAGATATGGTGTGAGCAAGCAAGATGCAGCCTTTAATGAAGAGCTTTGTGATATATATTGCCGGTGAGTGGAAAGCATTGCTTTCTTGGTAATTTTTAGTGAATTGTGGTTTTTAGTTGGTGATTCTATTTGCAATATGGAATGGGGTGTGGGCTGAGATAAATGTTTTTGTTTCTTCTACCTGTATACTTTTGATTTTTTTTTTTTCCAATAATCCTTTCTTGTTTGCTCCTTGGCATTTTAGGTTTGTCTCCTCTGTGCTTCCTCCAGGAAAAGAAGATCTTGAAGGGAGTGAAATTGAAACAATAACCAATTTCAAGAATTCTTTGGGCATTGATGACCCAGATGCAGCTGCAATGCATATGGAGGTGTTGTTACATTGATTATTCATATCTTCTGTAAAAAAATTTGCATCCTTGTGGTTGAATGTGAAGCAAATCTAGAATAATATTGTCGTCATTCTATGTGTTAATATTGGCTAGTTGTTTTAGATTGGTAGGCAAATTTTTAGGCAACGGCTTGAAACTGGAGATCGTGATGGTGATGTAGAACAGCGTCGGGTAGGTTATTTTCCTTTGATATAGATTTTGAATTTGTACCATGTGAACTAATTTAACCTAAATCTTCAGAGGAAGATATAGAGCTTGACCATTAGTACTGACTTTTCAGTGCAGGCATTTCAGAAGTTGATCTATGTTTCAAATCTTGTTTTTGGAGAAGCATCATCATTTCTTTTACCTTGGAAGCGTGTTTTCAAGGTCACTGATTCCCAGGTAATTTTATTGATGACATTTTATTTGTAGTGTACTTGGCCTCTTCTATGTTGTTGAAACTTGCTTTAGTGCATTAGAGCTAGATGTCTGTACCCTATTTTGCTGTTTTTTAAAACATTGATATTCTTTTGGTCCTGCAGGTTTTAATGTGTTCATTGTTTATATTTTTAATCATTGCAGTGCATTTGCCTTGTGGATCTTGACATTTCTATTTCTGTCATTACTCTGTTTTCTGCCAGGTTGAGATTGCTATTCGTGATAATGCCCAGAGACTTTATGCCTTGAAGCTTAGAGCTGTCGGGAGAGGTAATGCTATTAACCTAGGATTTTTAGTGCTATAGTGCTATCATTGTCATTTGTTTACTGATTGTAGCAGCAGTAAACATTCAGGAATTTTAGCAGTTTGGAAATGTTGGTTTGTCCTTGGATGATAAGTGATTCTGGGGATATGCTCATGGGTTGCGGCACTTATCATTGATAGCTTCCTTTGATCAGTGTTACTCTCTCTCTCTCTCTCTCTCTCTCTCTCTCTCTCTCTATATATATATATATATATATATATATATATATATATATATATCTCTCTTCCTTTTGTGGTATGAAGTCTTTAGCTATGAAGTTCAGCAGAAGAGTTAAAAATTCTTTTTGACTTGAGGGACTTTTTTAATATCTTTTTAATAAAACTCCTTGTTGTGCAGATATTGACATGGAGCAGCTTGTTAGCCTTAGACAAGCACAACTCCAGTATCGACTTTTTGATGAGGTACTTAATTTGTCAGTCAAAATTTTTTGTCCTTGATATATCCTTTTTCTATGCTTATAATTGGTATTTCACATGATATCATATGCTTTATACAGCTTGCAGAGGACCTGTTTAGGCAACATACGAGAAAAATGATTGAGGAAAATATTTCAGCAGTGCTCAGTGTACTTAAATCAAGAACAAGAGCAGTGTATGATTAATATCACTTAGTATGCAAATGATATAATTTGATTATCGATGATCATGTGTATCAAAAGCACTAAAAAATTGGGTCTGTGCGGAAGATGCATTTACCTTTCCACAGAATTGGAATACTCATAGATTTTTTGGTTTTACAGTGATGGTGTCAAACATGCTGCGGAAGAGCTTGATAAGATACTGGCATTCAACAGTAAGCTTATCGCATTAAAGAACCATGCAGATGCAGGTTCCTTTGCCCGTGGGGTTGGTCCAGTTTCCTTATTAGGTTGGGATGTGACAAAGCTTTTTAGTTCATTTTTTCTTTATGATATCTTCAATCTACAAGCTGGTACTAATGTCTTTCCATTGCCTAGGTGGCGAATATGATAGTGAGAGAAAGATGGATGACTTGAAGCTCCTTTATAGAGCATATCTAACAGATGCTTTGTCTAGTGGTCACATGGAAGAAAATAAGGTGAAAAAAAATCACTTGCATGTATTTGTTTCCTATGACACATTGTTGTTACAAGGTCTTCTTTATGTAAGGAAATAAGCAGAGGAGACAGCCCTTCCAAAAGTACCATCAAGCTTGTCTTGTTTTTGCCACACTGCAGGGTTTCTGTTGTTTGGTATTAACACATAACTTGGAAATAGTGAACCTTCTCTGTCCAATCATGCATAAGATAAGTTGTTGAAGCATAATCTGTTGGAAACTTGGATGATAAATATGAATGCCCATTAGGCTAATTATCCTAGATGAATCTGTTTTGGTTTCTCTCCCCCAGAGGAATTGGAAAGCAAACTCTATCTCCCCTCTCCCCCAGAGGAATTGGAAAGCAAACGCTATCTCCCCTCTCCCCCAGAGGAATTGGAAAGTAAACTCCATCTCCATCCTTTCCTGGATTTGGATAACTGAGAATGGCAGGGATTGAGACAACAGAGCCTGACCATACCTGAAACCCAAGTCATCTCCAGCTGCCATATTCCTACTTTAAATTTGTTGCACCTGCTAATTTTTTAATATCTGTTAATAACTTAATGATAAAGCTAGCAACTGATTTCATCACTGTATAATTTGGTCCTCTGTGGCTTATGGTGTCTGCAGGGCCTTTTCCAACAGTTTTTCCATGTTAAATTGATTAGGTTAGCAGAATTTAAGCACGAGAACCAACCAGAATGTATGTGTTTTGGTTTTGTGGAGATGTGAGGAAAAGAGAGAGACTTAGCTTCATAAACGCTTCTATCTGGTGCTTATCTTTGCTTCTGAGTTCTATTCATCAAATATGCACTTTTGTTCTTTGGATTATCTAATTCTAAGCTGGAAATTTATCTGGAGGGGTTTTTGCCCTCCACACAAGCCACACACTTTTACTAACCTCGAGCAGATAAGTAATGTAGAAAAATTAAAGGCATCAAAAATTATCTTTTGCTGCAAGAAGATTTTGAGCATTTTTTGGTTTTGTAGAGAAAGACTGAAGTTATTTTGGTGGGTTTTATGTTTTTTTTTTTTATCTAAAACATATGTACCCTAATTTGGGAGAAAAGTCTGTATTTCATGACAAATCATCTCAAGACAAAGGAGAATGTTTTGTAGTTAACATTTTATGAGGACCATACTCTTTGATTTGAATTATCTCAAGACAACAGAACCGGCTCTCCCTTATACTGTAAAGCCTCCTCTAAACTTTTGTTTGTCTTGTTTGTGTTATATATATGGCTATTACTGTGTTATCTTTGTGCTCCTTGGTACTTGATTTTTGTTGGTGGATTTTTTGTTATTCTACATACTTATTCATGTAAAATAACCCCCCCTCTGGGATGTTCTTCTTTCTTTTGTAGCTAGGTGCATTGAATCAATTGAGGAATATGTTTGGTTTAGGCAAAAGGGAGGCTGAAGCTATTACACTTGATGTTACTTCGAAGGTGTATCGTAAACGACTTGCACAGGCTGTTTCAAGTGGTGATTTGGAGTTTGCAAATAGTAAAGCAGCCTTCCTACAGAATCTCTGTGAGGAGTTACATTTTGATACAAAGAAGGCCACTGAGATTCATGAAGGTAATAAGTAGTGTCAAAGACACCAATTTGTTTTAACTGTAAACTAAGGGAGTTGCTAGCTTTCAGAAATCTTTTTGGCTGGTTGCAATTTTCTTGTGCATTGACAGAGTTACTAATTGATTTCTTTCTTTTTAAGAAATTTACCGGCAAAAACTTGAGCAATGTGTAGCTGATAGAGAGCTTAGTGAAGAGGATATTGCTGCTCTGACCCGTTTGCGAGTCATGCTCTGTATTCCTCAGCAAACTATTGATGCAGCTCACTCAGATATTTGTGGCAGTTTATTTGAAAAGGTAACCACATATATATATTATTGTGAACAATTTTAATTAATCTTTCTTTTAAGTTTTGCTCCCCAGGAGTTTATCACATTGTAAGACAATAGTTGTGGAATTTTGGTTTAGAGGACAAATTTAACCTCACTGCATTTAATGCCCGTTGAAGAGGCTTGTCCTATGGTCTGAATTTATTTAATCTTTTTCATTGATTACTTGAAAAATGATAATTGTTTAAAGTTTGATGTTTATGGAGGATAAAGGTTTTTTTTTCTCTTCACTCTTAAATTCCTGCCTCTAACATTTTTAGCTTTGTTGATTTCTCTGGGAGTAGCAATTTACTTTCTCATTGGGTCATCTGGAATAAAAAGATACTCATATTGTGCTCATAGTTTGCCTGTTGTCTCTATTGCTACTGGCTAATTAGCTGAAATCTTTGTTCAGTTGTGCTGATAACATGCTTGCCTGTTTAGGTGGTTAAGGAGGCAATTGCTTCTGGTGTTGATGGTTATGATATGGATGTTAAGAAGGCTGTGAGAAAGTCTGCATATGGGTTACGATTAACACGGGAGGCTGCCATGTCTATTGCTGGCAAGGCGGTGTGTATCTATTCTAAATACTCTTACGCTGATGATTATGAACTGGGTATATTTTCCAAGCCAGGAACATTTCTTTCTATTAACATTGTCTAATTTGCATGCAGGTCCGAAGGATTTTCTTAAACTATATAAAGCGAGCACGGGGAGCTGGCAGCCGTGACGAGGCCGCAAAGGAATTGAAGAAAATGATTGCATTCAATACTTTGGTTGTGACTGAATTAGTTGCTGACATAAAAGGTGAATCTACAGATACTCCATCAGAAGAGCCTACTAAGAACGATGAGAAACAAATTGATGGCGATAAGGAATGGGATGATGAGGAATGGGAATCCCTTGAGACACTTAGGAAAATAAGACCTGATGAGGAGCTTGCTGCAAAGATGGGGAAACCTGGCCAGACAGAAATAAATCTCAGGGATGACCTTTCTCAAAGAGATAGGAGTGACCTTTACAAGAAATTTTTGCTGTACTGTTTAACTGGGGAAGTCACCAGGATTCCATTTGGGGCTCAGATTACCACAAAAAAGGATGACTCGGAGTTTGTTTTGCTGAATCGGCTTGGTGGTATACTGGGTTTGTCTGGTAAGGAAGTTGTAGAAGTCCATAGGGGGCTTGCAGAGCAGGCTTTTAGGCAGCAAGCTGAAGTGATTTTAGCTGATGGACAACTAACAAAAGGTAGGGTTGAACAGCTCACTGAGGTGCAGAAGCAAGTTGGCTTGCCACCAGAGTATGCTCAGAAGGTAATAAAGAGCATCACAACTACAAAAATGGCAGCTGCCATTGAAACTGCCATCAGTCGGGGGAGACTTAATATAGAGCAGATAAGAGAATTGAAGGAAGCAAATGTTGATTTGGACAGCATGATATCTGAGAGCTTGCGCAGGAACCTGTTCAAAAAAACTGTGCATGAGATTTTCTCATCAGGCACTGGAGTCTTTGATGAGGAGGAAGTCTATAAGAAAATGCCAGAGGATCTCAACATTAATGCTGAGAAGGCAAAAGGAGTGGTTCATGAGCTTGCACGGAGTAGACTATCAAACTCACTGATACAAGCAGTTGCTTTACTGAGGCAGAAAAACCATCAAGGAGTGGTATGGATTTCTGAACTTGTTACTTATTGTTGCTTTGGTATATGAGAAATTGGTAGAAACCCCATCTAAGTATGCACACAGGGCTAGGTTTGAATTCTTTTTCTGTTTTGGTAGGTATCCACTCTTAATGACTTGCTGGCTTGTGACAAAGCCGTGCCTTCTGAGCCATTGACATGGGAGGTGCCAGAGGAGCTGGCTGATCTGTATACCATTTACATGAAAAGTGACCCAGCACCAGAGAAATTGTCCCGATTGCAGTACTTGTTGGGAATAAGTGACTCAACGGCTGCTGCTCTTCATGAGATGAAAGATAGGGTACTCCCAGTTGGGGCAGAAGAAGAAAACTTTGTATTCTAGCTGTTCTTAGTTATTATGATAGTTGTGTTAGGTGAAGTGAACGTGTGTTGAGCAATTGTTAATTTTCCCTTCATAAAAAAAATGAAATATTGAGGGAACGCTGAGCTTTTGATAGAGACACGGTTTTCCTAACACAGATTTAGATGACCAGATTTTGATAGCCACTTGAGTTTGCAACAGAATTTCATGCGTCCTTGAGGCTACCATTTTCCAATGAAATCCCTACTATTTGGATACTGTCCTGGAAATAACATAAGAATAAATTTGTAATAAAAAAAAAAAAACCCTGGATTCTATTTATGCGAGAATATTATTTTCCAGCATTATCTTTAAGTTGCACTGTTATTATAATATTCTTGAATTTTAGATTGCATTGATGAGACTCGTTCGGATCTTTTGCACAAATCTGTTCAAAGAGAGCACCGTTAAAAGTAGAAGTAGAGGTACAAAGGTACCGGAGAAATTAGGTTGCTTTGTCAACTAGAGGACTGTTTCCAAAGGGAGACCTTTCCCGCTGAAAAAAGGAAGCCGGCATGTGTGTGTGCCTTTTGAGGCCCTAGAAGTAGGTCAAAGGGGACCCTCCCAGGCCGGTTGAGGGTAGAAATTTGATTTTCGTTAGAAGTACAGGTACATGACAAGCCGGGGTTTTTTTATTTTGGTTTTTTTGTTTTTTATTTTTTAAAAAATTTTTCCTTTTCTACTTCATTTACACGTTTCATTTTCTTTTATACGAACCAAGTGCTTTTATATTGCCTTTTATGTATTTTATATATGTTTATAATTGTTGGGTTTTGCTTCTGCAACCAAAGAAATTTCCTTGTCATTATTATCAATGATCAGGGAATCCTAAGCTTCTGGCTTCTAGGGTCCAAGTCCTAGTTTATGCGAACTGAAATGAAAAGAGGTTTACGTTAATTGGAGTCATCAGCGTTTGAGCTGAACTGATTCAACGAACTTTCACCGCATGAGTGGCAAATTTTCTTCAGTTTGACCAAAATTAGACAACCAACTAAAAGTTAGACAACGATATTTTCTGTTTTTTAATTATACATCTTTATTATTGTTATTATTATTTTTAATCTCATTAAAAAATTAATTTAACCATTTATTATGTAATAAGATAACTTTTATATTTTTTCAAATCTAATTATTATTTTTTTAAAATTAAAATTTAAAATAAAAAAAATATATTTATATTTTTAACTATTAAGGTATCCGTGGAACACGTCTAATTGCATTATTGGCAAAGCAAGACCTTGCAAGGCCTGTAGGCGGCTCGAAAGTTCACCTTCGGATGTAGGACAGAAGTAAGCGGCCTGCAACCTTACGTCATGTGCATGATAACTCTTTCAACTTGCATTTTTAGCTATCGTGTACCTTACTATAATTTCCATCATTCCAGTTTAGCCAAACACAAGTCATTATTCACGCTGAAACAAAGAATTTCGTGAAAAATTATATATTGTAACTTGCTTAATCGATGATGTGGGAATATACCCACTTGCTAATATTTGTTGAGGAGAAATTTCTTTTTTTTTTCTCCGAGTGAACTGCCTGTAGCTTCTACCGACACGATTTTCACTTGCTACATTGAATGTGGTGTGACGGCAAGGGTGCTTCTTTTCCATGGGAGAGACACGCGAATTGACATTGTTAACCCAAGAAAAAAACCTACTCCGGCGAGGCAGTAGACGAAGTCAATGATTAGGTTCGAGACTTTTCGGGAAAACTTCGGAAAATCCAAATCAATTAATAAATTAATATTTGAAAATTGTGCTGTCCAAATAACCACCGGACCCCCATCGTGAACATTGGCGTTGGCGTGCCTAACTTCAATAATTAATTGGGTGCACGTTTTTAGCATCCGTTATTAATATGCGAATAATTTAATTTAAGGCGACAAGGGGGAAGATTAGACGTAAAAGTGATCACTGTCCACTAGCTTTCTAGTGCAGTTGATCAATAGCCCTTGGAGAACGGAATCCCGTTTTAAAAATTCGCAAATATGGAGTTTGAGACTTAATTCTCCTCCATGCAATGTATTCCTTACGATCTTATCTTCTTGGGATGCTGTGCTTTCCCTATCCTACTTTTAAATTCTCACATCTTTTTTCGTTGACATCTAACCAACCCTATTGATTATATTATTGTGAAAAAGAAAGAAAGAAAGAAAGAAAGAGAGTTATCGTCATCTGACCGGGCCTTCGTTTCAGACAAGGGTCTTTAGATGCCTAGACTTGATTTTAAGGATGAGAAAAATTTGGGTGGTCACAGTGACCACAAATAATTATAAAAATATTTTATATATAAAATAAAAATTTTGTATACTTACTCATAATAATCAGTAACAAATGAATTTTGATATAATACATACGTATATAGACAAGGGATCACGTTGCAATGAGATTATACTTGCACTTTAATAGAATATAATGATTTTTAAGAAAATTATAGAGTATTCTTTTTTTTTTCTTTTTATTTTTTACACCCAAAAAAAAAAATTAATGCATATAATTTTTGGTTTCGTTTTAACTAGTATTATTCATCATTTATGTTACACTTCAGTAATTAATTGTTTGCTAGTTTCCAATATTATAACTTAATCAGTTTATCAAAAATAGGGAAATATCAAAGTTTCCTCATCCAAAAAAATTTGGCATTCGTGCAGTGCTATTGAGGCGAACCTTCCCCAACTACACCTTGAAATTAATTGAGAAAAACTGAACCAAAAGAGTACCAGGAAATTGAACTTCAATTTGATCTGTCTCCCATTGTTACTTTTCAAGCAAAATTTCCTCCTTTTGCCCTGGACCATTTCCAGGTGGCACTTGGAAATTACAAAAGCTATCCGGGTCTATTTGTTTCGTCGGTTTCATAATTACTTTAATCTCTTACCAAAACTAAAAATCCAGTTGTTTTACTACGAGACCACGTGGTTAATAATACAAAAGCACCAGAGTTCAAAACACTTTAAACGAAAATTCCACATGAAAAACCACCACTTGTGTGGTTGTCAAGGACAAAATTTGACTAGCCAACGGGAAATTAGAATGAATAATGCCTAACATGCGATATATTAAATATTAGAATTACTAACAAGCGGAACTTATGAACTAGCCACCACTAATAATGAAATAAAGTGAACATGCGAAAGACACAAATCAAAGGGTGTAGACAATGAAATTGGATTCAAACTCTAATATTGTGTTAAATAATTTTTTAAAATTTCATATCTACAAAAAAATGTAAAGCCAAAACATTGTATATTATCAATGTAGAATTTATACTTTTGAGACCTCCAATTAATGGGAACATTTGTTTTTGTGAAGCTTGTGCAGACTGAATAAAAAGTAGATGACATCTGGTGGTCTGGCAGAAACCAATGGATCATGGACTGACTCAAAAGAAGTAGCTAACCCTGGTAACAATGGGTGGCTGAGGTTTAGTTTCATACAACTCTAGCAGCCTGTACATACTTGGAATAGTCAAAAGGCATCAATTTTATCTCAAATTGCTTGTATTGTTCTTGCATGGCGACTGAACCAAGTTGAGGCTCGAGTTAATGTTTGTGGTCCCTGAAATGGAATATACAATTGACAACCTAACCAACCCGTCATTAATTTTAACTAAAAATGTATCAACACTTGCGATCTGTAACCTTTTGATTATGGAGGCACCAAAAACCAATGTCTATCTCAGAATATCAAATTAAAATCAAGAAGTTCTTAATAGAACGCCCTCTCTATACGATAATTATTCTAGTTTTTCTTACATGTTCAATTCGCTGAAACTTCTCCTCTCATTATGAAATCAAACAAGCTTTATTACGTCAACGCCGTAAATTTGCGGTTTTTCAAATGTCATTAATGCACATTTGTAATTTTTATTATTAATTATGTTCATTTATTTTGATAATTTAAACTATGTAATAAAAAAATTATAATAGAGTAATATCTAAATTAGAAGTGCCCAACTTGCAACGTTGTCGACTTATCGGACATAATTGCTTTTCCAGCTTTACGTTCATTAATCTTGAGGCTGTGGAAAGAAAAAAGCTTTCATGCATGTGCTAATGGTCTTTAGGGTTGGCAGCCTATACCTAGTCCATTCCATAATTTGAATATTCTTCCATCAACTCCCTGTATATATACTGTAACATCCCAATGTGTTGTGCTCCAAGCACAATCCTATACGTGTTTCACTAAACATTTCCGCTGTTGATACTTTTATATAGCAACGTTAAGGAAAAAAAAAAAAAAGAAACAGAAAATGGCTGCTAGTAATCGTTCTCTCTCTTTTTGTTTGTTCATGACTACGGTGGCTTTCCTTGTGGTCTTTACTGGAACATCCTCAGCCCAACTCTCCACCACATTTTACTCTAAATGCTGCCCTAAGCTGTTCAGTACGGTGAGATCAGTTGTTCAATCAGCAGTGTCCAAAGAAAGGCGCATGGGTGCTTCCCTCGTTCGCTTGTTCTTTCATGACTGCTTTGTGAATGTACAATTCTCTACCTTTTCTAAGCCTAATAGCTCTTGTCTATTCCCCCCTCCCCCAATTCCCATAATGACCCTCGTAGTCATATGGTGAGAAAGAAAAGAAGAGAAAAAAAAAAGGATTACTAGGGCAGTAAATGTAGGCTAACAAAAAATTTAAGGAGTAAGAGCAAATTTGGAATTATGTGGACTTTTTTCTTGATATCACAATGGATGTAGGTTAAAGGAGTTGTTTGGTTTCCTCATGTCATGTATACCCGGCGAAGAAGCTTTTTATTTTTATTTTTATTTTTATTTTTTTATTTTTTTGCTATAAAAATAATTTCAAGTAAATGGACTCATCCAATATATATATATGCGATAAATCTATTTTGAGTCTTATAAAATTTTTGGCACATAGCTCGGGTTGCTTACTATATTGATAAATTAGGTTCACCTAAAAGACGAGTTAAATTAGAAATTTCTATGTCATTGGAACAAGGTCGGACACTAAGACACGGCACTGCCCTTTGCATATTTGTGTCCCACCTTCCTAAAACGAATATATGCAAAGGCTCGAGTGGAAATCGATCTTAAGGTGAATTGCTTAGCTTTGGCTGATTGCATTCATCCATTGTAACAGGGTTGCGACGGTTCCGTACTACTAGCAGACACTGCCACTTTCACTGGGGAGCAAACAGCAGGTCCAAACAATAACTCTCTGAGGGGATTTGCCGTTATCGACCGTATAAAGTCCGAGGTGGAGAAAGTGTGTCCCGGCGTTGTGTCGTGCGCCGATATCATAGCCATCGCCGCTCGTGAATCCACCGTCCTCGTCAGTACCAATTTGCTTAATTATGTTCCTGTTTTATCGTTTTGGTGTCATTTGACCTATGGTTACATGGATCAAACACACACACACACACACAGAGTCGTGGTTGAGTTGATGTGTCTTAGATGCGGACCCAAACGTTAAAACTATCATCACCATTACACATTTTTAGTATTTGGATACATGATCACAATGATAGAGACCATATAGACCCGCATTTACGGTAGCACAATATCTATAAAATCTTTATTCGCTTACGGATTCAGACGTTGAATATTTACAAAATCGAGTTTGCAATGATCAGCTTCCTTGTTTATTTTCTGATTTTTGGGCCTCTTTTGATTAGTCGATGATCAGATTCTTTTTCATTGAAAGTATATCTGCATTGTAAAACTGTTGCAGCTTGGAGGCCCATATTGGGATGTTAAACTAGGAAGGAGGGATTCAAGGACGGCCAGCTTTTCTGCCGCCAACGGTAGTGATTTCCCGAGTCCCTTTTTCACACTTGGCAACCTCATCAACCGTTTTCAAGCTAGGGGTCTCTCTATCAAGGATTTGGTTGCCTTGTCAGGTGCCTTCACATGTACATATGCTATGAACAGCAGACCAACCATTAAATATAATATAATGACTACTGAATATATAACTTTCATTCATAGTCAAGTCAAATTCCTTCAATTCAATTAGATAAATAATAATAATAATAATAGTAATAATAAAATAACAAACTATAATTTAAAACATATTATTATTATATTTTACAGTATAAAGTTTCATATTTCTTTTTCATCAATTTAATATATCAAAATATAGGACTGGATATGTTGTTTTATCATATGTACCAGTCTAAAATGGAGGCGGTGATTCAGGAGCTCACACAATTGGACAAGCGAGGTGCACGATCTTCAGAAATCGCATATACAATGAGAACAACATTGATAGTTCATTTGCTAACCTAAGGCGAAAGAATTGTCCAAGAACTACAGGGTCAGGAGACAACAATTTGGCACCCCTTGATGCGAGAAGTCCCAATGCCTTTGACAATGCCTACTACGAGAATCTCGTTAACCACAAGGGCCTTCTTCATTCAGACCAAGTCCTCTTCAGTGGTGGATCTACGGATTCTTTGGTCAGAACGTACAGCAAGGATCCCAAAACCTTCAACTCGGATTTCGTGGCCGCCATGATTAAGATGGGAGATATTGAACCACTCACTGGTTCCAAAGGTGAAATCAGGAAGAAGTGCAATAGGGTGAACTAAGTAGAGGGCCAGTTGGGCTTGTTTCTCTCTATGCATAATTGGAATTAGAATTTTTGTTTCTTGTGGGTGTCCCGTGGTTGGCACTTTTAAAACATGTGGCTTGAAAGCTTGGGAAAAAGTTAATCATAAATATATAATTATAATTATTAATTATAATTAATACGTCTTATTTTATAATATAGTTATAATTGAATGACTCGTGTTGCATAACAGAACTCTAAATAATAATTAAAAAAATGGGGTAGAACCAAGGATGGTTGAAACTCGAACATCTAACATGGGGTTGCTCTCATTCTAAGAGACGGGCCTGGAACAGGAAAAGTAGCTTAGGGCAGCTTCATTAGGCCCAAACTTGACAATTGCTTTCGATTGGTCGGACTTCATATAAATTCCCGAAGTGGCAGGCTCCTTGCCCACATTGTTTCTCAGTTCAGTCCAATACCCAAGTAGGAGTGGGTCACCTACAGACCTTCTAATAGCTCACAGACCTTCGGAGCCACTCGAAATCACTACTAGCCAATCAACAACTCCTCGTACTAACGTTAAGGAAATTTTAACCCTCATTTTCACCTTTTTTTTTTTTTTTTTTTAAGGGAACATTTTATCCGATTTCCTTGGTCTTAGTTGATATTCAACAAGTACCCTCGAAAATGATTGTTGGCTTTGCTGAATTGTAAATAAATAAATAATTGACACTCAACGTTATAACACTAAAAAAGAACCATGTAACTTTTGGCCAGCGAATTTTTGAATGGACAAATAAAAAAAAAAAAGAATTAGTGGCTTACGTCACTAAACTCTTGTACGTGTACCTGAGGAACACGACAATGAAAGCTTTGTTAGCAATTTAAGTTTCCGCTACTCGTCATGGAGAAAAGGTAATGCAATAAAAGGAAAAGGTGGAATAAGAAAGAAATGATTCCTCGAGCGTGCAAATAACCTACGTATGCCATATATCTTGTTTTCCTTTTTTCTTTTTTTTTTTTTTAAATCAATAAATTTATTAGGTCAAAAGTTACATTAAGAGAATCATTTTCTTATTTCCCACAAATCTTACATTTACTTTTCAAAATTTGAATTTGTAACATCCAAAAATATATAATTTTTAATTACTAAGATATTCTAAATGTAAATGTCATTCTTTTTATGGTTCAAAATTCTTGCACGAAGTAAATTGTCTTATCATATGTCTATGAATGCTTAGACACTTGGAAGCCCCCTTGTTTGACTCTCGAAATAATAGTTTCATTAATGTCAAATGCATACATGTGATTCGGATTCATTGTTCCAATTATAAATTATGCCCATTGTCATGTAGAAATATTGAAGATCATGTCAGAAACTCAATAGAAATTTAATCTTTCTAGGATGCTAACCTAATGAAGTGGGTGATACTGTAGCATTGCAACTGTAAATCCAAAATAATTCGAGCCTGAAAATCCAAATTGTAAAATAATTTGCTAATTACATCATTTGAAAACTGGCGCATCTTGAAGCTTGAACAATCAAAGCCATTGTAATTCAAAATATCACTTCTTAAGTTAATTGATTAAACTATCCTTAAAAAAAAAAAAAGGTTGACCTATTTGCCAACTCTAGTTTCTCATGTCTCCATCACGAAGTTTAAAATACTTTATTAGGATATTTAAATTAATTTAATATTTTAAAATATTTTTAATTAATTATTATTTTTTTATTTTAATTAAAATATTTTTTAATTAATTAAATAGTTTTATTTATAAATTTAAGAGTTTAAATATTTAAATTAATTTTAAATTAATTTAAATAAATAAATATTTTAATAAAATTATTAATTTTACTTTTATTTTTTTAAAATTAATGGAAATATTCATTACACACTGCATCAAGTAGTATCAAAACATGTTTTAGAGTAAGTTTTGTCTATTCTGATGGCTATACAAGTTGGAGGGAATAGTAACTATCATGTTGATAGAGATTAGGGGATGCATACTATATGGTCAACTATTTGTGATTAAAAAGTAATACTATAAAACCTTTGACTAGAGAGTTGATTGATTGGAGTGTGGACTCGAAGTTATCAATAATTGATTCGAAACTTTTTAAGTAAGAGGTGCCAATAGGAATAGGAGAGATGAAAGGAATCAAATTAAAAATTTTGCTTACGGTCAACCTCTTGTTTGACTTGTCCCTACAAATTTGTGTAGGCGTCAGACTTTTGCAGTGGATTTTGATGAAGGAACAAATGTATATATGCATTAGATTTACGTAGCAGATTCTAATTATTATGATGGTAATGAGTGCGAGTACGAAAATGATAGAGTTATGTATATGATGAGAATATTGACACTAACTTCTAAATAAAATGATGATATTTAATGAAATAAATTATTATGTACTAGACGTATAATTAATAATATTTTGTATAATTTGATTATTAATAGTAAAAATTTAAAAAAATATTATTGGGATAAAAATTATTAAAAAATTGCAGCTATTAGTAAAGAAGCATTCAAGTTCATAAACTATTGAGTAAATCAAAATAATGGAAGAACTCTGAGTAATAAAACGATGCAAAATCTTTTCTTCAATTGGCCAGTACGCAGATAAGATTTACTATAATATTGTAGATATAAATGCTTGTCATTTATTATTTAAATCACTTTGACAATTTGACATCGATACTTAATAATTAGATCGAAAGAATATTTATAAGTTTGAGAAAAATAAAATAAAAAATATATTACTACATATAAAAAGAGGATCTCAAACCAAAACTATTCAAGTGAAAAAAAGAGTTTTTTTAATAGTCATTCATTCAAACTAAGAGATTAAAGCTGTTACTAAAGAATCAAAAAAAGTTTCGAATGCAATCAAAAGTAATTCAAGTACTAGTAGAAAAAGTTAAACTAAAAGAGATTTAAGTGCAATCACAAAAGACTTATATACTAGCAGTAAAAAATGATCTCATAACTCACAGGTCCTAAGATCTTATTATAAAATTAAAAAATAATTTTATAACTCAAAAATTCAAAAATCTTATTAATTGTTTACTTATAATATTTATTGATTTTATTAAAATAAATGTTAAAAAAGATGATCATTCTACATTATTTTTTGATAATGTCATTACTCACATAATATTTTATAAAATAAATTGTTAGAGTATATTGAAGATACTAATTTATTTTATATACTTGTTTTTGTGGTATAGAAAATATCAATTTTTTATTTTTTTAACTTGAGGGTGAGTTTTTTTTTTTTTTTTCTAAATGAGAGGTAAGATACGATATAAAAATTAATTATTATTGTTCTATAAATTATATTTTAATTATTATTTTATAATTTATTTATTTATTTTATAATATTTAAATAATATTATATTTTTTAATTAATTATTAAATATTTTATTTATAAATATATAAAAATTAAAATATTATAAATATTTAATTTAATTATAAATTAATTTAAATAAATAAATATTTTTATTTTTATTTTTTTTATGCAATTATTATTTTATCTTTAACTTTCTTTTTTTTCTTTTTGACAAAAAACCAAGTTGGCTTGCCACCAGAATGCTCAAAAGGTAAAAGAACATCACAACTACAAAAATGGCAGTTGCCATTGAAACTGCCATCAGTCGGGGGAGACTTAATACAGAGCATATAAGAGAATTGAAGGAAGCAAATGTTGACTTGGACAGCATGATATCTGAGAGCTTGCGCGGGAACCTGTTCAAAAAAACTGTGCATGAGATTTTCTCATCAGTAACTGGAGTCTTTGACGAGGAGGAAGTCCATAAGAAAATGCCAGAGGATCTCAACATTAATGCTGAGAAGGCCAAAGGAGTGGTTCATGAGCATGCAAGGAGTAGACTATCAAACTCACAGATACAGGCATTTGCTCTACTGAGGCAGAGAAACCATCAAGGAGTGGTATGGATTTCTGAACTTGTTACTTATTATTGCTTTTGTATATGAGAAATTGGTAGAAACCCCGTCTAAGTATGCGCACAGGGCTAGGTTTGAAGTCTTTTTCTGTTTTGGTAGGTTTCCACTCTTAATGACTTGCAGGCTTGCGACAAAGCTGTGCCTTCTGAGCCATTGACATGGGAGGTGCCAGAGGAGCTGGCTGATCTGTATAACATTTACATGAAAAGTGACCCAGCACCAGTGAAACTGTCCCGATTGCAGTACTTGTTGGGAATTAGTGACTCAACGGCTGCTGCTCTTTATGAGATGAAAGATAGGGTACTCCCAGTTGGGGCAGAAGAAGAAAACTTTGTATTCTAGCTGTTCTTAGTGACATGATAGTTGTGTTAGGTGTGTTGAGCAATTGTTAGTTTTCCCTTCATAAAAAAAATGAAATGTTGAGGGAACGCTGAGCTTTTGATAGAGACAAGGTTTTCCTAATACAGATTTAGATGACCAGATTTTGATAGCCATTTGAGTTGGCAACAGAATTTCGTGCTTCCTTGAGGCTACCATTTTCCAATGAAATCTCTACTCTTTGGATACTGTCCTGGAAATAACATAAGAATAAATTTGTAATAAAAAAAAATTGGATTCTATTTATGCGAGAATATTATTTTCCAAACATTATCGTTAAGTTGTATCGTTATTACCATATTCTTGAATTTTAGATTGCATTGACGAGACTCATTCGGATCTTTTGCACAAATCTGTTCCAAGAGAACACCGTTAAAAGTAGAAGTACAGGTACATGACAAGCCGGGGTTTTTGTTTATTTATTTTTAATTTTTCTTTTTCTACTTCATCTATATGTTTTATTTTCTTTTATACGAACCAGGTGCTTTTATATTGCCTTTATGTATTTTATATATGTTTATAAATGTTGGGATTTGCTTCTGCAACAAAAGAAATTTCATTGTCATTGTTATCAATGATCAGGGAATCCTAAGCTTCTGGCTTCTAGAGTCCAAGTCCTAATTTATGCGAACTGAAATGAAAAGAGGTTTACGTTAATTGGAGTCATCAACGTTTGAGCTGAACTGATTCAACGAACTTTCACCGTATAAGTGGCAAATTTTCTTAAGTTAGACCAAAATTACACAACCAAGTAAAAGTTAGACAACGATATTTTCCATTTTTTAATTATGCATATCTTTTATTGTTATTATTTTTAATCTCATTAAAAAGTTAATTCAACTATGTATTATTTAATGAGATAATTTTTTACATTTTTTTATATTTAATAATTACTTTTTAAAAATAAATATTTATATTTTTAACCATTAAGGTATCCGTGGAACACCAACAAGATGGAGTCTAATTGCATTATTGGCAAAGCAAGACCTTGCAAGGCCTGTAGGCGGCTCGAAAGTCCCCCTTCGGATGTAGGACAGAAGTAAGCGGCCTGCAACCTTACGTTATATGCATGATGACTCTTTCGACTTGCATTTTTAGCTATCGTGTACCTTACTATAATTTCCATCATTCCAGTTTAGCTAAACACAAGTCATTCACGCTGAAACAAAGTGTTTCGTGAAAAATTATATATTGTAACTTGCTTAATCGATGATGTGGGAATATACCCACTTGCTAATATTTGTTGAAGAGAAATTTTTTTCTTTCCAAGTGAACTGCCTGTAGCTTCTACCGACACGATGTTCACTTGCTACATTGAATGTGGTGTGACGGCAAGTGTGCTTCTTTTCCATGGGAGAGACACGCGAATTGACATTGTTAACCCAAGAAAAAAACTACTCCGGCGAGGCAGTAGACGAAGTCAATGAGTAGGTTCGAGACTTTCGGGAAAACTTCGGAAAATCCAAATCAATTAATAAATTAATATTTGAAAATTGTGCTGTCCAAATAACTACTGGACCCCCATCATGAACATTGGCGTGCCCAACTTCAATAATTAATTGGGTGCACGATTTTAGCATCCGTTATTAATATTCGAATAATTTAATTTAAAGCGACAAGGGGGAAGATTAGACTTAAAAGTGATCACTGTCCACTAGCTTTCTAGTGCAGTTGATCAATAGCCCTTAGAGAACGGAATCCCGTTTTAAAAATTCGCAAATATTAAATTTGAGACTTAATTCTCCTCCATGCAATGTATTCCTTACGATCTCATCTTCTTGGGATGCTGTGCTTTCCCTATCCTACTTTTAAATTCTCACATCTTTTTTCGTTGACATCTAACCAACCCTATTGATTATATTATTGTGAAAAAGAAAGAAAGAAAGAAAGAAAGAGAGTTATCGTCATCTGACCGGGCCTTCGTTTCAGTCAAGGGTCTTTAGATGCCTAGACTTGATTTTAAAGATAAGAAAAATTTGGGTGGTCACAGTGACCACAAGTAATTATAAAAATATTTTATATATAAAATAAAAATTCTGTATAATTACTCATAATAATCAGTAACAAATGGATTTTAATATAATACATATATATATATATATATATAGACAAGGGATCACGTTGCAATGAGATTGTTCTTGCACTTTAATAGAATATAATGATTTTTAAGAAAATTATAGAGTATTCTTTTTTTTCCTTTTATTTTTTACACCCAAAAAGAAAAATTAATGCATATAATTTTTGGTTTCGTTTTAACTAGTATTATTCATCATCTATGTTACACTTCAGTAATTAATTGTTTGCTAGTTTCCAATATTATAACTTAATCAGTTTATCATAAATAGGGAAATATCAAGGTTTCCTCATCCAAAAAAATTTGGCATTCGTGCAATGCTATTGAGACGAACCTTCCCCAGCTATACCTAGAAATTAATTGAGAAAACTGAACCAAAAGAGTACCAGGAAATTGAACTTCAATTTGATATGTCTCCCATTGTTACTTTTCAAGCAAAATTTCCACCTTTTGCCCTCGACCATTTCCAGGTAGCACTTGGAAAATTACAAAAGCTATCCGGGTTTATTTGCTTCGTCGGTTTCATAATTAATTTAATCACTCACCAAAACTAAAAATCCAGTTGTTTTACTATGAGATGATGTGGTTAATAATACAAAAGCACTAGAGTTCAAAACACTTTAAACGAAATTTCCACATGATAAACCACGACTTGCGTGGTTCTCAAGGACAAAATTTGACTAGCCAATGGAAAAATAGACGCATAATTCCAAAACCACAATTCATAATTTACAAAAAATGAAAAAGATACACTAGTTATTCTTTTTATATTAAATTATAATTTAAAATTTTATATTTACTTAATAATTTAATTTATAGTAAAATTAATAATTTTAATAAATTATGTCAAATTTTTGTATTTTATAAATATAAAATTTATACTCTTAAAATATTAATAAACGTAATTAAGATGTAATATATTAAATATTAGAGTTATGAAGTAGTCTCCGCTAATAATGAAATAAAGTGAACATATGAAAGACACAAACCAAGGAGTGTAAACAATGAAATTGGATTCAAATTGTAATATTATGTTAAATAATTTTTTAGAATTTCATGTCTACAAAAAATGTAAAGCCAAACCTTTGTATATTATCAATGTAAAATTTATACTCTTGAAACCTTTGAATCGGAACATATATTTTTGGGAAGCTTGTGCAGAGTGAATAAAACGTAGAAGCCCTTTGGTCTAGCAGAAACCAATGGATCATGGACTAACTCAAAAGAAATAGCTAACTCTCGTAACAATGTGTGGCTGAGGTTTAGTTGCATACAATTCCAGCAGCGTATAGATACTTTGAATGGTCAAAAAGCATCAATTTTATCTCAAATTGCATGTATTGATCTTTAAACGTAAGCACTAGAGTTCAAAACACTTCAAACGAAAGTTCCACATGATCAACCACGACTTGCGTGGTTCTCCAGGACAAAAATTGACTAGTCAACGGAAAAGTCAACTGAATAATGCAAAAATCACAATTGATAATTTATAAAAATGAAAAAAGTACAATAATTATTTTTTATATTAAATTATAATTTAAAATTTTATATTTATTTAAAAATTTAATTTATAATTAAACTCATAATATTAATAAATCAAGTTAAATTTTTTTATTTTATCAATATAAAATTTATACTCTTAAAATATTGCTAAATGCACCTAGTACGTAATATATTAAATATTAAAGTTTTTGACAAGCAGAACTTATGAACTAACTTTCACTAATAATGAGATAAAGTGAACATGTGAAAGACACAAACCAAGGGGTGCAGGCAATAAAATTAGATTCAAACTCTAATATTATGTTAAATAATCTTTTAGAATTTCATATCTACAAAAAATGTAAAGCCAGAACTTTGTATATTATCAACGTAGAATTTATACTCTTGAGACCTCTGAATCGGAACATATATTTTTGGGGAGCTTGGATAGATTGAATAAAACGCAGAAGACCTTTGGTCTAGCAGAAACCAATGGATCATGGACTAACTCAAAAGAAATAGCTAACTCTCGTTACAATGTGTGGCCGAGGTTCAGTTGCATACAACTCCAGCAGCCTATAGATACTTTGAATAGTCAAAAAGGATTAATTTTGTCTCAAATTGCTTTTATTGTTCTTTAAACGAAAGCATTAGAGTTCAGAACATTTCAAACGAAATTTCCACATGATCAACCACGACTTGCGTGGTCCTCTAGGACAAAAATTGACTAGTCAACGGTAAAGTAATCTGCATGATGCCAAAACCACAATTCATAACGTACAAAAATAAAAAGAATACAGTAGTTATTCTTTATATTAAATTATAATTTAAAATTTTATATTTACTTCAAAATTTAATTTATAAATTTTAATATTTTATCAATATAAAATTTATATCTTTAAAATATTATTAGATATAATTAATATGTGATATATTAAATATTAGAGTTATTGACAAGTAGAACTTATGAACTAGCCTTCACTAATAAGGAGATAAAGTGAATATGTGAAAGACACAAACCAAGGGGTGTAGGCAATGAAATTGGATTCAATCTCTAATATTATATTAAATAATTTTTCATAATTTAATATTTACAAAAAAAAATCATAAAGCCAGAACATTGTATATTATCAATGTAGAATTTATATTCCAGAGACCTCTCTGAATCGGAGCATATATTTTTGGGAAGCTTGTGCAGATTGAATAAAACGTAGAAGACCTTTGGTACCAATGGATCATAGACTAACTCAAACGAAATAGCAAACTCTCGTAACAATGTGTGGCTGAGGTTTAGTTGCATACAACTCCAGCAGCCTCTAGATACTTTGAATAGTCAAAAAGCATCAATTTTATCTCAAATTGCTTGTATTGATCTTGCATGGTGACTTAACCAAGTTGAGACTCGAGTCAATGTTTGTGGTCCCTGAAAATGAAATATACAATCGACAACCTAACCAACCCGTCATTAATTTTGACTAAAAATGTATCAACACTTGCGATCTGTAACCTTTTGATTATGGAGGCACCAAAAACCAATGTCTATCTCAGAATATCAAATTAAAATCAAGAAGTTCTTAATAGAACGCCCTCTCTATACGATAATTATTGTAGTTTTTCTTACATGTTCAATTCGCTGAAACTGCTCCTCTCATTATGAAATCAAACAAGCTTTATTACGTCAACGCCGTAAATTTGAGGTTTTTCAAATGCCATTAATGCACATTTGTAATTATTATTATTAATTATGTTCATTTATTTTGATAATTTAAACTATGTAATAAAAAAATTATAATAGAGTAATACCTAAACTAGAAGTGCCCAACTTGCAACGTTGTCGACTTATCGGACATAATTGCTTTTCCAGCTTTACGTTCATTAATCTTGAGGCTGTGGAAAAAGAAAATGCTTTCATGCAGGTGCTAATGGTCTTTAGGGTTGGCAGCCTATACCTAGTCCATTCCATAATTTGAATATTCTACCATCAACTCCCTATATATATACTGTAACATCCCAATGTGTTGTGCTCCAAGCACAATCCTATACGTGTTTCACTAAACATTTCCGCTGTTGATACTTTTATATAGCAACGTTAAGGAAAAAAAAAAAAAAGAAACAGAAAATGGCTGCTAGTAATCGTTCTCTCTCTTTTTGTTTGTTCATGACTACGGTGGCTTTCCTTGTGGTCTTTACTGGAACATCCTCAGCCCAACTCTCCACCACTTTTTACTCTAAATGCTGCCCTAGGCTGTTCAGTACGGTGAGATCAGTTGTTCAATCAGCAGTGTCCAAAGAAAGGCGCATGGGTGCTTCCCTCGTTCGCTTGTTCTTTCATGACTGCTTTGTGAATGTACAATTCTCTATCCTTTTCTAAGCCTAATAGCTCTTGTCTATTCCACCCCAATTCCCATAATGACCCTCGTAGTCATATGGTGAGAAAGAAAAGAAGAGAAAAAAAAAAAATGATTACTAGGGCAGTAAATGTAGGCTAACAAATAATTTAAAGAGCAATATGAAGGATTTGGCCTAGTAGTAAGAGCAAATTTGGAATTATGTGGACTTTTTTCTTGATATCACAATAGATGTAGGTTAAAGGAGTTGTTTGGTTTCCTCATGTCATGTATCCCCGGCGAAGAAGTTTTATTTTTTTTATTTCCCTACAAAAATAATTTCAAGTAAATGGACTCATGCAATAAATATATATATATATATATATATATATTGAGTTTTATAAAATTTTTGGCACATAGCTCGGGTTCCTTACTATATTGATAAATTAGGTTCACCTAAAAGACGAGTTAAATTAGAAATTTCTATGTCATTGGAACAAGGTCGGACGCTGAGACACAGCACTGCCCTTTGCATATTTGTGTCCCACCTTCCTAAAACGAATATATGCGAAGGCTTGAGGGGAAATCGATCTTAAGGAATTGCTTAGCTTTGGCTAATTGCATTCATTGATTGTAACAGGGTTGCGATGGGTCCATACTACTAGAAGACACTGCCACTTTCACCGGGGAGCAAACAGCAGGTCCAAACAAAGACTCTCTGAGGGGATTTGACGTTATCGACCATATAAAGTCCGAGGTGGAGAAAGTGTGCCCCGGCGTTGTGTCGTGCGCCGATCTCATAGCCATCGCCGCTCGTGAATCCATCGTCCTCGTCAGTACCAATTTGCTTAATTATGTTCCTGTTTTATCGTTTTGGTGTCATTTGACCTATGGTTACATGATCACGCACACACACAGAAATGTTAGACAATCGTAGTTGAGTTGATCTGTTTTAGATGCGGACACAAACGTTAAACTATCATCACCATTACACATTTTTAGTATTTGGATATATGATCACAATGATAGAGACCATAGTGACCCGCGTTTAAGGTAGTACAATATATGTAAAATCTTTATTCACTTACGGATTCAGATGTTGAATTATTACAAAATCGAGTTTGCAATGATCAGCTTCCTTGTTTCTTTTTTGATTTTTGGGCCTCTTTTAATTAGTTGATGATCAGATTCTTTTTTATTGATAGTATATCTGCATTGTAAAACTGTTGCAGCTTGGAGGCCCATACTGGGATGTTAAACTAGGAAGGAGGGATTCAAAGACGGCCAGCTTTTCTGCTGCCAACGGCAGTGATATCCCGACTCCTTTTTCTACACTTAGCAACCTAATCAACCGTTTTAAAGCTAAGGGTCTCTCTATCAAGGATTTGATTGCCGCGTCAGGTGCCGTCACATGTACATATGCTATGAACAGCAGACCAACCATTAAATATAATATAATGACTACTAAATATATAACTTTCATTCATTGTCAAGTCAAATTCCTTCAATTCAATTAGATAAATAATAATAAAATAACAAACTATAATTTAAAACATATTATTATTATACTTTACAGTATAAAAGTTTCATATTTCATTTTCATCAATTTAATATATCAAAATATAAGATTGGATATGTTGTTTTATCATATGTTCCAGTCTAAAATGAAAGCTGTGATTCAGGAGCTCACACAATTGGACAAACGAGGTGCACGATTATCAGAAATCGCATATACCATGAGACCAACATTGATAGTTCATTTGCTAATATAAGGCGAAAGCATTGTCCAAGAACTACAGGGTCAGGAGACAACAATTTGGCACCCCTTGATGCGAGAAGTCCCAATGCCTTTGACAATGCCTACTACGAGAATCTCCTTAACTACAAGGGCCTTCTTCATTCAGACCAAGTCCTCTTCAGTGGTGGATCTACGGATTCTTTGGTCAGAACGTACAGCAAGGATCCCAAAACCTTCAACTCGGATTTCGTGGCCGCCATGATTAAGATGGGAGATATTGAACCACTCACTGGTTCCAAAGGTGAAATCAGGAAGAAGTGCAATAGGGTGAACTAAGTAATGGGCCAGTTGGGCTTGTTTCTCTCTACGCATAATTGGAATTAGAATTTTTGTTTCTTGTGGGTGTCCCGTCGTTGGCGTGTTTAAAACATGTGGATTGAAAGCTTGGGAAAAAGTTAATCATAAATATATAATTATAATTAATACGTCTTATTTTATAATATAGTTATAATTGAATGACTCGTGTTGCATAACAGAACTCTAAATAATAATTAAAAAATTCGGGTAGAACCAAGGATGGTTGAAACTCGAACAGCTAACATGGGGTTGCTCTCATTCTAAGAGATGGGCCTGGAACAGGAAAAGTAGCTTAGGGCAGCTTCATGAGGCCCAAACTTGACAATTGCTTTCGATTGGTCGGACTTCATATAAATTCCCGAAGTGGCAGGCTTCTTGCCCACATTGTTTCTCAGTTCAATCCAATACCCAAGTAGGAGTGGGTCACCTACAGACCTTCTAATAGCTCACAGACCTTCGGAGCCACTCGAAATCACTACTAGCGAATCAACAACTCCTCATACTAACGTTAAGAAAATTTTAACCCTCATTTTCACTTTTTTTTAAAGGGAACATTTTATCCGATTTCCTTGGTCTTAGTTGATATTCAACAAGTACCCTCGAAAATGATGTTTGGCTTTGCTGAATTGTATATAAGTGGCTGCTAGGAGAGATTTTATTAAAGTGTACAATTTTTTGAAGGGTTGGATTCTTGATTTTAGAAGTTAGTTATGAATAAAACCTCCTACAGTTCAAAAATAAATAATTAATTAATTGACACTCAACATTATAACACTAAAAAAGAACCATGTAACTTTTGGCCAACGAATTTTTGAATGGACAACAAAAAAAAAATAAAAATAAAAATTAGTGGCTTACGTCACTAAACTATTGTACGTGTACCTGAGGAACACGACAATGAAAGCTTTGTTAGCAATTTAAGTTTCCGCTACTCGTCATGGAGAAAAGGTAATGCAATAAAAGGAAAAGGTGGAATAAGAAAGAAATGATTCCTCGAGCGTGCAAATAATCTACGTAAGCCATATATCTTGTTTTCCTTTTTTTTTTTTTTTTTAAATCAATAAATTTATTAGGTCAAAAGTTACATTGAGAGAATCATTTTCTTATTTCTCACAAATCTTACATTTACTTTTCAAAATTTGAATTTGTAACATCCAAAAATATATAATTTTTAATTACTAAGATATTCTAAATATAAATGTCATTCATTTTATGGTTCAAAATTCTTGTATGAAGTAAATTGTCTTATCATATGTCTGTGAATGCTTAGATACTTGGAAGCCCCTTTGTTTGACTTTCGAAATAATAGTTTCATTAATGTCAAATGCATACATGTGATTCGGAATCATTGTTCCAATTATAAATTATGCCCATTGTCATGTAGAAATATTGAAGATCATGTCAGAAACTCAATAGAAATTTAATCTTTCTAGGATGCTAACCTAATGGAGTGGGTGATACTGTAGCATGCAACTGTAAATCTAAAATAATTCGAGCCTGAAAATCCAAATTGTAAAATAATTTGCTAATTACATCATTTGAAAACTGGCGCATCTTGAAGCTTGAACAATCAAAGCCATTGTAATTCAAAATATCACTTCTTAAGTTAATTGACTAAACTATTCTCAAAAATAAAATAAAAAGGTTAATTAACTAACCGTAAACTGATTCGGTTGATATATTTGCCACCTCTGGTTTCTCGAGCCTCCGTCACAACATTTGGTATCTTTCAAGGTAAAGGGTGAGATTTTTCTTTTTTTTTTTCTTTTTTTTAAAAAAAAAGACATTTTGATCGCAAGCCTAAACTTGAGTATGGCAACGTAACACTTCTAATTATCTTCGGTCACAATGTGTTGTGTTCATTTGTATCCTAATTATCTTCCCTTTTGGCTCCCCAACATAACACTAGTTCTGCCCCCACCAGGTAGCTTTGTATGTTGATTTTAATGCTTGAGAGTGAACAATATGACTGCTTATGCAAATTATTAATTAGATAAAGATCTTGTTGGTAACACATGTATTTGTAAGATTATTTGTAAAATTTGTTCGTGGATTTGTCATTTTACTCTTGAAATATGCTTAAAAGAGCCAAATGTGTTTACTTTGCTTTGACAGTTGCATACGTGCATATTCTTGATCATGATTTATGACCAAAACAGTTAACAAAGTAAAGGGTGAAGCCCAAGCTTGAAAATTTGTTATGGGTTGCTGTCAATGTAGCAAGGAAAGGCAAAGACAATTGCAAATGGAGGAGCAACAGGCATATGGATAAATGGGTATGTAAAGTGATAGCTGTCACTTGGCAAAAATTACAACGCATTTCCAGGCATATGGATTCAATCTGCAAATCTCACATGGGAAAGAATATTGAGAAGCAGTAAAGGTATGACAATCCTCAGTTAAGTGATGTGTAATAGTTGTGACTTTACCTAGGGAAAATCACAACCCACCACACCTTTTGTCTCCCCACATGTATTAGATAAACTTATTTCAGATTCTTTAATGGCACATAGTGACAGGTATGGACTTTAGAAAAAGTTTCAGGCTCAAAGCCATTTTTGCCTCAGGTGGAACCCAAAGTCATTTAAATGAACCAATAGGGAGTCTATAGAACCATGTTGATCCGTTGTTCATGGTAGGATAGCATTGACACAATTTATGAATATGAATGACTTTGAATAAGATAGGGTCTTTGATTGTCGTACTCAAAGTTGTTAGGAAAAAAAAAAATTAAAGATGAAAAATTGAATGGTTGGGTAGAAAATGAGAGAACTAAATGATCCATCTCAATGCTTAGTAAATTAAAGTTCAGTGTAGAGACCAAATTCATATCAGATAAGGATGTTTTGAAGTTCATTGATCTCTTTTTCAATGGTTTATAAAACTTGACACGTGAAGCGGAAAAACAGGTACAGATTTACAACAGATCAGACTATATTTCTAAAGTCAAAATGGGACAAAAATTAACATAGAAAAACTGAATACGTGTTCTGTAGAGTTAAGCAAAATAAGGAACGTGTTCACTCGAAACGGAGCTGTAACCTGTTGTGCTAGTTGTAGAAGTATATAGAGAAGAAGTAAAAGATGAAGAAGAAGATGAGGAAATGACAATAGAAGGAAGAGGTGGTGGAGGGAGAGAAGGAGGCCACAGCGGCACTGAAGGGACAGATGAAGGAAGAGTTGGGGATGGTGCAGAAATTGAAACAACCCCAGAAGGAATTAAAGCAGTCGCAGAAGAAACTAAAGCAGCAGCTTGTGTAGAAGAGATGATCATGTTTCCAGTGGCCTCTCTATATTTGTACTCGAGTATCTCAGACCTTACTGCATTGAGTTCCAATTGCAAAGATTGGATTTGTTGCTGCAAAGTTGAAATTGCACCCATGCAGCCATAAACTGGATCTCTCAACCTCAGGTTTGCCTCATAAACTAGACTATTTGCAGCATCAGCTCTCTGGCTTTCAGGAACCTCCTAGTAGTAGTTTAGCATAGAAAAACAATAAAAGATATATAGGACTTCAGAACTTTTGCTCAATTCCAAGAAGACATGACATAAAACTTCAACAAAAGAAAAAAAAGGAAAAGAAAGAAAGAAAAGCAAAATAAAGAAATGATATACCATTAACATCTTGGAGACACTGCTTGCACCAAAAACTTTGTGAACAGCTGCAAATTTGTGGGGTTCATGTGGAGAAAAGTATGGACAGAAGGGGCACTCCTCAGCACACCTTCTTCTCAAAAGCTTACACGCAGCACAAGGAGTGATGGTGTTTAAGATCCCACAAGGACTTAACACGGGTCTCCTTCCCATCCGAGAAGATGCATCAGTCTGTGATCTCTTGATCTTCTTTGCTTTCTCATGAAATATCTCCCTATAAAACAACAAGAAGATTATTACAAAAAAAAAAAAAAAACCTTTCTCACACCACAGATTGTTGACTTAATTCAACATCATATAAATGAAGCTCTATTTCCTTCTTTGGCTATTCATCCTCATCCTTTGTTTTTTGTAACAGTTCTATTTCTTTTAATAAAATCTGAACTTGACCAATCAAATATATAAAAATATATATATCTAAATGAAGCTCTGAATTGCACAAAGTTTAGCTTTTTCTGAGAAAATGAGAGTCCGCTTCTTTCTGTTGCTTTCTGGGTAGTTTTTACCTTTGATTGGACATTCAAGCATGCTAGCTGGTTGTCTGAATCAGAAAAGGTAGAGAGGAAAAGAGCTTCAAATGTATTAAAAAACGAAGAAGGAGTAGAAGAAGAAGATTAGGAGTAGAGAAAGGAGTGCTTAAAAGGCAAGTTAATCAGAGAAAGTAGGTCAATCTTGTTCCTTCTGTTTTGTTTCTAAAGAAAAAAAAAACTATAAGAGAATTTATTGAAAGGATTGAAGTAATCAGAATATCAATTTCACCAACTGCTTGGTGATCACATATAATTCTAGTACGAAGTTAATGTTCAAGCCTCAAGTATTTGATAATTAAAACAACAGCTGAAACTTGAAAAGAAAGAGAGAGTCCAATGTCAACAAGGTTATTAGCGTGCCCACGTGCGTGCTCCTACTATTCACTTTGAAAGCTTGGTGGTGCAAGCGGTTTTGCACCTTAGGCGGCAGCCACATGGTGTTAAAATTCTCATTTTTTCAAACCCATCTGTTGACACGGAGCAAACATTTGCTTGCTTATGTAGCACCTACCAAACATGGGAAATTGCAGATTAAAAAGTTTACTTACTTTTTTTTTTTTCTTCTTCTTTTTAAAGTGAAACTGACACCAATTTTATGTTTTACAGAATTAATTTAATTTTGACTTTTATTTCAATTGAGTGCCTTTAATTTTTTTTATGTTTTCACCTCGTATTTGGTATTGAGTTATCTTTGAGAGTCAGATTAGAAAATGCCTAAAGGTGTAATCTTATGATTGGTAGTGATCCATTTACTTGACAAAACTACACAATAATTCCGTCGATTCATTATGGAATCACTCTAACTCAAATCTGGAACCAAAAGATTCATAAACATTCTAAAGGGAATATGTTTTATATCTAAATTTATTTCATTCCTCCAAAACATTTAACTTTATTGTTCTTCAAAAACAGCGAACATCGTTGACCTCAAGAAAATCCTCTTTATTTTGCTCTTAAATGTTGATGTCCATGTGAGCACATGTTCTCTTGAATGTTGCTCCTTTGACCCCCCCCTCTTTTTTTTTTCGTTTTACCGTTAGGGTACTTATGGTTTAGCCTGCAATCTACAGAAACTAAGTTCTTCTCCAGTGTTTTTTTTTTTTTTTAATGTTCCAAAGAAGATTGGAAAATCAAGAAGGGCGAACATAGTCATTAAAACTCGAACACAGAATCAAAAAAAATTTTAATAAAAATGTCTCAATTAATTATATTAGAAGCACGGGACTTCTGCAAGTGATCTTAAGAAAGTATCTTGTCATTGGCCTAATCCGTCCAAGGGAATTACTCCACCGTATGCTGGCCTAAAAGAACTTCTAATCCGAGATGGTAAGAAAAGGAACAAGCTTCTTTGCCGTCTTGGCCAACCTCCCACGTTGCTCCATTTTACTTTTTGAACCCAGAAGTTCTTTCTTGCACAACTAAAACGGAACTCCACATGCAACCATACAGAAAAGTTTGAGAATATGTACAGTGTCTACACACAATAGTCAGAAGAGCCAAAGCCAAGAGCTGAACTAATGCTTTGTTAGATTAAAGTTTTGGCTTGACAAGGCAAGATGGGTTTTCTTGAGAGTTGTACCAACTATTATAATTGGTAGGTGAAGAAAAGGAAGGAAACCTAAAAAATTGGGTGTACCGGGAGGAGTATTTTACGCTTTGCTTAGCATGGCAGAGAAGCGAAACATGAGTTCTTGTTTGACCCGGATCTTAAGGCTTCTAAGCCGCACTGATTTACTTCTCTGTTTCCAACTATATTAGAGTTAAATTCGTGATAGATGATCAAATATTTTGTATTTAATTATGAATTTTTATTGATAAAAAAGACGTATGCATTATGTTTACTGTCAATTCCGCTGAATAATTTTTTTATTGTCTCGTGTGTTTACTGTTTGATTATGTCTTCAACATAGGATTTGGGGGCTTCAACTTCCTTCAACATGGGTGAAAAAGGTTCACTGAAGCATCTAATGATCAATTAAAGAAGTCAGAATACCAATGAGCTTTAGTTTATTGATATTAAAGTCATCTCTAAGACTGAAATTATCGAGTTTAAGTTTCAATTCAAACTAATTAACAAAGGAAATTAAAAAAAAAAAAAGGAAAAAGAAAAAGAAAAGAAAAGAAAGCCAGAATCAGCAATTTGGCGATTATGGGCTTCTGGCGTATCATTCTAGCTTTACTTCCTGGACACAACCAGACAAGTCATTCCTGCTAAAAATAAAATGATGGACATGGCTTTACTTCTTTGAGATCCCCTCATTATCATACAGTTTATAGCTCATTGAACTCCAAAATAACAATTTAGTTTAAAAAAAGAATCAAAAGAGGTAGGAGACAAATGGCACCTGATGCACACATGCCATGAGCCCATGAGTGGAAGCCTGATACAGATGTATCACCAAAAGAAAAAAAATAAATAGAAATGAGGATAACATTTTTTTTTTTAATTTTTATAAGTCAGCTGTAGTACTGTTTTATTAAAAGTAAAAGGAGTAATATACAACTGTACAAAGTACTCTTATAATTATTATGTGTCTCACTAAATGGGAATAATTAGTTTTTTATAGACTTATATATTAAAATAATTACAATTTAAAATAAATGAATTAAAGACTTTTGAGCTATATCGACCTAGTGTGACTTTCAAAGTAATTACAAGCAATTGTAATAATTCTAGTAGACTTCATATACCTTAATTGAGAGATGGTGGCAAATATGTTACTTCGGAATGAAAGGGTACAAAGTTAAATGAAGCAATATCCAAATTCTATGCGAGCCCTTTTGTATGTTTTTTTTTTTTTTTCCCTTTTCCTCAACTGTAATAAAGCATTTTATTCATGACATGTCTTCAAAAAGAGGTGTACATGATCCCATCCAAGGAGGGCAACAGCTCCTGTAAACCAAAGGCAGTACTTATACATCAGTAGGCAAAGACAACAAACACGTTTCAACTGTCAAGACACAGGACTCTAATTTTGATGGAATTTTCTGAACAGATTATCATAATTTGATTCTAACAATTCTTTTTTATCATTAATTAATTATTAATAGATAGAAAATATAGTAATTGTTTCAAAAAGATGTCAAAATATATTTCAGTTGGATGCTAATTAAAATTTTTATTTTTTCTTAATATAAAATTAAGTTAAATTCACTTACTTTTTAAGATGAGTTAAATTAGAAATTTCTTTTTCTGTTAGGGATTTAGACTAACCTATCCATTATCTCCTGTTCTCGTCATTCCAGAAAAAGAAAAAACAAATATATCACATGCCTTCAGGAGGAAGAGACACCAGCAGATTGGAGCCATGGTAATTCATGCAAGAGATTTACATAAAATGAGAAGGAGAGATTTATCTATAAAACTCATCATTCTCGATGTGTTTTTATTTACTTATTTTTGTGATGCCGGTTCTACCTTACCATGCCCAAAATTTTCTTTTAGATTTAAATAAAACTTATAATAATGTCATGTATTCAGCTAGCATCAATATATACAGCTGACTTGAGAATTAAGCAATGTTTGATTTTACTGTAAAATAAAGAGATCTTCCAAAAGAACTTTTTCTTTCTATCACATAAATCCCGTCCATTAATACAAACCTTAGTTATGAATTAAATAATCAACTTATGTTCTTTAGCGGTCAAAATGAAAAATTAGCTATGACCCAAATCAAGCTGATTAAACAGGGCGGAAAAAGTTTGGTTCATCAAGCTCAATAGATAGATATGTGTACATGTCTTCTTTTTAAAGTTTTTTGGTTATTTGAAAGTTGTTTTTTTTTTTTGATAAGTGAAATCAATTTTCTTGAGGAAGAATGAGAAGGAAGATAAATATAAATAAAATATTGAAGAGGATGTTAGCCAAAGCCAAGCCAAGCCATTTCTATGTTACTTGCAGCTTTGATTTGGTTTAAGCAAATGGCTTATAGCTTTGGTAGAAATGCTTCTGCCTTTCTTTAACTCACAATTGCGCACAATTAGATCGTAGTACCTCTTACCTCCCATTAGAATTTGATTAAGTACTACGTTTAATTGCACGAAAGGGTCGAACGATTGACACAATTTCATTTTATGAACCGATACATTGACATCCTTAAATTACACATAATGCTGCCCTAAAATTCCAAAAATAATTAACCGGTGGCAAGTGAATGCTCAGCTTAGCTACTTTATTGATTACGATGTTACTTTATGATACCAACATGTTACATAGAGAGAGGTAATTCCTCTGCATTTCAACAAGTAGGCTAAGAAATGATGGAACTAAGCCTGGTACAAGTAGTTTGCCCAACAAGCATATGCAGCCTCCAAAACAAAAATGTCGAAGAGCAAACCTTGATGTAATTACTCTATTGTAATCTGAACATCACATGATCATGTTTGAGAGATGTAAACAGTCCCTAGTTATGAAACAATAGTAATAGATTCATAATTCCACTCAAGGAAATATTCATGTCTTGACTTCTTTTAGCATTGGCAATTTGACATCAACCAGTTGCTTAAAAACAAAATTCTTTAACTTTGCGTGTTCGATCGATGAACAAAAACAACTAAGAATGTTCCAACTTCCACTCATAGATCCCAAAAGTAATGACATTTGAGCTATTAATCAGCTCTAAGCAATACCTTGATTATTGGAGCGTAAAGCCTTGGAGATTCAGCATTCACTTTACCACCAATCACACCAAAACACAAAGTGGAAACCGGCGATTTACATTGATCTTGCACTTCCTCATCCACCCCTTTTGAATCAAAAGAAATTCATGGGCTAGATGTCCCATAGTGTAATGGTACACCTCGAGCTTTTGCCACCATTGACTGGAAGGACGGCCAAAAGACTATATTTACCAGACTGATTGAAGTTCTTGGTGGTTCCTTTCGGAGGAGTGCACAAGTGAGAAAGTGGCGGAGGTTGGGGAGGAAGGGGCTTTTGTGGCAGAGCTTAAAACTTTGGGGTGCCCGGCTAACATTCCCAATTAAACGGAATGGCCGCAGATGCAACTCCATGGTAATCCTCTATATAGTTTGAGTTAGCTATGGAGACCACCCTAGCATTGTGCCTAATGTTGTTCTAGGGGAAGCAAGTTTGAGCTACTTATAGGCATTTCACTCGATCCAAGACTAAGTTTAAAGATATTGAAGATATGTATGCGATAATGTGGAAATGGGCAAATATGAGTTTAAGCTACGCAAGGAGTTGGTTGTCATGGTATTGTACTAATTTACGGAAATTTTGAACTATTTCCAGACATTCTCAAAGACTTGAAGCTTCTTGATGAGTAGGTGACTTGTGGTCTCTTCCTTCCTATATTGTTGAGTTACTGGTGAAGTTTTAACCAACAATCTGAAACTTCCAATCAAAATTATTGGTTGCATGACTGACCTCTTGGTTGCTGTCAATTGTGGTTACGGAATGCTACATAGATGGGTTCCATGAACGGACTTGACGTAGCCGACACGTCATGCGAGATCTGCGTGGGCTCAATAGGCCTTTTTCTTTCAAAAAAAAAAAAAAGTGAAATTTGCGAACAGGTGGATTAAATGTAAACAAGTAATGATGAAATGTGCATCCGAGCAAATGCGCAGCAGGCCCATAAGGAATAATGCAACATGCATACAGCTGTTAAATGTCAAATACACAATTTACCATTACACGTGCACATTTAAGCCACCTGTATGCATTTTTTTTTTTTGAAAAATATTTAAAAAATACTTAAAATGAATAAAAAATTTAAAAATTTAAAATTAAATAAGTAAAATTGATATTTAATATTACACATATATAAAATTTTGATAGTATGATTTTTATTTTTAAAAAATTAAAATATAAAAAAAATTTTCTTAACTTTTAAAAAATTTTTTAAATTAACTATATTGAAAAAATTATCATTAGTTCACTAATTTACAGTCTAATTAACTTATTTATGAGTTTATTTACTAATTTTTAGAATTAACAATTTTTAAAATTAAAAAAAAAACTAAATTACAATCAAATTTTCAATTTTATTAATTTCACCAATCAATTTGATTCAATTTTCAAAATCTTAGTTAAAACTTACACAAGTCCCACGCACTAACCCATCCATGGGATCCGTTTATGTAATAATACATTAGTAGCTATTGCCACTAATGAGTCATAATTATATCAATACAATATTTTAAATATAAATTTATATTATATTATATGACTATTAAATATATTTATTATTATTATTATTATTATTATTATTATTATTATATATCTAAAAACTAAAAATAGATAATTAATTATTAGGATACTATAATATACAAACCAACATCTAAAATATGTTCAAATCACAACGTTTATGTAAATTTTTCAGTCGGTTAATGAGGCCATAATTGTATTAGTCGCAATGAATGTTATTACGATTTTATTGCAGCTATAATTCCTGTCATATGCGGCAATTTGGGAATCTGGAACTGAGAAAGAAAATTTATACTATTAGAGAAAATATTTTGATTAGTAATTTAGTGTGTTTATTTTTATATTAACTCGATTTTAAATCTTTACATAGATGCTTAATCAAATAAAATAAATAAAAAAATAAATGAGAACAAAAAAAAAAAAGTGATTGATATATTTATAAGAAATATTTAAAAAAAAAAAACAAAAACAAAACAAAACTCGCGTCTATAAAAGAGTGTTCTTAAAATCTAATCCAAATTCCACCCATATAATGAGAGGGGGAGAGTTAGGGTAGAGCTCATAACACGCATAGTGAGCCTGCCCGCAACAGAGAATAATACCCATCTGGTCACGACATGATACCTTGAAATGCAATGACTTAAAAGGGCTGTCTTGGTTTATGCCTATAATTTCCTAGTGTTTGATTTGATCATTTCTTATTTAAGAGAGACTCAAGGTCTAGTTGTCTATTTCAAGTGACACAGAAGAAGAAAGGAAAGGGCAGAAAGGAAATTTTGAAGTTTTCAATCATGTTGGATATTTGATTGATCATGGGAAATTGGAAGTTATGGATTTTTATTTGACTTCTTTGTCTTAACGAAGTGATATCATATTTTGAGAAAACTTATGATAGATTTCTGTAGACTTTGTGTTTTTGGGTTTGTGGATCACAGGAAGAGTTTCGCATCTGAGGTGATTTCTTATTCCATTCAGCATGCAAAACTAGAAAAGGAAAAAAAGGATTTGGCTTTCCTCTTCAATTCTTTAATTTCTATGCTACTTTTTTTTTTTTTTTTTTGGTTGTTGATTCGGGTTTATTTATTGCTTTTTCAGGGCATAAATTCTAGTACATTTCTGAAGTTGGTTAGATTGTCCATAGAACCTGTCCTTCCATCATCTTTGAGTTGGGTCTTTTGAAAGTGAAATTCAGGGAATGCTGAATGATGTGCCTAAATATTTGGAATTCTGTCTCTGAAGCGCATGAGGTTGTGGCTTCGATAGGGATGCCTTTCTTCATCTTCAATGAGATTGGACTTGTAGATTGTGCTTCATTTACATTTAGAGCTCAAATGCACTGTGGAGGTTTAAGTTGCTGTAAATTTCCTCTTCTGCTATGCGAAGATGGTTGAGCTTGTTTAATCATACATCACTTACCGACTTGTTTACAAAATTATACAGTGTTTCTGGTGGGAGATTCCAGTTTTTAAACTTTGTTTCCAATATTTAGCCTGGAATGGAAATTAAACTACGTGTGTTGACACAGAAATATGAAGTAGGGTGATTGCTTGGCCAAGGTGCCTTTGCAAAGGTTTATTATGCAAGTAAGTATCGAAACAAACCAGAGTGTGACCATTAAAGCGATTGACAAAGAGAAGATTTTGAAGGTAGGGCTTGTTGATCAGATCAAAAGAGAAATATCTGTGATGAGAATTGTTAGGCATCCTAATATTGTGCAGCTTTACGAGGTTATGGCCACTAAAGGTAGGATTTTCTTTGTTATGGAATATGCCAAAGGTGGCGAACTTTTTGCATGAAGTATTTTCGACAGAGAACTTATTATTGGGTGAGAATGAGAACCCGAAGATATCTGATTTCGGATTGAGTGCCCAGGCTGAATCCAAGCGCCGAGATGGACTATTCAGTACAACTTGTGGGATACCTGCCTATGTTGTTCTGGAAGTAATCAACAGGAAAGGCTATGATGGAACTAAGGCTGATATTTGGTCTTGTGGGGTGGTTTTATTTGTGCTACTAGCAGGCTATCTCCCATCTCATGATTCAAATTTGATGGAGATGTACATGAAAATTGACAGAGCTGAGTTTAAGTTCCCAAATTGGTTTCGGGCTGGAGTTCGTGCTGGATCCAAACTCAAATACCAGAATTTCTATGGCTAAGATTAAGGAATCTTCTTGGTTTAGAAAAGGATTGAAACCCAGAGAAACCAAATCTGAAATAGGAACCAAGGATGCGGCTCCTTTGGATAGGAATGGTTCTGGTCCTTCTGAGACTAGCATTGTGCCTTCTGAGACTAGCATTGTGCCTTTTGAGACTAGGGACGGACCAACCAGACCTCATAACTTAAATGCGTTTAATATCATTTCCCTTTCTGCTGGGTTTGATCTGTCTGGATTATTTGAGAGCAACTTTCAAAAGAGAGAAGCCGGATTTGATTCTAAGCTGCCTCCCTCGGTCATCATTTCTAAACTGTGGAAGATATTGGTAAGCACCCAAGTCTGAAGGCGATGAAAAAGGAAGCAGGTTTATTGAAATTGGAGAGTCTCAAGGAAGGCAGACAAGGGCCCTGTCGATTGATGTAGAGATTTTTTAAGTCTCTCCAAGTTTTCATTTGGTGGAGGTAAAAAAATGTAATGGAAATACATTGGATTATCAGTAGATAATGAATGAAGATATACGGCCTGCTCTGCAAGACATTGTTTGTTTCTGGCAGGTTCAACCAGAACAGCAGGAACAGCAGCAGCAGGAAGAACAAGAACTGCAGCAGCAGCGGCAGCAAGGGTAAGAACTACGGCAGTAGCACCAGCAAGAAAGCACCAGCAAGAACAAGAACTACAACAGCTGAACCAAAGATTATGACCCTAGGTGCCCCAATTTCTAGTGATGTTTTGCCGCTGTTTATACAATGTGATGAATTGCTCACATTTCACTTGCACTCGACATTGTGAGCTGTCATGGCCTCACCTGACGAACTTGCCTGTATTTGGTGTATTGTGTGATCAATGGCTTTTGTTTTATGCTCTTCAAACAATTTCTTAAATTCATGCCCTTACTTCCCCGGATTTTTTAATGGATTTTTACTATTTCTCCCAGGCATATGGTCTCCATTTTGTTCATATTGTAGTCAGTATCTGGTGAAAGGCCTTGCAACCTGTGTACTAAAGTGAGCTAGCAATCCTGTGTCTTTGTTTCAGACGTTCTTTTTTCCAGTCGGTTTGGATGTTTATTCCCCCCCCCCTCCTCCCCCACAAAAGAAAAAAACTTTTCTGTCTAATGGCTGAAATGCTCCCAATGAAGCACACACCAACCAAGCGAGCATGATTGTTTTTAACACTGCTATCTCAAGAACTCTGCTTTATTATAATGAACTGATGATGATTATGGCCCCAGAATTTGGTGGGATGTGGGCGATGTATGTCCTTCTGAACGAGTCTTCATCTTGTGTAAACGTTTGGACATGTAAACTTGCATTTCTGTTGGAGCAAGTGAAAATGGCAAAAATGCAATTCAAACCCCTGCAAAATTCTCGGTTAACCGAAATATCCGGTTGAGTTTCAGCTTTCAATTAAATATAACCAAATTTTCAATTTGATTTTTGATTTTTATGGTTTAGTCCAATTAATCAAACTATGAATACTCAAACATCTACATAATTGTAAGTCAACTAAATATTACGGGATAACGAGCAAAGAATTAGTCCTCATGGTTCGGTCCCATTAGTCGTTATCGTGGAAGCATTAACGATAGGTAGAAATGGCAAAGGAGGTCACGAGGATGCACGAGTACATACAGTGAACGGAGTCGAGGCTGTGGCTATAGCGAATGATAAGGACAATGAGATATCGGAATCATTTTTGATCTTTCTCTAGAGGCTATCTTTCCCATTTGACCCGTATGAAGCGGAGCCAACATGAAACAAAACAGGGTAATCATTTTACGTTAGCTCTCTCAATTGTGATTCAGATCTTTTATCAACTTGCGCGGAATCTTTGTAGGAGGAGCAAGGCATAGAGGCAATTAAGAACAAAAATACCCTACTCTGAAATAGACTAAAAGAGCATGCTCCTCTACCCATGGTTGGCTACCACCGTTCAAAAAGCCACTGAATTCCTCATGCTACCAATGCATGAATACCATGAAGTGGCTTAGGTATTACATATGATGTACCCGCATGGCGTCTGTCAATCACAAAGGGAACGGAATACAAATTGAATATTGATGCCACTATTTTGCAAATCATTATTGAGTTTGTTGGTTATGTTTTGGGACTGTGATCGGGAATGGCGTCTCTGTACCCTTTTCCTTTCTTCAATGTCATTAGGATTACTCTTTGAAAGTGATATTTTTTTCCTTTTGTCCTTTTTGTGGAAGTAACTAAAACGCTCCAAACTTCTTGACTCTTCTTCACACCTTTCGGCGTCAAAGGTCCTGGTGCGTGCACGGAGCTTGATTAGGCATGAGCTTGATTGACAAGGTTGCCGAATGCTCCCGATTGCAACTCATCAGGTAAGCTTGAACCAACTCTTTAGACGCACAAACAGGCCTTAAGCCCCTGTTGGGGCCACCACCTGGCATTCAAAAAGTAAGAATGTTAGGTTAAGACCTTTAATAAGATTAAATGTATATTTAATTTTATAAGATATTAGAACGGTCAGTAACATTAACTTTACTTCTTTTTAAATTATAAAGCATACTCCTGTCTTTTTATTTTTTTTTATTTTTTTAAAAAGAAACAGAAAAACAACACTTTATTCAAAACCATAGAATACAGAGAGAATTAAGCGTAACTTAAGAAAAAAGTCTTCATTTTGTTTGGCAGAAAGGACCGGGGAAGTAAAATTTTAGTCACCAGCAACCTGACTTTCATATTTGGCCAACTGGGACGGAGCAGAGCTTAGGCTTAAGCTTGTGTTTCCACATCTCCTTGTAGCATCCGGCGTCGCCGCCCCTCCTCTTGGCCTCCACAACCACCAGATCGTCCGTTAACCGGTAAACCTCGACCTCGATCATAAAATTCCCGTTTTGGCCTTCGAGCTCTAGACCCCAATCTTTTTTTCTCTTCACCCGCAACTTATCGGCCTTGGCAAGCTCCTCAACTTTCTCAACCAATGTCTCCGGCGGCGCCGCCGAGACGAACCTCTCGCCATCGTCGATCGCGTTGTAAGAATTGTCGAACAAGCCGGACAAGTCCAAACCGGGCGAGAAGGAGATGATATCGAAAGCATTCAAGCTGGAAACGCCCGGATCCACCTTATCGGAGGCTTTGCTGTCTTCATCATAAAATTTAGTTTCCTTGTATCCTCCTTTCTTGAACCACGGGTCTCGAAGAATCTCGTCGATGGTGATCCTCGTATTCGGATTCGTGTCGAGAAGCCGAGACAATAAGCGTTTAAGATCATGAGACATCCATTTCGGACACCGGAATTCGCCTTTGTAAATCTTCTTGTACATGACCATGAGATTGGGGTGGTTGAACGGCAAGTAACCGGCGGTGAGCACGTAGAGAATGACCCCACATGACCAAACATCCACCTTGGCGCCGTCGTATCCTTTCTTCGCCAGAATCTCCGGCGCCACGTATGCCGGCGTCCCACATAGCGTATGCAAGAGCCCGTCCGGTCGAACCTGATCGGTGACGGCACTGAGTCCAAAATCCGAGACTTTCAAATCTCCATTCTCGTCGAGGAGGAGATTCTCCAGCTTCAAGTCACGGTGGAAAACGCCGCGAGAATGGCAGTACCCAACGGCCGAAACCAATTGGTGGAAGTATCTCCGGCTGAGTCCCTCCGTGAAGCGGCCTTTGGCGACTTTAGAGAACAACTCGCCGCCTTTGACCAACTCCATGACAAAATAAATCTTCGTCTTGGTGGCGAGGACCTCGAACAGTCTGACGATGTGCGGGTGGGTAAGACGGCGCATGATGGAGATCTCCCGCTTGATGTTAGACATCAGAGTGGTGTTGGACAACGACTTCTTGTTGACAACCTTGACGGCGACGCTCTGCCCCGTCTGCACATTGCGCCCATTGTATACTTTAGCAGACGCACCACATCCTAGAAGCTTGCCGAGCTCGTACTTGCCAAACAAGGCTTGCTCCGCCACATGTTCGATGTCTGGCATCTGGGTTCTCGTCGCCCCCAGAAATCGAACAGCCGCGCCGCTGCCCCTTGTGGCAGCTGGCCCGATCAATTAAAAGCGGGAGAAGAAAACGATAGAGAGAGAGAGTATGCGTTAGAGAGAGAGAGAGAAAGATCGTTCCTAGATGGTTTATTTTTAGGGCAATTGGCGAAGAGAACACCAAATTTAGACCGAAACGAGGGGCTATAAGTAGGTTCTCGGAATTGTTAGGAGCTGTTGGGATATTCCAAAGTTATTTAAGTTTAATTTAAATTAATGTTTCTCAGGTTTCTCCGTACACTATACAGTACTTTTGTTCAATAAAAACGTGCCTCCCAAAACAGAAAAAAATTGTTGTTCTTCGAATCCTAACTCGAATATTTGAGGTGCAAGGGATCCTAGGTCGGCTGAGACAACTGCACGAGATTTAGATTGTCAATTACCGTAATTACTTAATTATTATATTTGCAGCCGACGGTCTAAGTCTCGTGCGTTCGTTTGTCCACCGATTAGTATTTGAGTTTAACTTAAACTCTTCGTTGTTTTGTTTAATGAACAAGTTGGGCAGCTTAAGAGACATAGGCAAAGCTTTAACAGGACTCATGGGTCTTGTTCGAAAATTTTTTTACTTTGAAATTAAATAAAATATATAATAAATAATGTAAAAAAATGTAATAATTATTATTTAATGTAAAATTATTAAATTTGTGATTAAAATTTTATATTAAAATATTAAATAAAATTTAATAATTTTTTTTATAAATAAAGAGTAATATAAATTATTTTATAATTAAAAAGAGTTAAATTTTAAAAATTTTTAATTTATTATTTAAATTTTTATCAATTAATTTTTAAAAAAAAATTTATTTTTTGTATTATATATTTTAATAATATTTATTTTTATTTTTACTCGTAGAAAAGAAAAATAAAAAAAATAAAAAAAAACTTATGTTTTAATGAATCACACGTAGAGATATGGATAATATACAAAGAGTTAATAGTATTTCATAACTAATCGATTGAGTAGACCACTTAAAAAAGAATATTTATTATTTGATCTATATCCTAATATAAGAATTTCAATAGGAACAAGACTTAAAATGACAATTTATAAAAAAAAATGTCGATATTTAGATCAGTTAAAATAAAGTGATAGTCAAAAGGAATTACTAAATAATTTAATAGAATTGATATGATTGTTATGGACGGTCTGATAATGTCAAATTGATTGAATCATGTAAATTTAGTGTCCATTTACTTTTAGTTATTTTCTTCTATTTTTATTTTATTTTTTATTATTATCTTTAAAAATTATAATTTGGAGTTTATCTCCTAACAAACAAATATTAAAACTCAGTTTACTAGAAAAATAATCATCATGATAATAATTAAGGAGTATAAACTTTGAGATGTGACATACTACTAGACAAAGAGAAAAATAGTAATCATGATAATAACTAAGTATTATTTTGAAAAGTTTAATTGGAATATTAACTTCAAAATATGGCATATTGCTAAGTAAAGAGAAAAAGCTAGAAAAAAATGTCAAATGTCTTGATAAAAAGGCCAAATTATATATCATCTTAAATCCTTCTAATGAAATTTTAAAAGAAATAGATATTGAAGTAATTACTAAGAGTTTGTAGAAGAAATTAAAGATTTTATATATGAAGAAAATAATGGAGAATATACTTTATTTAAAAAGATTCTATATATATTTTGTATACTTAAAGATTATTTATATTATCGCATTTTGATAAATTTGATTTTTTACTTATAAATTTAAGTAATATAGATATTCATATTGAAGATGAAGATCAAACTCTGTTATTATTGTATTCTTTTTTCTAGTCATTTAAATATTTCATAAAAACAATATTTTATGATAAAGTGATTTTTTTTATAAAAAAATTAAGTCTATTTTAAAGTCAAAAGACTAAACTGATAAGGATATAACTAGAGAGAGTAGTAGTAGTCAAATTGACAGTTTGATGGTTCAAGATTGATTAGATAAAAGGGATATAAATTGTCAAAGATCCAAATCTAAATCTAAATTCAAATATAAAAATTTAGTATACAATTATTATAAAAGAAAAAGGTATATAAAAGCTAATTGCTTTAAGTTGAAAGATAAAAGAAAAGATAATGATAAAAATAAATACAAAAGTAATAAGTCAACTTTTGCTAGTATTGTAAAAGATGAAAGTAAAGGAATTTTTTTTTTTACTAATGATAAATTAAGATATATCAATGAATGAATCTTGAATTCTGATTGTACATAACATATGTTTCCTAATAAGGATTAGTTTTTCACCTATAAATCTGTTAAAAATGAAGTTAATATGATAGGTAATAAGTAGTTTACAAAATTATTGGGATTAATACGGTTAGAATTAATACTCATAATGATACTGTGAATACTTACATAAGTCAAACATGTTTTAAAATTAAATAAAAATCTCATCTCTTTGGGAATAATTGAGAATTTTAATTACAAGTATACTAATGAAGGTAGAGTTTTAAAAGTCAATAAAGGTACTTTTGTCATCATGAAAGCTTATAAATTTGGAAATTTGTTCATTTTGCAAAGATCTATCGTTAAAAGTATTACTACAATCTCTACATCATCTAATTTAGAGGCAAATATTATAAAATTATGACATATATTATTGAGGCATATGAGTGATAAGAGTCTGTTGAGTAAAAAAGGCCTTTTGCATGGATAACATATTAGGAAGTTAAACTTCTACAAGCATTGCATCTTTGGAAAGTAAAAGTATGTCAATTTTAAATCTCCAGCAATTCATAAAATAAAAGATACTTTGGCTTATATTCACTTGAATCTTTTGGGGTCATCTCATATTCTGTCAAAAGGTGGTGTAAGTTATATATTGACTTTGATTAATAATTATTTAAAGAAAATTTAAGTTTTCTTTTTAAGTATGAGAATGATATTTTCCAAATATTTAAAAAGTGAAAAGTCTTGATTGATAAGCAAATAAGGAAGTAGATTAACTTATTGAAGATAAATAATGATTTACAATTTTATGAAGGTGAATTTAATGAATTTTTTTAAAAATAAAGGCATTATTTATCATTACACAATCAAGATGACTTTTCAACAAAATGGTGTTGTTAAATGCATCAACAAAATACTTTTAGAGAGAGTTCATTGTATGATTTCTAATACTAATTTGACAAAAAACTTTTAGGTAGAGGTAGTTTTTATAACTAATTATATCATTAATCATACATCTTCAGTATTTATAGAATTGAAAACTTTAGAGAAAGTCTATTCAATCCACACAAACAAATAAAGTTTGAAGTTAAGAATCGAGATGCCACATAATAGAGTTTTTACATTCAATTAAATTCAACAAATATTGCATATTCCTTTAAAGATTAAAAAAAAAAAAAAAAAGAATCATTCTATAGTCAAAGACAAACCAAAAAAATAAAGATTTGACTATCACACAAATATAATGATTATATTGTTTATACTCTTTTAGTTGTACAAAAAATTAGTGAAGATGACAAACCATTTACATATTTAGAAATAGTTTCAGATATTGACTCATTTAGGTAATTGGTTGCGATGATTGAAAAAATAAAATCTCTCTACATGAATGATACATGAGTTATTATGAAGCCATTCAAAAAAAAAAAATCATTAATTGCAAATGGGCCTTAAAAAAGACAGAAGGTATACTAAGGGTTGAATATGCAAGGTATAAGACACATTTAGTATAAAAATTTTAGGCAGATATAAGGTGTTAATTTTAATGATATTTTCTTATATATTGTTAAATATAGTTCAATACGTATTTTATTTGCTTTAATGGTCATATACGATTTGAAATTAGAGCAACTCAATGTTGAGATAGTTTTTTTACATAGAAAACTTTAGGAATAAATATATATGAGGTAGTCTCAAGGTTTTGAAATTGAAGGTTAGAATAACTATATTTGTTTGTTAAAAAAATTTTTATATAGGTTGAAGTAGTCTTTAAGATAATGGTATAAGAGATTTGATTCTTTTATACTGAGTCATGATTATTCTAAGAGCATGTATGACAATTGTATTTACTTTCAAAAGTTAGACAATGGCTCATTCACTTATTTGTTGTTTTATGTTTGCAATATGCTCAATATTACCAAGAAAGCTTAAAAAATTCACACTTTAAAAGTATTTTTGAATGGTGAATTTGAGATGAAAGATTTAGAGTAGCAAAATTGATTTTTAGTATAGAAATCAAAAGGAATTGTGAAAGTGGTAAGTTATATTTGACCCAAAAGAATTATATTGAGAAGGTCTTATAACAATTTGATATGAAAAATGTCAAACTTATAAGTACTCTCATTGTTAGTCATTTCAAGTTATCAGTTACTTAGTCACCAAAATTAGATGAAAAGAAGTAGTACATGGAAAGAGTTCCATATTCAAATGCAATCCAGAATCTTATATATAAGATGATTTGCATATATTCAAATATTTTACAAGTAATTAATATAGTTAGTAAGTACATGTCTTCACCAAACAAATTACATTGGCAAGCCATGAAATAAATTTTTAAATACTTGTGAAATAGTTTAAACACATTTTGGAGTTTAGCAAAAATTTAGACACATTGGTTAATTTTATTGATTCTTATTATGCTGTTGTTCTTAATAGAATAAAATCTCTTACATGTTATGTATTTTATATTGATAATTTTGTTATTAGTTGAAAAGTTATTTTACAACATATTATTACTTTATCTACTATTAAAGTAAAATATATGGTAATGATTGAGATTATCAAAAAAAACCTAAGATTAAAATATTTGTATGACGAGTTTAGTTTACGTCAAAATATTTTTACTATCTATTATAACAGTCAAAGTGTAATAAATTTAATTAAAAATCAAATGTATCATAAGAGGACAAAGTTCAAATAGTTATTATATTTACATGTAAGATTTAAATTAAGATGGAGATTTGTTAAGTTGATGGTTAAAATTTTGAATTGAAACATTAAATAAAGTTAGATGACTTTTATTTTTTTATTAAAAAAAAGTAATATAATTTATTTTATAATTAAAGAAAGTTAAATTTAAAAAATTTTTAATTTATTATTTAAATTTTTATTAATTAGATTATAAAAAATTATTTTATTTTTTACTTTTTAATATTTATTTTAACTTTTATTTGTAAATGTAGGTCAAATTAATTGAATTATATAAGTTTGATATTTTTTATTTTTAATTAATTTTTTATATTTTATTGTATTTTATTATTTATAAAAATTATAAATTAAAATTTATTTTTAATAAAAATATTGATACAATATAAGCCACACTTATTATACGCGTATCTTGATTTTATTACGCATTACATATATATATAAAAAGTAATTTTTAGTTCACAGGAACCACAGAACCAGCGTGTGCATTGTCTCCTTCGTCGGGTCCATGTAATCGGACCTTTGTTTACTCCCGGTAACGGAAGCTGGCACACGTGCAGAGTTGTAATTGGAGGTCTAATGCAAGTATAGGTACGCCACATCTGTCCGGTGTCTTGCACCTCCTGATACACGCTGAATGGGGTAGACGTTGCTCGTGGGTAACTCAAACTTATAGGCTCCCAATTCCTAAATCTTAATTTACGGACTGCCGTCTTTTGCCCTAAAATAATTCATTTGATCTACGGTCCAACAGAATATTAATCTTAATTCAAAGTGCAAAACAAAAATTATTTCATTGTAATTTAAATGTTACAAATTTGAGTAGTAAAATAAAACAACAAGCATGTTGCAGTCATGTGCGAGCTATGACATGATCAAAAAGAGCTCAACCTCCCGAAAAATTCTAGGTGACCGTGAGTCCATGATCCTTTTTTTTTTTTTTGGACGTTTTAGTCTACTAGGACCACTCTTTTGCGTGCATCTTTCATACGGCGAACTCACATGTCAAAACTGAACACTTCAAGAGCACCACGGCGTTTGCATACTTTTGATGGAGGACTGAGTGCAACGTGTCTGACTAACTAGTAAATAGTCGGTGCTGGTCCCCGGAAAACTTGAATGTAAAGCCATAGAAAGTGGATTTGAGTTTTGTATTTAACAATAAGAACAAGAAAATGGTGCAGATAGTCTGCAGCATGATAAGGTATACAGATAAGAAATGAGACTTGGGTAATTCGATTTGGTCTGTCAAGTGGCTTTATTCACTTAACTCAGCCGCTGCCATGTTTGAATTTAATACTCGATCAACAAATTGGGAGTAGCCGTCAAAAAAATAGGTGGTTTGTGTTCTTTTTTCGAAAGGAAAAATCACATCATCCAGACATACTCCTTCACGTGCACACACGTTCACATGATTTGAATAAGACTGCGAATTGTGCACCAATTTCTTGCTAAAAATTTAGTAGGTCTTATCGATAAGGGCTCCTCTGTGTTCCTTGACGTAAGAAAATGAATGACCCATTAGTCTAAGTTTGAAGCTTATAAATAAGTCAAATTCAAGAAACAATATGCTTAACTTGCTTAGCTAACTCATCTGTATTTGGCGAGCTTAATGGAAGGTCCCAGTCGAATTATGGAAAATTTAGAAATTCTACATTTTGATTGGCTATTTTAGCAGTGGTTCTTCTTCATTTTAACTCCCATTTAAAACGATGCAGTTAAATAATCGAGCCCCTGAACACGATCTTGAGTTTTGTTTTATGAACAAGGGGAGTCCAGGGTATCGATTTTTCCTCAAAAATATATTTCTCTTTAAGAAACATTTTTTTGACTTATGCTCAATATTTTATACAATTTTTTGAATTACACAGTCAAATACATTTGTCAATTTGCGCATAAATATTTCACGTGAATGAATGATGTGACGCATTGTCGTATTAAGAAATTTCACTCGCGGTAAAGAAAAAGAGCGAATTGAAATTTCCTTACCCGGTAAAATAAAAGGTACGGTTGAGCACTTACCGAGATGTCTCAGAATAATGATTGCTACAGGCAGATACTGCCTCGTGGGGCTGCTTCAAAACTCAAATTTTACCGCTCGTTGATTTGGATATGGGAAAAAGATATTGTTATCTTACAAAAATAAAAAATTGTAAGGTGAATCATAAAAACGGTACATTTAAGTAGATAAAAAAAAATTACATTATATGTAAAAAATTAGTTTGTGTCACATGTCACGTAACATTTAACTCAAAGTTAAAAAATAGAACAAATTAAAACAAACCAAAATTGTGATTAAAATATTATAAATTGTGAATCTTCAAGTGATTAATCATAAAAGACTATTTATGTACGATTTAGAATACAAAAGTTAATCATATTAAGGAACATAAAACATGCATGGTTAATTTTGTGTCTATCTTGAAATAATAATAATTCTTAAACATTGCGAAACCAATGGTTACATATAGTCACCAATCATTTTTTTTTAAATTAAAAATTTCGTTAATTTGTAAATTATATAATGAGGTTAATTCTTTATATTTTTTTATAAATTTCATATCCCTTCTTAAAAATAAAAAATTGAGACTTCGAACATAAAAATTTAAAATTTTAATCACTAGATATCTCTTGAAGATCCTTACGTGCTCAGGTCAGATGATTTTTAGGTTCGAGTCATAAGAGTAAAATTATATAGCCTTTTACTTGGCGCCTTGTCTTGTAAATGAAAGAATAATAATATATTGTGCTTGCAACGACACCGCTCCTGCGCCGGGACCTTGCTGGACTAGCAATTCCAAGCTACCAACCAACATGTCGTCCTTGGACCTGGACTTCAACTGCTCAAGGTAATGCTCCAACGCGGCCCAGAAGAGAATGCGTCCCGCCCTTCAACAGCCTTGCCTGTTGACTCTTCTTGAAATCTCAAAATTTGTAAAGATGTCACCTTTGATCCTGCAAACATATTGTTATCATTTTCTGAAAGAGAGAGGGGGGGGGGGGGCTGGTTTAGCACAGCTCAGACTAGACCCCTAGAGTTCAAGTTGGACGTCCACTGACATTCCAGACACAAGAAGACCTTTAGGTTAAAAAAAATGTTACCATTTGGATCGAACGGAAAAAAAAAAAAAAAAAAAAAAAAGACAAAGTGGAACCCCAAAGGTTTTAAGTTGAAAAAACAAAAAGGGTCAGTTAACGGTCTGAATTTAGGATGTTCCAGACCTATGTGCTTTTGTGAGTTGGACAGTAACACCCCAGTTTTATGGGCTGCATAGCCCACGAATCACAATGACTGCCCATTTGAAATTGTGATAACAACGTCGTGGCATGCTCTTAATGGCTTCGGTGAGGCAAAATTTTTATCTTCAGAGAAAATTTTTTCTGATTTTCTCTTTAATTGAAAATTGGGTTTCATCACTTGAAAAATTGTGCTTTCTTACGATGGAATCTAGCAATTCCTGGTAGGGATGCTAATGGTCTGTAGAGATTTCTTCTGTACGCGGTGGGATCAAAAGAAATTGATTAGAGATCATAAATCCTCACTCCAATTTTTAAAATTTTAATTGGATATTAAGGCAAAATTGGTATTTATATTGCCCACTCACTCGGACTTCAATCTTAGTAATAGGAGAGTAAGGCTATAAAACTACTAGCAACACGACTGAAGTTTATTTATTATATGACTCTGGAATTGGCTCTGTGTGTAAGGCTCAATTTTCAGCCAAGTTTAACCTTTGAGTGTTTTTTAATAGGAATATAGTATTGAATTTTCTTCCAGTAATTTTTTTTCAGACATATAATATATATCTGTGTAATATCACAATGCCAAAAAAAAAAAAAAAAATTTTGAAAATTCTCACTTTCCGTAAAATATTCACAAAGGAGCGGGGTTATGAACCACAAGCACAACAGCTAGTGGCCATTTTTTTCTTCCATAATATATATATATATATATATATATTTGGTACACCCCAGTAGGCCCCACCCGTATAGAGGATCCATTCTATCAAATACTTGCAACAATGGCCAAATGGATTTGGGTTCTACAAGGGATTGCAACCTCAATTGATAGCAAAGCAACAATATTTGCTGTGAATAGAGGAAGCCAGTTCTCAGATGATTCCATAGAATTTGTTGAAGACGATGGGGTAAGTGATCATTCCTTTGATGAAAGATATGCCTTTTGCAGAGTTGAGTTTATGATCATGCCTGGCTTTAGAATTGGAGACACATTGGTGAAGGCTCGGGTATATGTGTCAGAAATGAACCCATCTTTGGGAGCATGCCAGAAGCGGCCTGACTATAAATATACTAATAATTCTAATAACTTTCTGTCATGAAAATGTCAATATTTAGCTTTGGTTAATCAAGAGTCTCTATTTTTTGACATTATAGCTTTGCCTTATCGCTGTGGGATAAAACCCAGAATGTAGCACCTGTACTTCTTTCTTCTTTATTTGTGACCTATGGATAAAGGTTGAGTTGCAAATATCTTGTTGTTGGCTTCTTTAAATGTGAATAGATATCTACTAAATGATGCTGCTGATATTGCTGTGATATTCTTTGAATACTTTTATATTCATGTTTTTTACTGACTTGAGTTTAGACTTGCATAATATAATATAAAATTATGTGTATGAACTAGGCAGAAAGGGCAAGTCCAGTATGGCAGTAAGTTTATACCATTGTGAGCTAGAGGCCACAAGTTTGAGTTGAGGAAACAATTTCTGTAGAAATAGGGCTAAACCCCACAATGTAAGAGACTCGTCCATTGGGATTTCTGTTCTTTTATTTTTAAACAAACTATGCTGGCTTATGATTCTGTTTACTTGTTGATGGAATTGTAGAATCCTTGATATGTGGCATTATTGATGTGTGGTAAATAAAACTGCAAATTTGCAAGCTTAGGATGTGATTTCCTTGATTATCTGAGCCTTGGAGCATGAGCACAATACAAGTTTTGGACTTAATACATTATTGACGGAAGGTGTATCAGATTGTGCTATTTTTGCTTTGAGTTTTGTCGCCAAGGTTCTGTTATTGGTGTTAGAATTTAATTATGGTTTATTTTGGTCAAGATTACCCATCATTGATACCAGAACAAGTAGGAACTAGGAACATAGTGGATCTAGGCTCTTAAACATAAAAGACTAGAAGAGATTTTAGTCATATGGGGGTGGGGTTGGGGGAGGGGGATGTTTTGGTGGCTTGTGCAGTGGGAAAAAGGCCAGCTTTGCAACGTAAGAGGTAAAATAAGACTACCTGCAGAATCATGCGGAACTACTAGCAATGTCGCTGCTGTTGTACTTGGGGGAAAACAAGTCTTTACAAAGCTCTCCATAGAATCTGCAGACCAAACCAATGAAGACTGGGCACTTCAGGTTCTTCCAACAGTAGAGAAGCTCTTCCACGTCCATCAAGTCCCTCAGATTTCCCCCTTCAACCATCATCTCTACCAAATAGTTCTCAAAACTCCTGCATGCATCTGCAACGTCCACATTACCAAAAGTGTTTACTTTACTGGCCCTGCAGGCCTTTATGTGCGTTGGAGTAACAGGTGATGGAAAGGGCTTTCTTTCATTCACTGCCTCAAAAACACTCATGAGCTCTCCTGGTCTATCCATATTTCTTGATTGCGTAGGCAAATGAAAACCTGAAGCAAATATGGCAAAAGATCTTTTCCTTGGACGAGTTTTTCCGACTTTGTTGCTTTAAGCATGAAAGCAGAGAGCTCTTTTAAAGACTGGTTTTCTGAGTTTGAATCTGAATATTAGAGATAGTTTTCTGCAGAGGCTGAGAAGCTTTGATTTGAAGGCAACTAACGCTTGAATTTGCATTTCCAATGATTGGGGATCAAGGAGAAGTGTTCTTGAAGAAACTGGCTTTTGTTGCTTTTAATGGCATGGGGGGATGAGTTGGTATATGTTCAGATGTATGATAGCACTGCCGGTTGGTGTACCAGAGAGAGAGACAGAGAAAGAGACGGATGTCAGTTACAGATTAGATATATGCATATTATATAGAAGATGATGTTATTGGTAGTTAACAGCCTTTCGTACTTGGCTCCACGTCCTGACTTCGGGAGGAGGAGTGGCAATTTGGCACCCAGTGAAATGAGCCCTCTTGTGTTTGGACTCTGGAGAACAGTCGGGACTTTAATTCTTTTTAACGAAGTGAAGTCTACTCCTGGAGATCATTCAAAATGTCAAGGAATTCTTAATGTTCCAACTCATGATGTGCTCCACTTGCAATATGTACAACCACCCAAAACGGTACTTTGGTGGTAATTTAAGGTGTTTTCTTTTGTAATGAATTGGGTTTGAGTCTTTTCACACTAAAATTAAAGTTCATTCAGTCTTAATAGTATTTTAATCCACATCTAAAGTACGGTTAATTGAGAGGTTAATTCAACTCTTGGAATAGTGTGTGAGATTTTATAGAAAAAGAAAAAATTCATGTCTCCTGTGCAACTTAAAATTTAACGAGTCTTTTCATTTAAACCCAAAAAAAAAAAAAAAAAAAAAATAATTCGCTCAAAGGTTCCAATTAAAGATTTCCCCAAGGGCCCAGCAGGCTGGTTACCTGTTGGATTCTAGGGCACATGTTTGCAAAATCCAGGTTAACAAAGCAGATCACAAACTGGGGCTGCACGTTTTCTTTCTGGCTCAAGCTCTAGACGATGTTCTGCTGTCTTTCGCAATGAGGCCGAAGCTTCGCCGTGGCCCAACACTGCAGCTTGATTTGGGCTTGTGCTTGTCCAAGAAAATGCCCCCCGAATTTTTTTTTTTTTCAACAAGGTAATGAAATATCAATAGCTACTCTGTTACTGAATAGGGAGAGATGAGGGACATCTAGGTTTTATCAGCATCACAAAATGGGGTATGCCAACGCACGTTAGGATGGAGTAGACTTGGCCGTGGGCCGGTTCCAGTTAGAGGGGAAGGTTGAATTGTAACGAACAATACGAAGAACAATTCCATTATTTGGTAGTTTTAATTTTTATTCCTTTTTTTTTTTTAGTTATGATTCAAATCCGATTGTCAACCTTTTTTAATATTGAAATATTAAAATTTTAATAGATCAAAGGAAATTTTAATTTAGTTTATTTTAAAATTTTGGAATAATTTTTTTTTTTTTTTTGGGTTTTTTTTTTTTTTGTGCATGAACCGCCGGTTCATCCGAAATGAGCTAGACGATTTGAGCCAATTTTGGTAATTTGCCATGTCAATTCCAGTCCAATTATGGGCCGAACCGGTTTGGTAATCGGGTCTAGATTGGGAATGTTACCTTTGTCGGCTGAAATCCTCGAATCAGGATAGTTGTAACATGGCTGTCTTTCAAAGGTAACGTCTTCTTTTGTTTCTCTCTTTGTTTTGTCTCTTTTTAATCTCATTTCAATGGCTTATTTTGTCATATCCAGTCCTGTGGATAGATATCATACATGTCTTTACTCTTCACACTCAGCAATTGTTGCTGCGTGATCTGGTCCTTAAGGTCTCAGTGACCTCGCTTAGATAGGTGAGCAGTTTTCTTTTTTTTGGGGGGGGAGGGGGGGGGTGTTGTAGGGATTAAGTATAAAATTTTAAACTTGAAATTAAAGGGAGTTATGTCAACTTGGGATATGTAGATGATTATCACAACAATGTTACACATGTTTTCTGGTTTCAGTCTTGGATTCCAGCAGTATCGTCTCTTAGCAGCATGTTCTAGTTAGTGGATTGGTTAAGCAACTAATGGGTTGTTATCACCCTATCTTCCCCCACACCCCGCCGGGGCACCCTCACAAAAAACAAAAAAGAACACAAGGAAAAAAAAAAAACAAAAAAGAGGATTTTACACAAAAATATGGAATAATATACATCCATTTTGTTTTTTTTTGGGGGGGGGGGTATTGCAACAAGGCAATATTTTTATACTAATTTCACCTTTACTGTAGTATAGTACAATATGAGCATATTTGTGTACTAAGTTCGCCTTAACGTTGTCTAACATGAGTGTGCCAAACTGTTTGGTGGGAAGTGGAGACTACTGACTGAATGTCCACCGCCAGGGACCAGGCATGTTTGTCAACAGGATATCAAACCTTAGAAAAAGGCCTGGAATATTGTCATTTGTGAACTGTGATCTCATGAGAAAGACAGCACTTAGTGGACATTTGGGTCGTAATTATTGCCTAAATCCATCGTCGCTGTCAAATCTGCTTTCTCTAAGCAAAAGATTAAGGGCCCAGAAAAATTGTTTCTAGTTCTTCAAGTTGCAGCAGCGTTTTAGCCGCTGGCTGTAGGCGTGCGTAAAATTGCATAAGCAATTAATGGACTAAATTGCTGAATTTAACTAACATTCTCAATACGTTTGTACTTTTCCCCTTTTATCGTTAATTGTAATTATACATTAAATGACTACAAATGTATAAGTAACAACGATAATTTTTATGAGCTTGATTTATTTTATTTCTAATTTTCATTGGTAGAAAATGTAGCAATCTCCCAAATCCATGCTACCAAGCTGCTGGTATACCCCGCTATAATAGAATATGGCTTGCACCTTTTTTTTTTTGTTTTTTCATTTACACAAAAAATCCCACCTTGGAAACTTTTGGTAGATAAATCCCAGATTTATAATATTGTGCTAATCTAGGGGCCACTTGGATTGCGAGCAAAAGTCAGAAAAATTACCCAAGCGTGAAACTTTTTGACACTTGGCGATTACAATGAAAAGCCCCTTCATTTAAACTTTTACTTTCACACATCCACACTTTGGAACTCTTTATATCTTGCTAGCATACTAAAATCTAAACTTTCAGGTATTAAAGAGAGGCAGGCACAAACCAACTGGGGCAGAGGGAGAGAGAGAAAGGAAGAGGGTGTCACGGTGACACAGGAAGAGAACAATTCCACATAAGATGGGGAATTACAGGTTTAGACTATCAGATATGATGCCAAAAGCCTGGCTTTACAAGCTCATTTTCATGAGCAAAAGCAGAAAGCAACATGGCTCTCAGCCTCTGAAGAAAAAACCACCCTCAACAAATACAACATCAAGAAAATCAAATGTTTCTCAGCAAAGATACTCTTACTACTACACCTCAGAACCTGGCATAGCTGATAAATGCTGTAATTCACAAGAAAATCCTGAAAGCTCAGATGCTTTCTTTCCTGATCCACCAATAAAATCATTCAAGGAAGGAAGCAAAAGGAAAACCATTTACAGGCCTTCTCCCAAACTTGTTTCCTCATCATTCTCTGCGGATTGTAGCTGTCACGCAGCACTCAACTCAATCTGGACTGAACTTAATCCAGCTTACTTTACAGGAAACTCTAGCTCTTCCCCGGAGAGTTCATCAGAGACTCATTTCCATGAATTCCGACTATCTCGTTCAGAGGAAGAAGATGGCATCGTTGTTCACGGCACACTTGATCATCAAGTAGCCTCCTTGTCGAGCTGCGGTAACTGTAAAGCTAGTACTTCAACTAATGATATTGTCATTGATGTGAATGATGAATTCTATCAGAAGGGAGATAAGTTTGGTGTGATCTCTGAGACATCGCTTTCCCATACATTGACCAAGCCAGCAGACAACAATCACAGGATCAATGAAGTCTCCAAGTTCCAAAGAAGTTCATCAAAGTTGGAAGAGACTAAAGCCCGTAGCTCTGTCTCTGTCAAGATTGCCAATGAGGAAAGCATTAGGAATCACAAAGAGCAAGACAACAATCATCCTACACAAATCTTCTCTGCAAAGTCTAATGGAATAAGACTCCGGTCCAATCCCTCAAAAATCTCCAGCACGAAAATTCGGGCCTATGCTCGTACAAGTGTACCACTGTCAAGAAAAAAGACCCTTTCAGAGAGCCTTGCAGTTGTTAAGTACTCAGTTGATCCTCAGCGAGACTTCGAGGAATCAATGATGGAGATGATCGTAGAGAACAATATGCAGTCATCAAAAGATTTGGAAGAGCTTCTTGCTTGTTATCTTTCACTCAATTCAAATGAGTATCATGATCTCATAGTCAAGGCCTTTGAGCAAATCTGGTTTTACATGGTTGATCTTCACTTGTAAAAAGTCTTCTTGATAATCAGATGCATAGATCATAGTCATTTATGTCATTGCTTCACTTCAAAGGTCTCTTTTCAGTATTTTTTGCATTTGATGATGAGGAACCTTACCCACTGAATGACTAGATAAACTCAGGGTTCATTGGCCCTCAGGTGGTGCCTATGGACAGGGCGGATTATCACATAGAAGTCTCCTGCACCAGTTAGAACATCAGAACAAAGTATACTAGCATCACCTAAGTAGTGATTGCTTAATTGCATATGAAGGATGCTTTGAAAGCGGAGCACAAAAGATTTAGATGTTGACTTTATATAAGCATGATCTCCAGCGCAAGAATTTGACTAAACAGGCTTTGTTGAGCTGTTCTGGATAAAGATTACTTTGATGATTACTCTGTGTCTAACTGTTAGTTAGCGATGTTATATCATGCCAACCAGCATTTCAATTGATCATTAACTTCCGTGTTTTTCTTTGAATTCAGCTTGCTAGACACCAAGGAGTGTAAAGTTCAGTGCTCATTATTACTTTTTCTATAGTTGTCTCATAAGTGATGCAATTGAAGTTCTTTTTGGGTCTTCAGCTGCAACTGAAGTTAATCTTCAAAGAGAATTGAAAACTGAGCAATAGGTGACATAAATCAGGGCATAAAATAAGAAGAATTATCTGGTTGACAGTCTAAACCTGCTTGTAAATTCCTATGCTCGTCAGAGTTGAATAGGTGCGTGAACGTCATAACCCATGCTATAGATGCAACTTTTACCTTATAGGTACCAATCAAGTTTCATCTTTTTCCACAATAGCCAAGTCATTGACAAAAAGGGTAATCATGTAGTACAACAAATGTATTGACTGAGATGGGAATTGTAAATCACTTCAAATGCGAGTAGATCTGTCCAGTGGTACTTCAGATATTAGATTGTACAGGACCACTGATGTTTTCAATTACGTGACAATTATTATAACATGCAGAAGAACTTAGTTGGTCGGATACAATTTATTGTGAAACAGGACTTGCAGGCTTTTTCATACAGATTGTTGCATACAAAGGTGGTTCCCTACGTGATTCCTGGTGGCGCATGTCCCTTTAGCTACATCAAGGATTGCCATCTGCACTGATGAGTTTCAATCTCGTGTTATTTCACTTGTTGCTGAGGATGGTGGTTAATTTCAAGTTACTACAAGGGCATGTTGTCTATTCCTTGGGCTTTTGGTTGATTTTGAGAAAATATTATGCATATGTTAAGGTATAATTTTTATGCTTATTTTCATAACAGAAAGTATGAATAAGTTTTAGAATGAATTGTGGTCCACTTGCCATTATAGCTTAGTTTGATACAATTATATATACAGCAGCCATTAAGCTTGTAGAAACTTTTATCATCTTACAGCAATAATGCACAAACACTGGAGTGGAAAGATTAAAATAAGTCGGCAATGCCTAGCCCAAGTTTTATTTTCTTTTTTTTTTTTATGTTATCTTTTCTAATTTTTTGGCTGAAGTAACTGTCAAGAACCCACTGAGTCCAGAAGTTTAAGCAGTTTGAACTCAAAACCTCAGAGTCATAAAGGCTTTGACAAAATGACAATAAACCGGACCTTTCAGGTTAATTGGTTTCTTGATAGTAACACTCTTAGTGCTTGCTATGAGCAAGTCCTCTATAAGTTCCAGAGGCCTTCCAAAATCCAAAGTTTTGAAAGAGAGAATCTATAGTACCTGAGGATCTGGAGTACAATTTTGAAGCTCTGGAAAGTGCCTAGCGACAAAAGGCCTTTCCACTGCTCCCAACAGGAATGCACAGTTATCTTTCTCCAAGGACCACAATACTGTGCATGCTACGCATTTAGAATAAAGCAAGGAGGACCACGCGAATGGGGGAGTAACCAAAAAGCTATTGGCCATTTGAGAATCTTATCCAAGACATTGCACTCGATAAGTCTCTTTTCATGCAAAAAACAGCCCTCAGGACTGGTTACTTTCACACACCTGCTGACATAAAGTTGCCAACCTTTCCATCTGATCTCAGTTTATCATCCAGTTGGAATAAAGTAAATCAAAAGATAGACTTTTTGCTGCCATCCGAACCTCCATGAAATTCAGAAACCACGTGTTAGGAAAAGGAAAAGATATGGGAAAAAGTTTGGGAGTATCATGATTCAGGCAAGGTTCACTAATCGAATTTTTTAACACAATTTTCCAGTAAAGATATCTACAGTTTCAAAGTTTAATTCTTTGCAATGATGTACTGTAAAAACACAGCACGCTGCATCGCATGATTTGACATCAATCTTGCCTCACTATGATCACACAATAATAAATTCCAGCCTATTCATGACCATTGACTTACTTCATAGATGTTACTTTACAAGAAAAAAAGGAAAAAATGAAGCCTAAAGTGCACATTCATGAATTAAGCTGGACTGGATATAGATAAGTCTATTCCTTTCAGAAGGTATATAGACTTGTATGCTAGAATTCCCTAGAGCCTGAGCTAAAGGACTGATAGAATTCATTCCTCAAATGAACAAGACATGCTAATAAAAATAACTCTCTGGAAAAAGGTTATCTTGCCAAATTCATCCTCAATAATTGAACATTTTTGTGAAAAGTCAGTCAATCTTGCATTTACATCCAGACAAAAGGAGTAGGGTCAACTATACTCAGCGCTTGCAAGAAAGAGAATGGATCAATATATGTCAAGTATGCAAGATATTTTTTTTAAAAAAAAAAAGGTACTAAAATTGGTTTATGCACCCAGAGTCCCGTACATCACACCAGGATAGGATGCATGCATTGATGTATCCTGGATGACAAAATACCTGATTTGTTATTTTTGAAGACAAATACACATGTAATTTGCTTGTTGCAAAAACATAGCTCAGTGATCTCTGTCGTTTATTTTAAGCAGAGTATTGTTTAAACAGCACACAAGGTATTAGTGCTGTACCAAATAGATATTTACACTGGATTCTACATAGACTCTACTTCTTAATTGAATTATTGTTACAGGACCACCCATTGTACCTGATACTGGAAAGTGACTTGTGAGCAAGCCATAAAAACATAATAGTTGGTAGTTTAAGCATTTCTCAGGTCTTCTTTATGCGACAAAATTGTCATTCCCCTTGCTTAGTTACAGCTGCTAAGCAGCAGATCTAATGTTTAGCTTCTTCCATTCCAGGTCCGCTGTGATGCACTTTTAGAAACACCAGGAGGTGCCTGAAAACCAATTTTTTCCACAGCACCTACTGTCTTGAACATTCGTCTCTTGCTCACTTCTTCAACCAATGACTGGTGCAGCAACTGACTATGAACATCCATGAGGGACTGGTTCATTGTTGATGTGCAGCTGTCAATCACCCTTCTGCTTTTAGAGATACAAGCTTTATATTGTGTCCCCAGCAAAACATTGCAGTGTTTGTAGGCATCTCTAGCAATTGCCTGACCAATATGAGAACTTGAGTTGTCTTGAGGACTAAATCTTGTCACATGGGAAATCCTTGTAATAGGATGTTTGTCTCTGCTCATTGAGCTCATCTTGCATTTGTGGTCATCCCTAGAAACATATTTCAAGTTGGAATATGATCCTGAGTGTAAAGAGCTTTGAGAACTGGTATCCTCAAACAAACCATCTGCAGCAACATTAATTTCCAATTGGCATTCTGATTCTTGCTTACATTCAAGGACAGACAAAGATGATGAATTGATTAAGGATTTTGAAAGAGACAGAAGCATTTACAAAACTCTAACCAGAGAAATTTCCAATGTTCTAGTCCTTCTTCAGGGAATGTGCCAGGCCTAGGCATTTCTCAAGAACAATAGTTAAGGACCTGGGACTACCACTTGATTCTGGGTTCAATGTGAAATTTGTTATGGATTAAGTTACAAGAAATTTTTATATGAAAAGAATTGTTCAGTATAACTTTAAACAAGTTGTGGATTGGTAGTATATATACCATGGAAGAGGAGAACCAGTTGCACTGTCTAGTGGTAGAGTAACTAGACTCTTAATTCCAACAACTAGAATTCAAATCCTGACACCAATAGACCAAACAAAAGACCTCAAACAGATTTGATATGTCTGGTCTTTCATCAATGTGACATCCTTCTGTGTACATGTTCATATTCTTTGAGCTTATCTTGAACACGCAAGTCAGGCAGCCTGCTTTTGCCCCATTCCTCATAGGCCATTGTTAGATATCTATGGTCCCACCATGTGAAGACTGTGTTAGAATGCCTAGCCTTGTATTGGGGCATAATTCCGATCAGGTTGTGGAAAATCATTTATTTGGTTGGTAAAGATGGCTATAACTTTGATGCCTCGAATTCAAATTTAGATAAACCAAAGGCAGTATTCACCAGCTGAGCCTTTGATTGTTGCAGCCATCTGGTGATTCTAATAGGCAAAAGTGCTACTGTTGTTAAAGCCAACATCACAACAACGAAGAAGCACGAGAGACATACCTTGGAGGAAATGTGTTGTTAAGTCAGATATGGATGCCAGAGACGATGAACATGAGGAGGGAGAGCGGAAAGGATTATCATGGCCATCATCTTTTTGGTGATCGAATGTACTATCAATGTCAGGAAAGTCCCATTTCTTCCAGTTTGGGACCAGAACTGAAATCTCCCCATCAATCATTTCAGCAATTTCATGTGGCTCCCAGTCATCTATTTCTAGCTCCTTAACCATCTCCATTGCAACATCCATTGGTGTGTCATGTATAATGTCAAAAGGGAAGTAGATGTTCCTAGATGAACCTGCAAGACAATGCAACAGGAGTATTTTTTAACGCTTTTAAGGACTTAACTCAAACACAACCCCTGACAGAAACGAATAATCAATTGACAGGCTAAGAATTTTGCTGAAGTGTCTCAAAATTCAAAAGAAATCAACAATGAAACTAGCAGAAGAAGGAAGAATCAAAGACATACCGTCATTATTAGCAATTTTCACTTTAAGAAAGATGGTATCATCAGGATTTAGCTTTCCTGTTATTGTCATATCTGTCCTTCGTGGATCATCATTCAATTGCAATTTCTCCATTTCCCTTTCATTCAGAAATGGCTTCTGACTTCTAAGCCTTGAAAGAATTGGTATTTCATCTCCATCAAATGCTAGAAATGGATCAAGCAATAACTCTTTTGCTGACAATCTCTTTGAAGCAGCTACTAAACATTTTCCAATAAATTTTTGTGCTTCAAAGTCTTGAATTCTGTAGAAGGCAGCTGGAAGCTTTCCCTGCACAGCAAAAATCTCCTGAAGGTCACTCTGGCTTATCAACAAATATAAAATTGATAGAGAAACTGAGATTTACCGAGGTGACTTTCTTGTAAATTTGTGCTGGATTAGCACATTCACTGTAAGGGTATTCAGATGTAAGCATCTCTAAAAGACACATGCCAAATGAGTAGACATCAACTAATTCATTGTAATCTTCTTCATACAGTTCTGGTGCCATGAACTCTGGGGTGCCTACAAACATTTAGCAACTTATGATTGTGATAACTGTTGGCACAAATGACCATATTGTCATTTCTGTTTGGAGCAACAAGGGCATAATTACAGTACCTATAACACTGTGAGCTGATTTGGAATCCCGGAGAATTGCTGCAAGGCCTAGATCACCAATTTTCACTTGCCCAAGATGGCCATTGACAAATATATTGTCACATTTTAGGTCTCTATGAATTACTGGAGGTTCATGGCTGTGTAGATACACAAGGCCTTGTAAGATTTGTCGAGTCCAGGTTTTAATGGCTCGGATGTTCACTTGCCTATATTTCTTCATGTATCTGCAAAATGACAGATAGTTACTAGCCTGTTCTCCCTATTTCTGGAAAAAGCTTATTATTTTGTCAAATTCCTATAGCATAGCTAAAATTTTCTGTTTTTTTTTTTATCAGAACTGAACTATTGTTGCTTGAATTAACAAATGTGCCCAACTGAGTTTTAGGCTGCATCCTGAATGTTGAGATATGAGAATAGTTGGCAAACTCTGAGCTGGGAAGAAAATTACTCTCTGAGAGTTCCTGAGGTGAACATTTCAGTGATGAAATTGAAGGTCTTTTGCCGGACATCAATCCAAGAGGTGTAGAAACGTATGATAGAGTCATGATTGAGGGTGCTGAGAAGGTGAACCTCTGAGTACAACCGCTCCAAGTCATCAGGTTTTTGAAGAACCTGATTGAGTTTGACCTGGTTCCATGCCACCTCCATTCCATGTAGCTCATCAATTGCCTTGTATACCGTTTTCATTGCTCCTTGGCCAAGAACTTCATCAAACTACTCATGTCAAACATAGATTTCACATTAAAACTAATCCATCTATTTTCAATTATGCTACTAATCAAGTAATCAGTCATTTGACCAAAGTGACAAACCATCCATGTTATATATTAGTGAATAAAAGCTTGCAAACTGTAGCTATGTTGACAAGCTGTGTAAAAATATAAATTTGGAATGAACAAATGCATCATCAGAGAAATTCAGCTCAGGCTTAAGCTGCTAGCTGAGTTCTCACAGGATTTTCCATTTTGATCTCCAACAAACATATCATTACTGTCATAGGCAATTAACCAGTATTATCCTGCTGACCTTGTTGGCCTTTCCTGCTGTCACCTTAAGATCGCTGCACATTTCTCAAATATATGCCATTCATTCGTTTTTCATTTCATTTATTTATGACAAGCAATCCATTTGTCTCTAAAAGTTTCTACAGCTACAGTTGGTTGATTCTCTCTCACTTCCTCTTTGATAAGAGTTTCCTTTTGTGCACAAACGTTAGACAAAAGCAATAGACATTAACATACAAGATTTATGCATCAGTTCATGAACTCCATCATTCCAAGACCTTGTAAAACTTATATGCTTGTCTCTATTTCTTAGTTTAAAGTCTTGCTCAACAATGAAGGAACTGATCTTATTTTCATTATAATTACAAGGATCTGCTTAAACCTATTGTCACTCCTCTTCTAAAGCAGATTAATGTCAGTTAAAGCTTATAAAAAAAAAACTTTTTGATATTCTTTTCTTACTGAACCACTCATGTACAATACTTCCAGAAATTGAATCTTTTCATGTCAGTTCAAAAGTGCATTACAACTTACACATATAAATGAGAGCAGATAGAATCCATGCATGGACAAGATTTATTTAGACTATGCATACAATTTTTATAATAACTCATCAGTTTTACTCGTACCATTGGTGAAATGATAAAAATAACCCAATCATTGATATTAACAATATGTTGCATGTCATCAAAGCCCTGACAATGACCAAAATTTAGCCTACTTTATTCAAGGCACGATGGCGACTTTCCTGACTAAACCAAAGCAAGTCTACCCCAGTAAAGTATTGAAGTGTGCTGGACATGACAGAGATGTGCTTGCATGTAGAAAAAAGAATTTTCAGGAACTACTATAATAATGTTTGAACCATTCAAGTTAAAATGATTGGGTCAGCTATTAATTAATACTCATCTCTATCATTAATTTTTTTAAAAATTTTTTTCTAATATTTTGAGAAAACCAGAAACCTGTTTCAAATTTTTGAGAACCTGTGTGCCGTGGCATCAGAAAATTGCCAGTAGTTTGTCTTTACTTTACTTCTCAGGATAATCCCAAAAGCCATGCAGGCCGAGAAACCATCAAATAATTGGAATTCCAGTGGACAATGGTTTCAAAAATCCTAACAAAACTACATATCACAGCAATAATATTCTAATGGCTCTGACCATGGCTCAAAATCAACACCTTCAGCACTAGAAATAACTCTAGTACTAATGAAATAAAACTCATTGGTTTAAATCCTTCTTTCATATTCTATGCATGAGAATTACAGCATCTAAGTGAAACAATGTATTCCTGGATTATATATGGAGGATAGAAATGCATGCAAATATGCATCTAGCTACTAAAAATCATATTAAGAACTGATATACGGTACAAAAAAAAAAAACTAACCTTGCCATACCGGCCTGTAGGATCGGTTTCAAGGTATCCATTATTAGTCTTGGCTTCATTGGAGTACTGTCCAACTTGCTTTCTCTGCATATCTAAGCTACTTGAACTTCAACTTAATTGCAAATTTTTGTGGGAAGATACTAGAAAAGACAATTAATTTTCAAAACTTCAGCTTTATAATACTATTGGAATAATATTCATATCAAAGAAGATGGCTTTATATATATATACAGAGTACTTTAAATTCGGGGCTTTCCTTCATGATTTTCGTAAGAGAAGACACCAAAAAGGAGCCAGAAAAGCCTTGAATAGTCGATCCATAGCATGATCCATGCCATCTCCACAACACCATGTGAGAAGTCGTATGCCTTGGCAACCATTTGGAGTGGAACGAAAACTACTTTGGGGAGCTAGAATCGACAAAAAGACAGTATGGAAGTGGAAAAAAAAAAAAAAATCGAAAAGAAAATGTTAATTATGAAAGGATACGCCTTTCTTGAAAGTTGAAATTCTGAAAATCTTAAAACCCCAGGACAGGAGTTTTGGTGGGGTTGGAAAGCAAATATTGTTTGCAGGCAAGGACAATATAGGCAATAACCTTATATATATATATATATAGCAAGATACTACAAATAAAAGGATTTATGCCAAAAAGTGATGATAGTTTAGGGAGTGATGGGTTTCTGAATTTGAAGCATCTGTGGCCACCCTTTGTTGGAAACATTGATGGAGATGGAGAAATTCCCAGAAAGCTAGACTTCAAGCTGACATCCTATACAGCGTATGAAAGGAGAAAGGAAAACAATTTTTAATATGGGAGTTTGGGAGAGAACCTGCAAAGCAAAGTGCAAAGTGTTTGTTTTCGTATTAGGATTTAATAAGAGACACCTGACCTGACATGGTCGATTACACTTTCACATGAAGGAAGGAATTTAATGTAGAGACAGAAACTACACGAGCAAAGCAAGAAGGAGTGGTGGGGCCTTAACATAATGGGCAATGCGGTGGGTGCGTGCGTTTAGTGACGTTCTTATGGTTTTCTGCTGTTTATTTCTTTCTATTGTAGTCGACAACTGACTTTTCAATTTTTAAACTTCGTTAATGCAGATTACTTGAAAACATCAATCTAGTTGTGCTATTATAATTGTTTCAAATATATATTTAATTTATAATTTAAAATACATCTAAATCACTTAATTCATATATATATATATATATATATTTTGGTGATTGTTTTAAATTAGTCTAACTCGTAAGTGCATGCATCTCTTATTTTTGTTCACAGGAATCTCATCTTGGAACAAAAGGCGATGTTTTCATTGAATATTTCACTAATTTCGGCGTGGATAACATGTTTTTGAGTGATTAAGCACATTGAATCCTATCAAGTGCAACAAAGAAAAACCAGAAAGAACCAAAACTCAAAACAAAAATGCAGCATGTCAAGCTTGACCTCTGATGCAGCCAAGCATGCTTCAAACGAAACCAAGCTCAATGTATGGCCCCAAGGCGAGTTCAGAGATACACGGCTTTCCCTGTATTAATTGCAGGATTGACGTTTTTGACGTTCTCCTTCTGAACTTGACATTACTTTTGTCAGCTGAATTTGCATTGGTCTTTGCCGTCAATGATCACACAAGAGAACGCGGATTGGGAGAACTTTCATCGATAGAATCCTCGTAAAGGATAAAGGTAGATTACAAGAGTCAATTCAGTGGTCAAAGCGTATTATTAGCATTATATATTTAAAGAAGAAAAACCATCTGACTGACTTAACTTTTAAAAAGTCACAAATATAAAGTAACCCATCAAAATTTTTCATGTTTTAATTTTTATGAAAATAACCAATCATATTTTCTGAAAAATCTTTGTTTTTGCTTGTATACCATCAACTTATACTGACGCAATAATGCTCATTTTGGAGAGATACACAGTTACTCTTGGGATGCTTCAAGCAAGAATCAAATTGAAAAGGAAAGGAAACTGTTCTTTTTACCAACTGGATATTATTCATAAAAGTCTATCACTTTGCTCATTGGTCAAGTTTAACCAAGTCTTTTCCTATATTTATTTATGTTCTCAGATTGAGAAAATCCCCATTTTGATGCTGATCATAGTTTAAAAGTTGGATTTTTGGTTACCATTTATGTTTTTTTTTCTTTTTTTGCAGCTTGAATTTTTGACCTTTATCCGCGCAAAAATGAATGTAAGAACTTGTGTCTGCAGACACGTTATAGGAGAAAAATATTCTGTGAAGTAGGGTGGATCGTGGAATTTAATGCAAGAAAAAAAATTTGTAAACATATTATCCGGTAAATATATTGTGATTTATATTATATAGATCGAGTTGAGTGTTACATAAATTATAATATTTGATATCATATAATTAAATTTTATAAAAAATATATATATACTACCCGGTGATTTTTATATAATATAAATGACGCTGTGTCTATTATACGGTATGTTTACACAGTCAGGTCCTTAATTCAAATGTTAGTTGGGATGGCAATTTATAAAATCCCTTAGATGGAAAGTTTTAAATGCAATTTTCCAGGCAACATTCTTGGAAAGTTCGTCTTAAAGATTTGAAGGAGAATTTCTCCCTTTTGGGAGCGAGATCGAATCATTGTACCTATCTAAAATTATACGAGAAAAGGCAATCTTCATTTGTCGCTTTTGTTCTTTTGACTTTTCTCTTGGCATCATACATGATTGTTACCATCTTTTAAGCAATCCAGCATTATCAACATGATGGTTCCATTTCAATTATAACTGAGACAAAACATCAAGATTTCGTATCTTTAGTCTTGAATTACCAACTCAAAAAAGCTTCTCGAGGTATCTATACAATTTTTCTAATAAAATCCCATAGAAACGGTCAATTTAATGTATTCTAAATGTAAGCCAATATCTTCTAATTACATCTTTTCCTACTTACTGCACCAATTTTTAGTATTTAGTATTTTGCATTGGTAGGGTTTTTGTCCGAATTTTTTTTAGCAAAATATATATATATATATATAAATTTTTGTTTGATTTTAATATTCATAAATCTAAAATTTTATTATTTTGTTTTCAATATTTAAATTTATTTTTGTCGAAAGAAAATTGTAATACAGAAATTTGGACCAATAAAAACAATACATCAGATTAATTAGACTACCGTCTGATATGGTTTTCCAACTGCGAGACTGCGGCGGCTGCTTTTTGTTCTTCTTATCCTCGTGAATAGCTTCTTTCAATCATGGAGAAACCTTGTCCACGGTATACCTATAGTCCTGCAAAATGACAGGTCTCACTTGATTGTCAACCATTGATTAAACTACTTAGTACGTGAGCCATCGGAATGAAAATTGCGAATTGATTTTATTAATAACCGTGACCTCAGCTTTTGGTTTGACGTACAAAGAAGGTGAAAGGTTTGAATTTGAATTGTAAGTAATTGAGTTCAAAAGCTTTCAAACTTCTATCCCAATATCTTCATTGCTTCGATTGACCAAAGATTTGCGAACATTAACCAATCGTTTAGATCTAACTTCAGGGTTATTTGCCTGCCTTTTGCATTTAGTTTAACTAGAATACAAGAAAGAATGGAAAATGGGAATTTATCACTTTAATTAAATAAACCAAGTCAACACCCTCCATTTTTTTTATTTTTTTAAAAAAATATACACGATGAGTATATTGAATTTTTTCACCTTTTCTTTTTTTTTTTTTACATATCTTATTCAATCAATTTTATATATATATAAAAAAAAATCTCCCCACTTAAATACTTTTAAATTTAAATAAATTTTCTTGTATACTTAACTAACACCTTAGGCGGTAACATCCTCCGTTATTGTAAACAGTTTTCAATATAATTCTTTTTTAAAAAAAAAAAATTCAAAATTGTAAGCTTTTCTTAAATTTTTAGTTTTTTTTAATTATTTTTCATGCTAAATTGACCTATCTTGCACCGTGACAAAGACAATATAATGCCTATAATTTTCCAATATAAATAACTACTATTAGGACGATAATTAAAAAAAAATGTTCTTAAGATTAAATAAAAAAATTTCATTTAAAAACGAATAACAGTAAAGAGACTCAAATTTGAGTTAATATAGAAAAAATTACACAGGATCACTACTAAACTATCATTTCATGTGGTTGAAGTTTTTAATTTATTTGTATCAAAACATACCCCCAGGCCAGCACCTCCTGAAACAAACTTTTTTAATTTCTTTTTCTTTTCCCATTCCTGTCAGTAAAAATGATAAAATTTTCTTTTCACTCGATAGATCTATCGTTCAAACCGTGAGTCTCACAACATGCAATTTATACGTACTTACATATGAGAGTTTAATCCCAAAATTCAAATAATTCAAAGTAAGAAGTTAAAACTCTTAATAAACAAAAGTGTTGTTTCTTTTCTGTGGTGAGAGCAACTGGGGCCACGTCACTGGCGGTAACATTATTTTGGTAACTATTTCTTCCATTTTCGTTTGTCTGTGACCTGACCTGTACATCGAGCCCACCATCAAGTGGTCCCCCTAGTGGGGGGACCTCAAATAATGGATGGAGAATTTGAAGTTGTGGAGTTTGCCGAGTCCTGTCCCGGCTGTGGATAGGAGTCAAGTTGTGGAGTTTTCTGTGACTGTTAATCATTCAATGTAAAGTTCGATCCACCAGCACCCTTCGGGATTACAGGTTTTGAGGATGAAGGATATGCTTCCATTGAATCCCATTGGCAATTGTGCAGGTACTAGGGAATTTTCTTTCCCCTTTAGACAATTGCACCCCGTCGTGCAACACATCACACCAAATCTTCTTTAGCTTTTGGTTGCTTGGAGTACTATCAATTTCTTATTTCCTTTTTTTGGTTAATTGACACCAATAGCATCTCAAACTCGAAATTACTATTATCATCAATAACCTTTGTTGTGGGAGAATTTAGAATGATGACACAGACCAACAACCTTTTGGCTTTATATACATTTGTCTGACTTGCAAGTTACATCTTGTATTATTTGGGTTTTATTATTATTTTTTATTTTGTATTTATTATTATTATTATTATTATGATGCAAAGCAATTTCAGTACTTTTTCAAGCACATGAAACAAGGGTTTGTACCTTTCCAAGAGACTTTGATAGTTCTGCAGTCACTCACCAATGGTGATTTGTTTGAATTGCGTCTTCTAATAATAATATTGTACATTGAGCTTGATGATTATCTCATCCATTTGTTGATTAAAGCAAGGTTGTTATCAATGGATTTAAATAGTAATATACATATTTATCGGCCCGAACAATTCTCAACCTTATTTGTTAGGACGAATAGAGATTTTAAATAGATCTGAAAAAATGGGTAAAGAGGGCTAACATCTTACAGCCAGAAGCCAAAAATAAGGTTGACAATTAACGTGCCATTGTCATTGCTGACTACTATTTGCTGTGCCCATCCTCATTGCTTGTTTCAATCACGGAACATATTCAGACAGCAATAATTAAGGCTCTAGCATAGCATCCTCAAACTTTACAAGAACCCAAATTTAATTAGATCGGCTACATAAATTCTTTCTCGCAATTCCAATTGCTCTATACTCACAACAAGAAACCCAAGGTGTGGTTGGATCCCTCAAAGGGGTATCTTAAGATCCTCAAGCTTTATATTATGCTTATTAGATCCTCAACAATTCAACCTAAAGACCCATCAATGGATATTAACTTCCAACTTCTTTTCTCAAACCCCCCACCAAAGGCTGCTAAATCTGCAGCCCAAAAAGCCTGTAAGCCGAAGACAGACGCTGCCGCTTCACTCAGTTTCTTGGCCATCATCATCTCTACATAGCAGACTTCTAGTTTTAAACTTGAGCCCAAGTATACAGTTGTACAGATCAAAAGCTTTTAATGGCAGAATACATGAGAAAGAGAAATTCTGACATTTTCATAAGCATTTTTTCGCTGAATAACTCATGAACTAAGAGTTACGAAAATGTTATCATCTCTGATATAATTCTCGACAATTTCTCAGTTCACTAACAATGTTCAAAATTTGCCACCACTGGAACCGAAAAGCTTGTACACACAAGATTTCTGTGCTGACTTCAGAGTAAAGCAAACTAGGCAAATATCAACTGATATGTATCCCCAGTCATAGCAAAACGTATAAACGTGATAGAGGGGAGCTAGTTTTAGCAGAAGAATGTACAAGATGCACTTCTCAACAACTTAGTCACAAAAAGAGACCCAAAAAACAACCCAAAAAAAAAGGTAAAAGAACAAAAGGCAAGTTTTCCCTAATTCTTTGCTAGTTGTTAGCATCTAAATCTATGCTCACCGTCTTTTATCATATGCTCCAAACCGTCCTTCAAAATGACAAAGGAGGAAACTCAGCTTCATCTTTCAAATGATATGACTGCTGCGTGTCCCTAAAATCCAAAATCAAAGAGAGCTAACAAAGTTTCATTGGGGACATACCAAATCAGGAGCCAAAAGCCTGTAAAAATATCAAATAGATATCTTCTTCAATCAACATGGAAATTCTACGTACGGTGTTACCTTTCTTTTTCATTTTCTAGTGCTAGTTTGGGGCTCTGTCCTGTCCTTGTCACAGTCCTTGAAGCAGATGCCTGAGGGTATGAGGCACTCAAATCTGGCCAGTCCATAGTTTCTGGCTGGGCAACTTCCTGTGCATTAAGGCTCTGAGGCCCAGAATCAACCTCCTCTAGAGTGTGTAAGGAGCCATTGGCATTGGAAGATCCACAACCATGTTGGGGACATTGTTGAGGAACTGATAATTTGAGTTTTCCATTGCCTAGAGGTGGATACTCTGCCTCTGAAATATCATGGCTGTGTTCAGATGAACTTGTGGCTTTCGGGCTTGTAGCCAAACCATTGGTATTACCATGTTTGTGCAATTGGCTATGAATACCTGTAACTAGGTTCCTTCCTCTTCTTGGGGAAAACCTATCCCTATTTGAGTGGTAACTCTGCAAAATTATAAGCCAAAAATGGAATTCTGAGATCATTGAAGAAAAGGAGTTCCATGCCGATACAAAATATCAAAAGAAAATAAAAATGGTTCAAGTTACAGTCATCAGGTGAGAATACCACGTTGGGAATATATGTTCCTGTTCCTCGTCTTTTTTCCTTTTCTTCATAATTAGAAGCAGCATAAAATGGTGCCACTTGGTTTGCAGAGTATGGTTGTCGTCCCAAAACAGTATTTGTATTTATCTGAGGATGAACATTCTGCTTCAACTGTAAGGATTGACGGGCAGTTTCCCAATGACTCTTATTTGATTGAGGTAAAATGAGAGGACTGGGCAGCACATGTACAGAAGAACCATTCAAATGAAAATTTCGAGCATATTTCACACTCCTCACATGGCTATTGTAATCACCAGTGAGGTCCAAAAAGGATTTCAATGATTGAGGATTTCTGGAAATTCTGGCCAAGTTTCTTTCTCCTAATAGAAAGTTCTCTAAGGCGTAATTGGCAGGGACGGAATTGACTGAACCAATAGAAACTGTACCCACATGACTAGTACATGAACAGGCTGAATCACTACTCACAGAATAATCAGCTAGACCGGAATTTGCTGAATCAAGAGAACCTACACCTTCATGATTACATGACCAAACTGAATCATGAATGTCAGAACTATTCTCTTTCAGTTCTGACTCTAAAGAGCAGGACATCTGATCAACAGTGGCAAAATCTCTCACCTTTTCTCTACAAGAGATCCCATTTTCAATTTTTCCATTTTCCTTGCAGGCACCAGAGGAGCAAAGAGGAGGACAATTATGAGATTTTGTCAAACCAGGCACACTCAAACCTCTGTCATTATACTGACCAACAGTCAATTTAAAAACTCCGTTATCTTCACACTGCAGTGATAATGACGGTGATAAAGGATTCTCAGAAGCTCTATGCCTATCCAAAGTATTTTCAAAGAACTTGTTGAGCTCATTAGCTATCTTATCTCGTGGCAACAAAAGAACTCGGCCAAGCTTACGAGCCCCATACTTGAATGCACTCCGTATTCGGAAAAAATTACCTGAAGCCAACCCATGGTTCCGTCATTATGATGAGATAACCCAAACACATAAGACAGGAAGCTATTTGGTACACTACCAGAAAAGAACTGCCAAATACAAGCAAGCAAATAAAACTAGGTTTTCAATTGCATTCATTTGGTGCCTCAGAAGTAGAAGTGTTTACGTTGGAACCAAAGTCAAAAAAACAAAGGGCTTTATCAAGTAGTAGCAATGCCACTGTATTGTATTGTGATAAGTGAAGTAGTGAACCACGCATGATAAGTGCCATGATGAATGATCCCCATCATCAGCAGGTCATGATCACCAGGTGACATTACAGAAAATATTTTCAACAACATGCTATAATTTAAGGTCAATTGCATCACGTGATACAACTTTCTTATTTATTTTCAATTATTGCACCTTCTTTTATTTTTTTTTACTACCAGATGAAAGGAAAAGAGCTCCAAACCTCTGTTGACACTGCGACCGAGGTTATTATTTTCTTTCAGTGGGTCAATAATGTTAAGATACTTCTGTGGAAATGCCCGCGTGTTAATCTCAAGCTTTGTGGATGAAATTGAGAATTCCTCCGCACATTTTTTCAGAAAGTCATCACTAAGCAACAGTTCACCCCTCCCATTTTCAAGTGGCGGAGCTGAAAGGAAATAGAGGATTCAACCAGATTTCCCAGAGTCAAGGCATCTCATGTCAGAAAGAAAAACAATACCTCTTACCAACAATATCAGGCAGAGCAGACTTGCTAACTGGCCCATTTAAACTCACACAATAATTGTCCCAATCAAACTTGCTGAAATAATCCAGAAATCTATACAAAACCTATAGAAAAAGATGGCAAATACACTTAGATACTCATGGGTACACCAGGTGCATACTCCAACATTGAATTCATTGACACTATGCATACATTATATATTGAACACATGTATGCTGTTTGTGCAATGCATCTTTGGTTTCAAAAAGTACTTACTGTCAAAGGCCCATGCAAGGAAGAGTGAAACTGATTGAAAATATACAGGACAAGTGTTTCTAAAGCATAGGTTGAAATCAAGCTGTGATGAGCACCAAGAATCCGACTCTCATAATAGCACCACGCTTTTATCAAAATAATGCTGCGTTTAAAGAGATGACCCTTACCAACAAGCCGGTCAACCTGCAAGAAAAATAAGTTACATGAAAGATCCCTAATACTTAAAAATCAGAAACAACCAAATTCAAACTGCACAATGCTTGTGTTACAGTTTGATCCATAATTGATCAAATAACCCAATTATTAAAAAACCCTACTGCCAGATGGATAACTTAAAACCACATAGTTAACGATACAATACAAACTCATCTATGATTTGTAGGTTGAAAGTGAAGAAGATAACCTGCTCAAGAAAACATAGGGTATAAAGTCCGCCTGTTTGATTGAAGGATATATCTACTACAACATTCTGCACAATGCATTTTACAAGCTTAACCTGCCAGCAGAAACCAAAATCAATCAGATGCAAAGAGGCAAGGAAGCAAGTTACATAAAATTTAGTCTCTTGCAAATAACCAAATGAGTTTCTCCACTTGAAAATATCTCATGGCTATCCAAGTAAGTGCAAATAATTCATCAACATTAATCAGAACAAGCAGGATTAATGCAAGGAGAGGGGTATGCATGTTAAAAGATGCCAAACATTTCTCTTTCTGCAAATCAATGAGATATGACTTTCACACTTTGATTGCATAATAAGTGCCAGCAGACATTGGTGCACATTAGACACAACACAAGCAAAAAAAAAAAGATTGCACATCGAAAACATTACAGGCGGCATCTTAGTTCCTCCACAAGAAACACAACTGCTTTGGAGCAGATTGTAGAAACAAGACATTTAAGACAGGAAAAACCTCAGCATCAATATGATGAACATCCTTTACTTCATATGGAGCATCCTCATTATGCTCTTCTCCCCTCAGAACAGCATAAACATCTGTGACCATGGCATCCTCAAAGGCAGGACTGCTAATAGCAGTCAGATCAATATCTCCATCTGGGAGATAAGTCTTTAATGGAACAGACCCATAAGGAAAAACCTGGAAATTATGAAAATGAAAATTTAAACTTGTGAGCACTCCAGAAAAGTGGAGCTATGAGCCATCAAAATTTACTTATGGAGGATACTACAAGTAAATTGTTGAAAAACCAAGAACAACTGTATACACAAATCATGATTTGATCGGCTCTCAAAAGAATGAAGCACACAAAAATTTGCAACTGAAGTCTACACACGGTGAACAATCATGACCGCTGCACCTCAAGGTTTTTACTGATTAGAGCAAAACCATATCAACAGATGACACTGCACAGGACAATTATTCAAAAGAAATTATAATCAACACAAAAGAAGTAAAGTAGTCCAAGTTATTTCTCCCCTCACAGCCTCTCTCTCATCCATATTGTTCAGACATTTCTTCATTCTACAACTTCGCTTAACGTCAAACTCAATAGGTACCCATTTTCCTAGGACTACTAACTCAGCTAGTTTTGCTCAATTTCCATCTAATCAATTGAATTCTCATTTTTTATGATAAAGAATTGCTTGCTTCCAAGCCCCAAGTTGCTAGCACGGCCCCCACTACCTTAGCACCCAATACTTCTAATTTTACAATAGGGAACATTATATACTACCAATACCAACTAGATCTTCACCAGCATCTCAGCATGAAAATTAACAGAAACCCACTCTTAAGCCTTCCTAAACTTCAAGCCAGTGCAAGAAACAATGCAAATCATGCAATAACGTTGAAAACCCACATACACTATGCACTTAACAAAACCCAGAAAATTTAGAAAATAATTCCAAGGGGAAATTAATCAAAGCAGTGACCTGAATGCCAAGCGAGGATATAAAGAGACGGTTGACGTAGTCAACGACTCCCGTCCTCTTCCAATGAGCGGACGCAGTGGGGTGAATTGCATCAATTACCTCGCGCGCCGCTTCCTCTGCGGAATTCCAACTCTCCGCCCCAACTGATTCTGGATCGGGGTTCGCCGCCGACGACGACGACGACACGGCCATCTGGACCAATCCAGAACAAAGCCGATCCTCCCCGACCAAAACGTCGCCATTCGGAAGATCACCCATCATCCCAAAACGGCAACCAAATAGCAAAATTACAACAACAACACCGCCACCACCACAAAGATCGGACTCGACAACCTTACAAAAGAGAAACCGAAAAAACGCAATGAAACGCAAGAACTGAGCAAAATTTCTTCTTTTTTTTTATTTTAATTTTTTGGTGGAAATTAAAGGGCCATTTTTCTATTATTATTATTTCCCTTCCAATTTAAAGAGGCGAAAATGGAAAATTAGAAAAGGAAAAGAAGATGAAAAGAAAATTCACAAAAACCCTCTCTTATTCCTAAACCTCTAACCTTCTTCTTCTCTTTTCGTCTCTAGCAATTTAACAATTTTTTATATATATTTTTTTAAATTTAATTCTCTCTATCTCTCTCTTTGTCTGTTTTTCTTTGCATTTTTCGTAACACGTCGTTGGTTGTGTGTCTGATAGCCAGACGCGACGGACGGAAGCGGAAATGAGTATTCATTTCATCAAAGTTTTATATCGTAAATATTTTTATAATTTTTTATAATTATTGTTTCCTTATTTGTAAATTTGAAAAAGAAAAAGCAGAAATTGGAAAACCGTAAAGTCTACAAGGTTTTTTTTTTTTTTTTAACACGATTCCACTAACACGACAATATATACTTCATATATTTATATAAATATAAAATCAATAGCTTGATATTGATGATAACTTAAAATACACTGTAAAATATGCATAATTTTTAATTTTTAATGAAAAATATATTACATATATCAATCATTCATTTGTAATCAAAAGTAAATTTTTTTTGTTTTTTATTAATTAAAATATTTATAAATATAAAATTTAATAATATAAAATATTTAAATATTTAATTTTAAAAATTAAAAAATATATAAATATTAAAAAATTAAATTTAAATTAAAAAAATATATATTAACCGTTAAATTAATTATAATTATTGATAGAATAAATATATTTAAATTAAAAAATATCTTGTCGTACAACTCAATCATCGTATTCATTTTCTGTTTTTCTCTGATGCAAGTTTGTCGTTTTCATATGTCGTGGCGTGTGGGAGCGATGATAGAGGCTAAGGTAATTATAAGCTTTTAGAGCCAAAAAAAATTATAAATTTAATTCCTTTTCTCCCGTATAAAAAAAAAACAAATACAAAAACAAAAATTGGTGTCTCTTTCATTGCATTTAAATTTTTAATTATCAATTAATAAAGATGCATAGTGTCTCACTAGAGCAAGAAAAAATGCTTTTTCTTTTTTTTTTTTTATCGAAATAGAGACGATTTTTTTTTTTTTGTTTTTCAACCTTTAATTTTAATAGACAAAGGGCAGACAAGGTCAATGCTGGTCCAATCTCTCTCGATTACAAGGCTTGCAATTGTCTGGTTCTCATCGTTATCTTCCTGGTTCCGTCGTCTTCAGAGTGCCGTCCCCTACCGATGTCTTCTCTGACATTTCCCCTTATTTACGCGTTTTGTCCACAATCCCATCGTTTGTTTGTATAATTGATTATGATTATGTATCAAATTATTGTAAATATATGATTAATTGTTATCATAATGGAGCGTAATGTTTTTAAAATTTTGGAAACTCGACAATTTTTTTTTTTTGGTTATTTTTACTAGTCAAATCAATTTTATGTGTTCTTTATAATAAGGTAAAAGGACAAAGTCCCGATCGTATGGACAAGGGATAAAAGGAAAATAAAATAAAATAGAATGCAAGCAATCAATATCAATGGGCCCTGTATAGTTGTCATGTTCCCTGAGTTGGAAGAGGTAACTATAAAATAGCTCTAGGATTTGTTGAAAAAGGATTTAAAAAAAAAAAAAGGAAAACGTTTTATTCTGTTATTTATTTGCCAAATTCTCTTTAAAAACTAAATATTTTTTTGCAAAAAATATAATTTAGGGGGGCAAATCTGTGTTTACTAATAATTGGTATTTTAGAAGAATAGAAAAATTAAATTTTATAAGATTAATCCATAATATCTATTGTATTGTCTTTGGATATTCATGAGTCCCTCAAGAGCATCTAATTATTAAAAATTTATATCTTTATTATTGAAATTTTTATTTTTATTTTTATTTTAAATATAAATTTATAAAAAATAAAAAATATATATTTTTATTATATAGTTCATTACTCTTTAAACTCTCTCTCTCTCTCTCTCTCTATATATATATATATTGTGTATATTAAAATAAGAGACTAGGAAAAATAAACAATTAATTGTTATTGTAAGATCATATATTTTTTTTGAAATCATAATTGTGTCCACTTCAGTCTTCAATTGACAAAATATTTAATTTTTTTAATTATTTTCTGCATTTGAATTGATAACATTCAAATTGAGGAAAAATAAGGAAAGATGAATAGAAATGAAATATCATCAAGCTGAGAATATTGGATAATAGTAAATCTCAGCATATTTTATAACATATCTTTTTGTGGTCAATAAGTCTCACCCGTAATATTTTTCTCTCAATTGAGGGGAAGGCAATTCTTATACATTTTTTAAGCTTTAATGACTTGGATGTGTTGCCTTTTTCTAGCATGATAATCCAAAAATAGCTGGTCAAAACAATTTTCTAGCAAAATTAAAGAAGCTGTCGGAACCCCTTTATGGCATTCATACCTTTACTGCAATGGATCAGATTCCAAGCATCGACAAATCACGATAGTGAGCAAGATAAGCAAGAGGCTTACGATGATCAAAGGATTTGGCTTTTATTGATGCTAGATGATCGTGTCATTAAGAAAATTTGATTATAATTAAAATGAGATGCTATAAATCAAGCGGTACAATCACCATGTACTTTTACTGACGTTTGAGGATCGCATCATTAGAGATGATATTTGATTACAATTAAAATGAGATTTTATAAATTCAAGTAGCACAATCACTATGCAGCTTTATTCATGAGCTTTTGTTGGATCATCTTTTTTATTATTATTTTTTTGGGTTGTAGTTTAATTTTATTTTTTAATATTTAACTTTTTTTTTAATTTATTTTAAATTTTTTATGTCACATACTTTGAGTTTACTAATCTGCACAATACTTAGTTGATCTTGTATATAAAAATGAGTTAAGTAAGATTAGGAAATTTTGAGAGAATTAGCAGAAGGATAAGCCAGTTGGAAGTGATAGAAAAATAAAAAAAAAAAAAGAAAATTTTGTAAATGAATTTATATCGAGAGAAAGGATTTACAGTGACATTTAGTTTTAATTATCAAATATCGCATGAATTACTCGTACCTCTTGATGTGAGGTTGAGACACTATTTTAAACAAAATTGTACTCGATTTTCGTTGACTCTTATATTTTTAAGCAAGATGGCATCACTCTTCAATCTATGATCATGGCAATGGACAGTGTTAGAGTATTTTGTCATTATAGAGATTTAATTATAATTAAAATAATATTTTATTAATTAATTTAATTAAATAAGCATTCTAACAATCAATCAATATTAGATGAAAATATTATTATTGTTGCATCTTGTGTGCAAAACAATTTCTACTCTATAAGTTGTAATTTATGTACCATGTTTAGAATACAATTTAATAAGAAAGATGTAATTTTTACAAATTTTTGATCTATAAATATAAGTAATTACGATTGAGTTATTCATCTATTTTTATTATATTTAATTCATTTATTTGTTCACCTAATTTATTTTATATTTTAATAGCTGACGGTGACAAATTATACACATAAATTCACTAATTTTTTTTTTTTTAATGTTATACCGCAACGAACATTAGGCAGTAGTTAGACAGTCTAAAGGATTCACGTTGACCTTGAAGGTCCAGGTCACGCATATTGTCGATCATATTCTTATCCCAAACAATTTGGTCCACGAATGTTTTCCTGCAATACAAGTAAACACTGTTGTCGGTGGAGGGAAATTACACATTATTATTATTATTATTATTATTATTAGAAGAAGAAAATAATTGTTCCAGGCTAAGAAAATCTAAAAATAATTCTAGATAGTCTTTTTTTATCTACTTGCATCCAATTCTCAGTAATTATGAATCTCTCTCACTCTCTCTCTCTCCCCCCATCCCACCAAACTTTTTTTCTTTTTATTATTATTTTTTTTAAAAGCGGAAATTACATAGAAATAGCCAGCAATTTGGGCTGCTAGCTGCATGGTTTTCAACCCACTAGGCCATAGATCCAAGAAAAGTCAATTCTTCTGTTGGCCTTCAATGCAAAATCTCTCTGAAAGCAATCAAAGATAGATGAATATATTGGAGTCGTCTCCATAACCAAAGAGCTCAATTTTGATATTTAGTTGTAGGATATTATTTTTTATTGAAAAAAAAAAAGAAAAAAGAGAGAGATGAATATACATTGGGAAAACCACCAGTGGGCATCGTAGTTTTTCAAGTAGGACTGGCGGCCGAAGTGCCAAACCATGTGCTTGTAGATTATTATCAACGAAAGAAACCCACAGGTTTTATATACTACACAAAGTGCCACATTTTTATTTCCAAAAAAGAAAAAAAGAAAATTCCAATCCAACCCATATTTGAACATGGGGCGGCTTGATTAAATCTTCACTGAATTGATGGCATATTTGACTCGTCTTTATTGATGCACGTGTCCTGCACATGTCTATTTTGTTATATTATATTACATTTTTATTATTATTACAAGCCTTAATCTTAAGCATTAAACTAAAGTCTAAAATAGCTCTAGGTCAACGAACTGACAGAAGTGAGATATATTTCTCAAAGAATTAATGTTATTATCACTTATAAATTATATAAACACAATTTAAGTCGATCAAATCGGGAAATATTGCAAAAACTTTTGGATTAGATTCTTCCATCCAGAAGGAATCATTGCTACATAAAAAAGACATTTTACCAGCCCAATGGTATGCGTGAAATTTTGTTTTCAAGTATATTATCATACGTTGTTTTTGCTTGCATGGGAAGCATTGAGGGGCAGGTCCTCATCTTCTTCGTAATAAGGTTATAAAAGAGAACATCACTGAAAGTTTTCCCCCTATTTAGGCAGTAACATTATACATTTCAGCAAAACAAATTCAGGAATCACTCCCACATACAAAACTTGTAACCCAAAAAAGCTATATATTAAAAAGACATTTGCTTCATCTCTTACTCTCAACACTGAAAACCGCTGTGATGTACCATCTTCTTCACTTAAAAACTGTTTTGCCTACTGACCTTGATCTAGGCTGAGCAAGTGTATACAAGTTGGGTAGGCTTCATGCTTGCAGGTCCTTGTTTGCCTTCCACACAGGAGCTTTCAGAGCAATGCCTTCAGCCACCGTTTCAGCTCCATTTTCCACGCTGACTAGAGGATCGGACTCACTTTCCTTTGCCTAAAACATTTGAAGAAAGCTGGATACAATAAGAACGATTGGAAAGAAGAGGGAGACACGGTTGAGAGAGCAGAGGAATAGAAAGAAGAGAATGCAAAAACAGTTTGGGCATACATTAAATATAGAAGAATGTGAATTACCTCAGGTATTTTTGTTGATGCTTCGCTAGCCTTCTGCTGGTTCTCAACTGTGCAGTAATAAGAATAAAGTACCATCCCAATTACTGCAATAAGGATCCCTAAGATATTGCGCCAGCTAAATGGATCACGAAGTAGAATGTAGCCAAAGGCCAAAACTAGGCATGTTTTCAGGTGTCCTAGAACTTGATATGTGACTGGAGATGTTTTTCCAATAACCAGAAATGTGCTGAAGTTTACAGAGACAGATATCAGGCATGATAGAACAATGAAGAACTGCAACCAAATAACCCACACATAATCATATCAGAAACAAAACATTGGAGAACACAAAAAGGTTGCTGGTCCATGAATTTCTTCAATCCTCACCAGGACTCGAGGGGTATAGTTGAAAGCAAAAACATTCAGGTTAGTCAGAAGCCAGTCCAAAATTGGGCCAGTGATGAATAGTGTGAGTGCCTGATAGGGGGAAGACTGATACAGAAGTTGGGTTGATGAAACTTTGAACTTCTTTTGGATTGTATTGGTCATCTGAAGCAATCCTCGTCAAGGACAAATAATCACAATTTTCATAGCATAAGAAATACTATCCCTGTGGCATAAGATTTGCCTATACTCATTTAACTTACTTCGGCCCCCACACTTCAACATTAAAAAAAGAAAGAAATCAAGCAATAAACAGTAAAAATCAAAGGTAGTTCATTTGAGGATACAATCTGGGCAATACAAGTTGTTATGACTGCGAGCAGAGACAGGACAGAACCCAGGACATTGAGTTGAAGATCAGTTACTGTTGCAATTCCAACACCAACAAGAAGAATTCCAAGAGAAAGCTGAATATTCCGACTGCAAAAATTGAAGAAAGTATCAGTATATGGCTCTAACTAGAAAAACGGTCTGCATGAGAAGTCAGTCAAGACTGAATTTGTCTGAAGCAAATAACCAAAACTACACATTCTATTATGATTTTTTATGAATCAAAGATTAGCAGATTAGAAATAACTGCTGTAGCACAAGTGCTCACAAGAGCATTATGAAAGTAACAGAGTGGCATAGTCTAATAAGAAGATGAATAAACAATGCAAAAATATATAGTGTGCCCAAGAAACCAAGAGATATACACAATATTCAGCAAGTCAAGGATGATACAAGATTAATTTTCTTCAGTTTCCAGTAACAATTAGGAGCAAAATTCCCACCCCCCACCCCCCCCCCCCAAAAAAAAAAAAAAAAATCCTTCACTCTTTGCATCCCTCTGCTGCATATGCCTTCAAGCCATCTTTTTATTCTAGTTTCAAAGTTCAAAATTCTCAAAGAAGCATAGAACCAACAACAAACACCTGAAAATTTAGCCACCTAATTTAAAAGACAAATTGAAATCAACCCTGGATAGGAAATGTTGTAGATAAAGAAGGGTATGCATCAAACCACACAGGTGAGTTCGATAAGACTTACCTGAATTTCTTCCTGAAGAAAAGTGTCTCCAACAGAACAGTACACGGAATGATTGCCAGTTTGGTCATCTAAAATGAGAAATAAGAGAATGTTTTTAAGAAGCTAACATTCCTAAAACCTAGCAAGTTGTTTTTCAAAATAATACAAAGATAAAATACCACATGGATAAAGTATAACATTTGGGCCTATGTTATAAGCTTTGGGTCAACCAAAAGGTTTTCAGTGATATTAGACAAGCTTTAAAACATCCATTATAGTTAAACTTCAAGCAAAGTTTGATTAGCCGTGCTGACAGAGCATCATAGATGATGGTATGGCTGAGATTCAGCTCAATCAATTTTGCATGTTCTACGCACTAACAAAATCCAGGAGGTGTGAAGCAGGCATGTTAAAGCTATCGTTGACATGAAAACCTCTAAAACAACAAGGAAATAACCAATGCATGAATGAAAAATAGAAAACAATTTTCTTAGAAGGCAAACCTAGAGAATTAAATGAAACAAATAACATGGAAAAACTGGATGCTGTCAAGTCATGATGCTGCAAAATCACTTGTAAACTATCCATTGCTGATTCACAAATTAAGAATTACAAGTGATATGGAAGAGTCTGGAGCTTGGACAAAGTAAACAAACCCCAATAAGAGCATCTCAGTGTTTCCATAACCCAAGCCTGTGACTTTCAGGTCACAATAGAGTAACCTTACTATTACATTAAAGCTCATCCTTCAACAACCACTAAGATTTTAAATTATATTTTATGTAGAATTGAGAGAGAAGTATTTTACCTGATAAAAACCTACTGAATTGAAGCCCAAGCTAAGATTCAAAAGCCCAATGGAGATCCCATTTAATATGCCAAATCCCATTACAGCTCTGGCATCAAAAGGCTTGTGTTCAAATAATTTCATCCATAAAGCCACATGAAGAGAACAAAATGTAACCAGGAGGTGCCAACTCGTCAATGTTGTGGCTGTATCCTTCAGAACCCAAGTCAGTAATGGACAAAAAGTAAAAAACACAAAAGGTAAACCATCAGCAGTAAAATAAGGATGCCTGTTCCTGTGATGTGATGTGGAAAGATGAGCTAATAACTTGCCTGCATCCTCCTCGACAGAATTAAGTCTGAGTTTAAGGTTTTTAGCCATTTCATTATTACTAGCAAGTTATACAATCAATTATGTGCACCCAAATTCTATATGAATATGCACGACTCAAACTCAGAGGAAATGAAAAGTATCATTTCTCTGGGATAAAAAATAAGGGAAGTACCATTTCTTTCCATAAACAGCATCATGTTATACTCTATTGGATCAAAAGGCTCCACACAACACATAAGATTGTTCTAATTATCATTTGAAAAAAAAAAAAATTAAGCCAACCAATAGAACAACACAGAAAACTTAGGAATTAAGTCTTCACAATCAGTTTATGCCCCTTGACGAAGAGTGTATTATTAAGTCTGAATGGTGAAGAGTTCAGACAATAACCAAACACGTATACAATAACCAAACACGTATACGCACGTCCCAGAAGCCTAAGTTAACTGTCTCTTACAAAAAGTTGACATCTTCAAAGCACTTGAGCATTGCAGAGTTGTTTATCTTAAGAAAATAAATTGAGGATATCAAGACCACTAAATGAGATACAAACACCAAACCGTCGTCAAATCTTCATTGCAATGACTCATATGGATCTAGTTTAACATGAAACCAAAAGGCCCACATCAAACAATTTGAAGTAAGAAAAAAAGGGATTTTCTCCCATCAGACAATCAATGCCAATCAATCATCAGTTGAATCCAACCAACTAGACACGATTAATGAATTTAGAAGGGATCTGGGTTGCTCACCAAAAGTGAATCGTAGCGTGCTGATGAGAGCTTTGTTGCATATCACAATGGAAACGGACGACACCACTGACAAACTCAAAGCCCCCACTGTTCCCAGCTGGAACCTCTGGTTTTCACTCATCTTCACAACTCCCTACACACAAATTTTCCCTTCTCTTTCGCTATAACTTCTATCCCAATTCTAACACTATTCAGAGCCTCCCAAATCCGGATCTGCCAACCCCAACTCCTCCAATACACGAATACAGATACCCAATCGAGCAAGAACCTCAATTATATTACAAAAATCCCAGAAAAATGAAAATATAGGGTTCCAGAATTAGAGGGGAAAAGGAGAAAAAGATACGAACTTTTGCTGTCTTGGTAAGTGAAATCAACGAAGGACTGGCTTAGAAATAGAATCCCTGTGTTGTGACAGAGCCCGCTTTGAGATGACGGGTCCAGAAGAAGCAGAGAGAGAGAGGGAGAGAGATTAACTATGGGAATGATGGAGAAAAAGTGTAACGTGTTAGTCATAGACCGGACAAGGTAGTTCGTTTAGTTTGGTTGGTGTTTCAATATATAATATATATAGATATTAGATTGAATTTGTGTTTTTTTTTTTAATAAAAAAAATTTATATTAAAAATGCAAATGCACTTTTTTTTTATTGTTCTTTTTTTTTTTTTTATCTCCTCTAAAAGAGGCAAACTTTTGACTCGACGACGCCGTTCATTGCTGGCATCAATGTGGCAATCCTTGCGGGAAATTTGGGGACTTGACTTCTGGGAGAATTTAGTAATTTAATAATGAAAAAGTTAGAGATAACGTGGATTGAATACGTTACAAATTCATATTAGAATGTTTATATATATATATATATATATAATATTTTGATATATAATTTTAATAACAAATCAAAATAATAAATATGTATTTAATGATTATATTTATTTAATATAATTTCTAATTTAAAATGCATCGAGTGAAGTAAGTAAATTAAAATAAAAAAATTAGCTGATAATATTTATTAAGATAAAAAATGTAGACTAATTAAATTTTTTTCATTATCATGAATAAATAAGTACAATAAAATGAATTATAATTTTGAATGTATCTTTTATTTTTTAGTATATATTTTATTATTTTAATTAAATATTTAATTGATGTTTTTTTTTTTTTTGACAAAAACAACCTTAAATCTTTTTTTAAATAATAAAAATTCATTGCAGCTGATATCATGCCGACATTAGCCTCCTCAGTCGACAAACTTTTTCCGTAAACCTTCAATCCAAGCCGTCGGTAGCTTGACACTGAAGTTGTGCTAATGCTGTAACAGTAAATGAAATTAAACTAAAAAGAAAAAAGGGATTTGTTGCTCATTTCTCACGCCAAAGCAGCTCAGCTTCTATTCATCATTGTTAATGTTAGATATGACTAAAATAATTTCCTTTTTTATTTTTATTTTTATTGTGTCGGTTATGCTAGTAGAATGTCTAATGCCGAATGACAAATATTTTCTACTTCCATTAGTTGTGATTGAGTTGCCTAATGTGTTGGTGATGACCCCAAGACTTTGATGAATTTGTAACACATTAAAATGCTACATAGAGTGCCAAAGGAATGAGAAAATTCGTTGAGAATAAATTTTCAACTTTTATGTATGAAAAAACAAATTATTTGAAAAAAAAATCAGTTTAATATATGTTTAAAATTGTCTAATTTGTGTGATAAATTAATTAAGGGTAATTTTTTAAAAAATAAATATAAGAATATATATTTTTTATTCTTAATATTTAATAAATAAAATTTTTTATTTAAAAATTATTTTTTTCAGTAAAATTTATTTTTATGTATGAAGATAAATAAAATATAATATAATATTAATATAATATTTTTATATAAAATAAATAGATTATAAATAAAATAAAAATAATAATAAATATTTTTGTATTAAAAATTTTTAAATTAGGATAATAATAATTATTAATATATTAAAATGAAAAAAATTAAATAAATTATATAATATTTAATTTATTAATTGATAAATTATTTTTTATTATAAAATTGTTATATAATATATCTAATCTATGTGTATAATCGTATAATATCATATTTGTATATATATGTACGATTGCTAGGATTAGCTAATGCAACTTTCCCAGGTCTCTATTTTTTCACTTTATGTTCAAGGCAAGCTGGACCTGAGATTTGGATCCAATTATTTTAAAATGTGTTGGTCCAAAATATGAAAAAAAAAAAAAAAAAAGGGGATTAAAATCACATAAACGAGGTTGGGTTGATATTATCAGGCCTAAAATATGGATCCAAAATCTAGGAAGAAATAATCAAAAGCCCATATGGTTTAGGGCCTGATCACAACATTCCTTCTAAACTTGTGTTTGAGGAGAACAAGACCGTGTAGATAGATGTTCATACAAGCTAATTTGAATGTTTACTTCGTTTTTCTTTTTGGGGTATTTTGAGGCTAAAAGCCATTACAAAGATAGAGTAACATAAAGTTGTTGATTTGGTGTTTCTTGGGTGGCGACTTACTTGAATTTAATCTAAAGTATTTTATAGAGTAACATAAATTTTTAACTTTAAGTATGGAATTTGATATTTAATAAGTGTTTAACTAATCATTTTATTTCAATGTCAAGTGTAAAAATAATTGGTTTAGTCGGCTATGCAAGGCAGGGATTAGAATCTACCTACCTAATAATTTGCTTGATAGAAAATAACTCAATCATAAAGTGTAAGTGGAGTTGTGTTTATTACAAGGAATTATGTCTTTTTTTTTGGGTAGAGTCGTGTTCTAATTAAAGAATTATGATATTTCAAGGAATTGTATATTTATATAAAAGGACGTGTATTTTCATAAAAGTCAGTTTTTGATTAAAAATAATGAATTTTAATGTGAGTTAGGTTCTTTGGGAAAATGGTCTCTAAAACCCCCATTTTTGGTAATGCAATGATCTTAAATAATCTCTCATAAATCACTCCTTAATGAACCAAAGAGTTCTACATGCGATCCAAACATAAATACACATCTCAAACACTTTTTAGCTGTAATAACGGGAAGGCCTAGCGGGTGCTAATTTAGCCGCCTCTGCGTTTTTGAATTCTGCGTCTTCTTCGTTATGAATGGTCACCACCGACCTAGCATCCAGTGAAATTTTGGAAAATAATCCCACTAATTAAAATTGACCACCTTGAAAGGTCTGACCAAACTGCCAACCAGCAGGCGCCACGTCGTAGGCTGTGACAGTTCTACCATCACTGGCGGTGACTTGGAAAGACAGGCTCTGGCCATCGAGGTCGGAGTTGCTCTGCCAGTTCTGGCCCCAGTTTCTTGACATGGGTTGCCACCCCGTTCTGGACCCTTTGATCGAGACTGCATGAACATCTCCTGCACCCGCGACGTTGGTGATCAAGACCAGGTTGAAGTAAGAGTGGCCGTTGACGGTAAATCGTATGCCTCCCTTCTTCGCACAGGGCACCCTGCCCCACCCCCCAAAAAAAAAAAAAAAACAAAGCATTTTGTCAATGAATGTAACCTACCTACTTTGTCAGTCTACACAAATTAATAAAATGAAATATCATAATTCTAAATTCTTAATCCTACTCCATTGTTTCCATTTTCAGTCACTTAATTACTTTGTTTATCCCAAAATTTATCATTTTATTTTAATTTAATATTTAGTGGAGAGATGAGATATATGTAAATTTATTTTTGTTTTATAGAAAAAAATTTCGGTCACCCGAATTTATAATATTTATATTAAACAAGATAATCTTATTGTTATAAAAATTATGATTCCCAATCAAGAATTACTAAGATATGTATATATGGAATTATAGATGATACTTTCTAAATTGCTCACCTTCTAAAGGAAACAGGGACAATTCCAGCATGGTATTGGGCAATTTGCAAGAAAGCAGGCTCAGCCAGGTCAAAGTGCTGGAGAGGGGGATTGCACCAGCCGCCATTGTCATTGGACAAGGCAGGGTTTGGTGGGCAGAAGTTTGTAGCAGTGACAGTAATGGTACCGGGGAGACACCATTTGGGGTCACCGTCGCATCTCATTTCATAACAAGCCCCACAGCTCAAGCCATTGTTGTATAATGCCGTGCTCAATGCTGCAGTGTTTGTTCCATACCCTTGGCTGAGAAGATTCCCATATCCGCATGCCCCTCCTGCAAGTTAAACCCCCCAGCAACACTAAATTTAATTGCATACACATTCACAAAATGCCACTACCACTAGACACGTCGTCTAGTGCCAGAGTATAACTGGACTCTTAGTTCTACTAACGAGGGTTAAATTGTAGTCAGCAACTGAATTAGCCACAATTATGTCTGCATTAGCGATAATCATTGGAAAACAATGGATTGTAATTGCGGAAATGATTGTAATCCGCGATTTAAAACACTGAGTTTAGCATTAATCAATAGTAGCTCAATGCCTTACCCATCGTGCCAGATGCATCCCCGCCTCCATAGAAAGTAGCATGCGCACTCTCCCACCCTCCATTGTCAGCCAAACTCCCATGAATGTGTAAATTGAGCAAGCTACTGAAGAGAAGCAAGCATAAAGATAATGTTCTTGCTGCCATTGTTGCTGCTAACAGGGCAAGTGAAAATAGCTTTCTATTGCTGTTGTATTGCAGAGCATGAAGGAATGGTGGCTATTTATAGACAAAAACAAAGTGAGTTAAATTAAAAAGTGGTGGCACTAGGTGGGGTTGAGTAGCCGGCCAAAAGCCACGCGAGCTGACTTGAGGATAACAAACAGCACATGTAGCTGGTCCTGGTGATGGGGAGAGAATAGAATACTAATTACCAACCGCTAAGCTCAGCCTCATGGGGCCCTTATGGCTGTGGACCACACCCGCCCACATGCATCTCCAACCGCTCTCCCTTTCCAACTTCATAATAAATTCGTCTTGGTTTCTTTGTTGCCAAGAGTTTGGTGACTGCCCATGTCCCTTTTTTTTCTCAAATTGCAGTTGTAGTTTTGTCTACATTGACAAGTAGGGGCAATCAAGCGGGGCACGGCATCACCAAGTGACACATATGGAGAGCAAATCGTACTGCGCTCTGATGTCCCTGCCCTGCCTGAAAGAGATAATGGGGGCATGTGGAATAAAAGTGATAGGGTTACTGTCAATATTATTAGATCATAGCAATGTAAATTTGCTACGAATATATATTGAAGTGTGAGATTGCAGTGTTTTGAATGAAAGTGAGAATAGAATGTTGACTGAATCTAATAACACCTCTTTGTTTGCTAAATTTGTGTTCTGGCTGTTGAGACTAAGAATAGCTCTACCAATAATGTTCTATGTTGTCCTTCAGCATAAATTTTAATAGTTAAAAACTCATACTTCTATCTTTGAAATTTTATGTTCTAATTTTGAAGAATAGGTACCGATTATTGTGACAATTAATTGTTACTTCATCTTTGGGTCTCTTTGGTTTTGATTTTGATACTCTATATGTATTTTTTTTTTTTTTAAAAAAAAAGATTTTGGTGTTCTGACATAATGGGATGCTGCTTGTACTCTTGTTGAGACTTGGAAAGATATCACATATTAAAATATAACAAGCTTTATCACATGCAACCAGTAAATATTTTTAAGTATATGCAAATAACAAGAGAAATATAGTTTAAATTCATGATTTCTCAAGCCTCTAATCTCATATTAATAAATTAACTAATCCAAAAAAATTAAGTTGTAAGGGGAAACCAAAAAATTGATTATATATGAAATTTTAATACATAAGATTATACATAAATGGAACACTATATTATTTAAGGACCTTTTTTTTTTTGTTTTTTCTTTTTTGAGATGACATTAGTTAAGAACTTGAAGGCGCATGCATGTTTGTGAGTGTGATTATATGCAACTTTTCCTGAAGTAAAAAAACTGTCCTGATTATGAAGCTTGTATTCATCTGTGGATTCTCCATCGAGATGTTGATGTCTAAAGTCTTACACATGGAGATAGTAGCAACCATCAAAATGTTGACATGTCTGACTCCTTGTTGGGCAGTGGATCACATGGATGGCCATCGTATTTTAAGCAACCATGGAGGTTGACGTACGTGGGGTTTTCGACATTTATGATATGTCTACGAAGGATATGATGCGACCTCCTTAACAGTGGTTTCTTTTTTTCGCTGCCAGTACTTCATTTGAGGCATTCACTTTAGTTGAGTGAAACGTGAATCATCTTTTCATACGGTGTTTCTTACCATCCACAAAGAACATTGCACCGTCCAGACGGGATTTCATATTGTCTCATGTGCCGTCCAGAGTTAACGATACCTTCAAATCTTCTACTTATTAAGCAAATCATGCAGCTGCAGACGTCTCGTATGGTAATGGATAGACCCAGATTAGACGTCGACGGAATAATTTAGGTGGCCACAGAACACGTACTCACAAGTAAAAAGAATTTTTATGTTATATAAAATATTAATTCTTTATTACAATTAATAACTAGTTGGTTATAGGTTTAAAGCTCGCCACAGAATTCTGGGGTTCTTCACTACAAATAAATGCTTTTGTCATGGTGATTAGGTAGAGAGTGATGGGGCAATATATTTTGATTAGTTGTTAACTTGTTAGTGGTTAGGAATAAAAAAAAAAGGGGAAAATTCAAGTCCTTTAACCCATGACAACATCACCCCATTACAGCACTGTAATCAAATTTGAATGGAATCACCCAGTCAGAGATAAGTGAACTGAAATTCTCATCAATTTGGTTCCTTTAATCTCTTTAATGTGGGTGTGTATTAAACTTCAACATCAAAATTCAAGTTTCTAAACCCAAATGGAGCCATGCATTGACGTCTATTTTTCATTAACTAACCACCAAAAGCAAACCAAAGAAAAGTGGGACGATTTAACAATTAGCAGAATGCCAAGAAGTATCTTACCATCTGATTACTTTTCCTTCTAGAGGCTTGATTTGCAAGTCGTATCTTGCCCTCTCTGTAAAGGTCCAAGACGAACATTATTGTCATGTTTGTCCACGCCTTGTGTGCAACTTTAGAAAGGTATCGAAGTGAAGTTTGATTTCCATTCTTCTCCTTAGGGATAAGACAGTTTAGTTTATTATATCGATTTGAAGCAAAAGGCTGATAAATAGATAACGCCAACGTCTATGTTATTTTTCGAAATTGAACTGGAAAGCAGCTTGGTTGCGCTAGCACAAGAAGTATGAATTGCTCATGTTCAGTTCATGGTTGTCAACTGCATTCACAAAAATTTATTTTGTTCACTCCTAAATCGATTATTATGTTGGTACTTTGATGGGGGGGTTCAATAACTTTCTATTTCTTTCATATAAATTTTTATATTTTTTTTAATTCAAACTGTTCACCAATAGTAAAAAATTCACTGGGATACATCCTTTCCCAATTATGAATTACTATTGCAAATAATTGTGCCATTCTCTGCATTGGCCAACCGCGGACAGTCCTTAATCAACAATAGTATGGTACGATATTTAGGGTCAATCATATAGATTTTTTCCTTTAATTAACTAATCCAGCTAATGATTTTTGCTCCTATTCATGCATACTACTCAAGGAGTTATGAGTAACTTTGATGACTTACAGTTTTGATGGTTGATTGAATTGGCAAGTGGGTGTGTGAGTTGTCTACATCAAGGTCAAGCTACGATCGTGTTGATTCGAGTTTGTCACTAAAAAGGAACGCGTGTGACCATTTTGTTGTGAATGGATTGTGATAATTCTGAATTCAAAACCCATCTAATTTCACCCTACTTGTACAGCTGAGTGTACGTGTCTGCATGCCCGTAAAACATTCCTTTCGGCCTACAGTGTAAAAGCCGAAAACCGTTACTAATTTAATTGCTTTCAATTGTTTTGGACTTTGACACACGCAGTGCTCGCTGGCATTATCCTTTCTTGGTCCTACCATGTTAGGAGCACATGGAGGTACCGCCTTTTGATTACTTCTTCTTGGTTAACATCGATTCAATGCGTCATTTTCTTCAAAACTTGGAGGCATTCACGAGTTTTTATTTATATGGTTTGAGTGTTGTATTGAACGTTTGATTTTTTAAAGGAGTGAAAAAGACTGCAAAACTGACGAATAATTCACTAATGTTACATAGCTACAACATTAAAGGGCAAAAAGGTGGGAGCTTGAGAGCATCTCCCCAACACCCTCCTCGATACGTTTTAGAAAAGTGTTTGTTGTACACGGAAGCCAGAAAAAGTGTAATCATAACCATTGGATTTTCTAAACTCATAGCTTTATCTTTATCCAGGCATCGATCACAATTATATTTTTTATAAACCCACTTCACTCCCGCGTCAGCATAGCCCCTTATATTTTATGTGTTTTCCCCCGTGGTCTCGTTGTGTTGTCCTGTGAGTTGATGCTTGTGTGCAATTGAGTGAGCGAGTATATATTCTTGATTGGATTTCTAAGGATCTTCCAGCTAGCCAGTGGCCCCGACGAACCATCGACAGGAAATCTATAATTTTGGTTATGTGCCTTTCAAAAGTCTTAGTGTAAAGGATGTTGTCTCCCCAAGGGCCCTGGTGGCCCCGGTGTTGTCTATACCCATATATACAAAAAGTCGTATTTGTAAAAATACATGCAAATTATCATTGTGAGGGCAATCTGGAGTCAGTAGAATTGAATTGAAGCCGTTTTTTTCTTTTTAAATTAATGAATTAAATCATTGTTTTCCTTGTGATTTGAAAATTCAATGTAACTTTATAGTCCAAAACGCTTATGATTGCTCGTTACCTATGTTTACTGTAATTTTGCAATCAAATTCACTCATCCATTTTTCAAGTTGATGACAACTAGTAGAATACGTTGCTTAAATTTGCTTTTATATTCTAAAAATAGAGTTAAATATATGATTTATTTTTACTCTAATTTAATTAGTAGTTTAGTATATTTTTTATTAAATAAATATTTGACATGATATCAAAACTTTAAATAATTTTGGATACAAGACACTTTTTTTTTTTACTGTGATCTCAGCATAAAAATATAATACATATGTAGTTAATTATTCTTATCTGAGTTTTATCTAAGATTTATTTCTAAATCTCACTTCACGAATCCTATACAAGGAAAATAATCAACACTTTTGTGTGGGGATCACTTCAGGGCCACGGCAATGAGGTGGGTTGGATTTTTCTTACACTTCCTCTCTTCAAAGCCCAGTAAGTACGTAAACATCATTTATTAGCTTACTTCACATTCTGTTGGCAGGCGCACCAGTTTTTGTCCACACAGGCAGGCTAAAAGCCTAGAATTGCTGAAGCGCCTCTTCCTTCCTGCCGGGCACGTGGAACTTGCTCACTTACGGGCATTTTCCCAGTGACTGTATCTTATGATTTGTTAGCCGTTGCAGTTGGTTCAGAGCTGCATGGATTCAGCTCCCAAAAGCAGCCACAGAATTGAGGGAAAAAAAAAAAAAATTTATAAGAACTTGTTTTAGGACAACAAAATAAAAACGGGAACAAGAACAAGGAAAACGGGGCTTGTGTATTGTGGATCTAGGGAAGAGTTAAATATTTACGATATTGTTGTAATATATATATATATATATATATATATTATATATATATATATATTTTAAAGAGATTATTTCTGTTGTTGAAATATGTGGCCTCCATTTTGAATATAATTATATAGGTAAGGGGGGCATAAGTTAGGTTTCATTAATGTGGTGCTTCCAGATTGTTTCTGGGTTCAAAGGGAAAAAAGGGTGATGCCTTTCAATGAGGATCGTCCATAAGGCCCACCGGAAGGGTGGCTAACAGAACTTGGAATCAGATAATATTGAATGACTCCCGATTTCAGATTTTGGGTAGGGCAATGTGAAAACAGAACGCCTTACAAGGGACACTCCTGATATCCCCATAGCGGTACAGCTTTAGCTGCAGAGCCCTAGCCCCACCATGTGCATCTTAATGGAAACTTGTTGATGGTGAGTAAGCCTCAACGTGATCCTTTTTTATGCTTGGATATCTCATTCATGCAACCACAAGTTCCTGATGGAGCTTTTCATGTCCAATTTGGATTGTTACTTTAAATGGCACATGCAAATTGGTGAAGGCAGGCACTTGGTTTTATCCAGCGTTATCACTTCAATGCTCAAATTTGCAATTAGCATGAATTGTATAGTTTACCCCGAATATATAGATGGTAACTAAAAATAAACTGTTCTCTCTAACATTGTAATTTATCAATCTCTAGACAGTGTGAACAAATGAAAATCATGCTTGTACAGTGGTGGTGTTAAAGTTTTTTGTGTTCCCCCCCCCTTTTTTTTTATTTTTTTATAACCAGTGGAAAAGGGTTTGCGTTTTGCTTACTTTTGTTTCAAAATAGCAGTCTAGAACACCCAGAAAAAATTAAAGCTCAATGCAAAAATTGACATCAAGCTTTTAACTTAAGGAATTTGTTGTTGCAAAACACCTTAAAAAGGCTATTTTCTAACCCCTTAAATCTTGCGATTTATTTTAACCGTATCACCATTTTTCTGCCATTAGAACTGATTTTTTTTCTTTTGGTTCGATTTATCTATTTTTATGAGCACAGTTTTCATCCGTGTGGAGTTTAAGTTATGAAAATAAATCTCCAAGATAAAATCTCAGATTCAGGTACGGTATATGATACCACAAAGAGTACCTCCAGCTAGTCCATTATCGTGAAAATACAGAAAGTTTGTAGTAATTTCCGCCCACAGAATAAGTTTCGGCAATGAAATAAATATCTTATTATTATTATTATTATTATTATTAGCAGCAATGAATTAATTGGGTCAGCCGGTGATCACATCCAAAGCTTAATTGCCAAATGGCATGTGCCCACTACCAATCAATAACTACGCACATGCCCATGAGAGAATGCCACACTGTTAAGGCACATTAGGAGTTGCTTCACAGACAATGTGTCGGCTGAGTTGTGGTCAACTAGTAGGACCGCCGATCGAGCGGTTGATTGGATAGCTGTGGCTGTTTAAGATAGGAGTTGTCCTAGTGACCGACTGGGAGTTTACAGCCCCAGCTTCGCAGACTGGCTTTTTCTGTCTAGTGAATCTTGTAATTGCTGGAGTTGAATGGAATGTTCATTGCGTTCACTCAAAAATGGAAACAAAAACCATCATGGCACCAAAAGAGAAAAATGCAGACAACCCCGGGTTCTAAAAGATTAAAAAAAACCATGAAAATTTCCACGTGGGTTCTAAAATGTCACCACGTGCATCAATGCTTGAATGCTGGTGATTGAGGCACGTCGAGAACTACGCCTTGACTTCAAGGGCTATTACATTTCAATAAATTATGGATATTGAGTGTTATGGTTTTGCTTAGCAAAGGCTCGGATAGTACTTGGCTGATGCCTTAAAGCTTGTGAGATCTTCAATGAACTGCTCGGAATCTCTTCGCTTTTCAGTTTCTTTCGAGTCAGTATTACAGCCCCACACTCGAACACAGAGTCTCCTACATTTGGGAGATTGTTGCTGCAAGTACACTTTGTACCAGTTTATAACGTCTTCTTTGTGAATGCTTTTGAGTTCTTCAGCTTTCTTCTTTGAGAAGTCAAATATATACCTAAAAGATCAGGAACGATCTCGGGTCACAATAAACAAAAATGCAGTAACCACGGATGATGATGAAAACAAACCCATCTCCAATAGTGCAGGGTTATCTCTGAAAGCATGCATAACCAACGAAATGCATTAAATGCTTAAGCAAATTACGCAGACTCAATGTTTATGGTAATAACACAGCTATGTGAACGCAAGCATGAGACATACCAGAAGGTGATGGAATACATGGATCAGGTAACATAACTGAATTTGAAAATTATTGTCTTTCTGCTCTGCTTGAGGCCAATGTTTTCAGAATCAGCAGGGTTATGAAACTAGAGAACAACAATGTTCAGAACCCGCAGGTTCAACTAGAGTTGAAACAGTACTCAAAATTAATATTCTTTGGGTTGCACTAAAAATCATTGAGATTAGTAAATCTTGTGAGCAATCACGAACTTGAAAAGAAACAGGTAATAAATATTTGACCTGTATTAGGGGGGTATTTTATATTCTACAGAGTAAATAATCCCTTAAATATCACCGAACTTCGAACAATTAAGTCTCAGCCCAAACTTAGCCCATTATAGAACAGAATAGCAAGAAAAATCGACCTCAATTAAATTTGGAATTAAGGCTATGTTATTGTAAAATAAATATTTTCACCTAAATATCATAAAACTGTAGATGGAGTGAGTTTGAGTCCGACATGCTAAATGCTTTCCGGGGAAAAAGGTCTAACCATGAATATAAACGGTTAGTCAGACTAGCTCAAACCAGCTCTGGTGTTTGGCCAAAAGAAGGAATTCAAGGTGCAATTCAAACACACAATGGTGGGTTCACAAAATGTTCTGCTCAAGCAGATAGGTTGGTCTTATTCTCATAACATGGAAAGAAGCATGTAGATGGTACCTTTTATCAATGATCTGATTCCAGAGTCGATTGGTTTCATGTTTAAGAGAAGGATCCTTTTCCAACAACTGCGCCATTAACCCACTTCTGTAGTTCTCAAAGGACATATCATCAAGAGCTTCCTGCAACATCGACATATTTCAGACATCCAACATGTCATGGGTGGAGGAGAAATTGCTGAGGACTTCCTCTCATAATTATTGCCATAACAATACTAAAATCAGAAAACACAACTAGGCAGCAAATAGAACGGAATCAACTGAATCTGAAAGATGGCACTATTTATCAGTGAACATGGATAATTACTAGCAACTCTCCAAGGCCATTTATGAAGTTCTCCAGTCTCCCTTGTAGGTAGATTGGGTTGTACTTTGAAGATTGGACACAGAAACAAAAGCCATAAACACGGTATGTTACTTTTGGGCTACATTGAACAACATAACCAAGCTGCTCCTTTGTCCTATGTTCCAAAAGAGAGACAAAAAGTTAGAACTTCTAGAAAAAGATGACAAATCCAAGTGCATAATGCATCACAACTTGGCTCCACATATAAAAAGAGATATAGCATTGTTGAAATAAATGCATTTTTGTCTACAAGCCTCAAACTGGTAAAGAGTCTACCATGTCTTGAACTTGGCCAGAAAGCAAAAAATTTCTGATTCTTACTAATACTGCAATTGCATGTTTTTCCAGAAAAGTTAGTTATGCACATCCCCTGACCAAGAAAATATGAAACTACAAAAGCAAACCAAGATTATCAAACATGGAACATTTCCAGCCACAGAAAAAACAGATTCACCTCAGCTGATTAAATAGTGGCTCTTCTATGATTTCATCAAAAAGATCTATCAAGGCCTTCATTTTTATGGATTCCAGCCCTACCCCTGGCTCAATTTGGAAATAAAGCTGCAACGAGTAACGAAGATCAAGGAAAGCAAAAGATCAAATTGAGAAAATGGTTGACAAAAATCATAACAGGTACCAGAACCAATTAATCAATTTTCAGCTACCTCAACCACAGAGTTTGTTTCAGAGTTATTCTTCACATTCACATCTCTGACAAGGTTTGCACAGGAGGGAAGACACATTACATGTTCTTCGTGCCTCATATTGAGTGGAAGTGGTTGAGAAGATAGGTTAGTTTTGAATAAATTAGATATATTGATAACTTCCTCTTCTAACAAATTGCCATGGCAAAGACCCTCAATATAGAGCTGTACCAATTACCAAATACAGATGAAAGTGAATTTCTGCAGCTGTATGACCTGTGGGTAACATATGCCAATATAAAAAATGCATTGCTAAAGCAAGAATACAATGTCTATGCCATGTAGTTGTGTACCTGGGAACGAAGCTCAGGTATGAATGACATCAAATCAGCAAGAGACAAATTACTTAGAACACACCTCTTCTCCTCTACATCATAGAAAGTCTTGCACAGAACCTGAAGTCTCAAGTATGATGAATGAATTAGAGGCTTCATATTGGCATTTTTCAAACTTCTCTCCAAGTCCTCTTTAATAACCTGTCACAGCACAGTATTAGAAAGAAGGAGAAGTCCTAAAATATGAGCAGAGATTCCTAAGATACTTCCACACAAATGCAACACATCAAATTGGACTATGATTTACACTTTATTGATTAAAATGAAAAGGTGCATTTCAATGTCTATAGACTATACACAGTATTATATACCTTAAAACGATTGGAAGTTGGCAAAAAAGTTTTGGCTGTCACCAAAACTCTAGACAGGAGAATTGAGATCTTATCATTGAAACCATAAACCTTTAGCTGAAGCTTATCCCCAACAACATATACAGCTGTTTCCAACTTTGCAACACTAGCCTGCATCAACATACAAGCACTCACTAGTCAAACTAAAAGATAACAAGAGGACAAAGTGAAAATAAAGGCACAGACAAAAGTATGATCACCACAAAAAAGCTTGTAAAGGAACTCCATTGTGCAATTTCTACATAGAGTTCAAAATGTAAAGTGGTTGGCATCTTTGTTAATCTGTGCATAAAATTGTAATAACAGTAAAAAGGATGAAAAGTGAAATGTGTCTAAAGAAAGCTTCCTTTGCCCCCAATGAAATACCAGGCTTTCTTCCAAGGAACTCCTGTCCTTAATACAAAAATTTAGTCTAGTATACTGATTAATGTGAAAAATGAAAGCAGAATACTAATGAACAGTCAAGCCTACTAATTTGCCAGCATTTGGAGCAAGGCACTATAGTGAACTAGTCTCACCCCAATAATAAGGGTTCCATAGCGGGAAAAAAATTCTGCTGTGCATTGCCCCAATTCTGTAAACAAAGTCACTTGATACTACATATGTATAAAAAATTCTGTAACAAAAACTACGCAATCAACCTGATATATAAGTTCATTCATTTCGTCTTTGAGAAGGATAATAAATAGCTCCGTCAGGAGACAGTTCTTCACATCATTATATCCCCCTTTCAGATTTATACAGAAATATGTATTTGCACGGGGAACTTTAAAAGTGCCATCAAGCTTGTACCAAAACTTCATTAATGGCTCATCAACTATGCATCTTGGTGAAGCTGTGTCTGCAAGGCCATTGTTTGGGCTATCGGCATGTATGGAGAAATCACATGGAATGAAGTCATTCGTCAGAGGCAGATGTAATGACACATCAACATCTGGTGGATCTCTCCACAAATCCATCAAAGAATGGGGGATATCTTCCTCAATATAGCGTGATCCAAACCAAGGCTCAAGCTGATAATCTGAAATACACTTGTGAGATATAAGGAGAGCAAAAATAGTAGTCAACAGCTGAAGCAACTCCATTAATTCACAATATGAAGATTCATGAGAATGATGAAATAAGGATCATGTGCTCAGAAATAATTTACCCCCATAAAAGAAAGTTTAACATCAAAATCTTACAAGAAATCAAGGAATGTTTACATCCAAACAGAGTAAGCTGGAAAACTAACCCCCTTGTAAAATCAATATTAGAAAGATAAAAACATTACCTTGTGACTGTACAATTGACTTTGACACCACATCAATCCTCATGTTTTCCAGAGTGAAGAAACCCAAGATGAGCTTTATCATGTCCTCATCCCATACCTCATACAAATAATCTGCATATATTACATGTTCTGCTGGATATACAAGCAAATTCTCTGCCAAAAAAGAGTTCAGTCCCAGTCAATTAAAAACAAAATTTTTAAATATCCAAGAGAGGCTCAAAGCCATTATAATGGAAAAAAAGACTTCCTTCTGGAACTTATGAAGGTGTTTATCTGTTATTGTATAGTTCCATTTTGCTAATATACCATCAATTTGAGATCTTAAAACTAAGTTATGACAAGACGTTTGGACTCACATCATTCCACACAATTTCAATTTGAACCATAAGCAAATGCTTTACTATTGACCTTTCATCCAGATGCCAAATAAGCCCCCATTCTTCCTAGTAAGTAACAAATCTAAGTTCCCATATGATGAGATAAATAATGGTCTATGTGCAAAGCAAGAAGAACCTGCAATATATTTGAGGTCTAAACATTTGAGATGGCCATGGAAATGAACACTTTAAATTGGAGGGAAAGAAGACCAAAATAGAGAACATGACACTTCTGAAGACCATTCCCAAGCACAATCAAATAGGCAACAACTCAAAACAACTCAAGAGCAATCTTGAAACTGGTCACTGAATTGGCATAAAGGTTAATTATACAATGCTAGAAAGTTGACAATGATCAATTACGAAAGTCATACACATCAAGGAAGATCTTAAAAGTTGAGGACCTGTTGAATAGGAATCCCATTGCAGGGACCATAATTTCAATCTAACTAGAGAGACCAAAAAAATATCCAAGAAATAGTTTTGCTTCGCAATGAATGTGATTGGCATAAAGCTAAAGTCCCATTAAATTCATAAAACACTTTCTTCTTTTTATTCCCTCTTTTTGCTCCTCCCTCCTTCCCGCCGCTGATATAGAGCATACTACAGGTTGAATATTTCAACCAACATTGCATCAAATTCACAAATATCACACTCAACAAAGCATATCTTTCAGTTGCTTAATGCTCACTTTCAATCAAAATACCTAAAGAAGCCCATAGAAAAAACAGGGAAAATGGCAATGTAAGACATTGTGACCAAATAAAGGAAATCAATAATGCAGTAACCAGTCTACAAAATTCATTAAAGCCAAATAGAAGCAAAAACTAACAATGCCAAACCTGCAAGTTTGGCAGCATAGTCATCCTGAGGTTGCTCCTCTGCAAATCTGAAATCCATGTTGCCAATATCCTGTAGTTCCTTAAATATCCATTGCTGGGGAGAAACTTGGCGCAATAGCTTAAGGTATTGATAAACAAAGCCAATGATGTCAAAAATCTGTAAACAAGGATTGCCAGAAGAATGGTTAAAATAAATGAAGTCAACTAAAAGGAGGTGATCTGGTTCAAACATAATAGAAAATGGAAGTTCACGCAGCAGCTAGTCAGTATTCATCACCAGGACTGACAAGTATCGTCATTGCCCTGGTAGGCAGCAATAGCGAGGTAACATCATGACAAAAGAGTGCTCATCAAAATGAAACTGTGAAGGTAACTAAAAGTGAAACCTCCTTTCTTTTTTGGATTTTTCTTCTTTCTTGTTTTTATTTTATTTTTTATTTTTTACTTTGGCTATAATTTTGAGGAATATAGTTGAAAGAGGATTTTTATCAAAAGAAAATGGGTATGAGAAATACTTTGAGCAGAGTCATGATAAAATAAGTTGCATCAGTAGCAAATCCTTAAATTTGTCCAAGATAGCATAATTGTAACTGGTCCTAATCTTTAAGAAAATGTGGACCATAATTGGTGACTAAGGTCATACCTTTTCCAAGCCAGAGTCAGTGAGGTGAATGGAAATGCCAAAGATATAAGCTATAGAAGATTGATGCATGCCTTCGTCCCCGACCCCAGCAGACAAGGAAGTCGCCCATCCTCTAGCTTTGAAAAAGGCATACAAACTTCCTCTACCCTCTGCAAAGTGTAAATAAAGTTGACAGGTAAAAGCCTGCCAAAATGGTTCCACCTGTAAAAGCTCATATGCACTTTGATAGGAAAGAAAGATGCCTAATGACCTGTCCATGTATCAGTTCTAACACCAAGAAGAATATTAACGCATAACAGTCATGTTGTAAATTACCACTGAAAGACTGTAATACTTGGGTAAAATCAAGACTCAAGGTCTTAAAGAATTTGTTCTTTCCTATCATTCTATAAATACCCTAGAAATGCTACATGCCTGCACAGACACAAATAGGCACGAATTCACTCACACAAGTCATTTGAAGAGAAACAACTAGCATAGGATGCAATAATTTCTTACCATGTCCAAGGAGATGGGCCAAGTAATCTTCGGATTTCTTAAGATAATCTTGACGAAGACAAGGCAGTGTCCATGCTATGTTGAGGATGTGTACATCTTTAATTGCTTCTAATTTATAAAGCTTACCAGCTTTCCAGATAGGACCTTCCACCTGAAACTTTGGCTTCACCAGAGGTCCTTTACTCACATTAGTAAAGAGTTCCACAACCCAGCTCTCAAGAATGTCCAGAGACTCTGTGTGTCACTTAATAATGCCTTGTCAATATAGAAATATAACAGATTCCTTACACTATTTGCAGAAAGGGAGTCAATGGCTTGAGAATTTTAAGCTATTATATAGAACTAAACATGTCTGGTGCCCCTATAATGATAAATCAGCAGAGAAAATGCATTGAAGGAAGAAAAACTCCTATCACACAGGTAAAACCTTTTGCAATCCTTTTGTGAAGTAACAAAGTGGATATGATCTAATATGATTTAGGTCGGAATTTGAAGCTCTGAAAACACATCCAAAGTTGTGGACATGAAACATAATAGGCAACCAAAACTGAATGTTGGCGTATAAAATATGATCTATATCCTAGATCTCATCTAACAGCTCAAACTTTTAAGTGAAATGATTTCGTGACATGGTATTAGAGTCTTCATAACCAAGTGATTATGAGTTTGAATCACTTTGCCTTCATATTTAATTATGAGTTTCTAGTTTAATAATAGTTTAGGCCTAAGTGAGCTAGTTCCAGCCCAAGTGAGCTGGGCTTTTGTGTGAGGGGGTTTGTTGGAGTATAATATATAATCCATAATCTGAATTTTATCTAAGAGCTTAAACCTTTAGGTGGAATGGTTTTCTTGACACTTAAAAAAAGCCTTTTCATGAAAAACAGAAGTGGTGTGTGAACTATAGTGCCAATTGCAGCATAGCATAGCCTTGCTTGACCATTTTTGTATCTCTACTCAATGGCCAGCAACATCCCATTACAAGTTTTCAAATAATTTAGACCTTTTTTTATTCTTAAAGTCAATTGGTTTAGCACATCTAGCACATTTTTTATTTAGCATTTCTTGTACGATACACATATAGGGTTATATTATTTTCTCATTGAGCTGTAGCTTGATCATTCTGGAACTTTAAGGAGTTCTAGATTTGACCAGAAAATTTATGAGAGGTATTTTATTTGGTAATTTCAGATGCTTTGGAAGGAGCAAAGTCCACTCTCATGTTCATTAGATCCATGGTAGTTAATTATATGCCATATATATTGAGAATCACTAAAGAAAAAGAAAACCTGCCTCCTCCAATGACAACAAGCTTCATCAGTCCACCATTGTAGTACTCTCTGTACCACTTGAGTATTTGATCCCGCAAATTTATTCCTTTCTCCATGGCATCCACAAGACTCTTCTGGTTACCTTCCATCCAACCAAAATAAACCACTCAGATTGACATGAATAAATGCCCGAAATCCCAAAAACAATAGGAGGCAACCTACCACAAAAGAATCTGTTGAATGGATGACCAACTGCAGATGTGTGGCATTGAAGTTGTTGAAGGCGGCAAGCATCGCTTTGCAAAATTTGGTTGAATTCTATATCCATTTTTTTTCATGCATTGCACCATCAAGCAAGGATAAATATGACAATAGAACAATGAATATGTAAAATAAAGTACACAACAAGGCTATTGAACAGAAACTGGGAATATTGGCACCCACCTGAATCTACAGCAAGTAGTTCTCGTTCCATGGCTTCGCTTTTGATTAAAGGGGAAACAAAAAACTGAGAAAATCTGACAAAGCAAGTCCACCACCATCAAAATCTAGAGTAACTCATAAACTTTAAAGGCAATTTGACATATCCAAATTAAAAAAGCAAAAAGGCATCCCAAAATGCTAAACTCCCATGATGTGGGGTTTGGGAAAGGGTCAAATATATGCTACACTTGTTTTTACAGAGGTGTTGCTTTCATGACTCAAATCTATATCTTTTAGGTCACAATTGAGTAACCTTACTGTTACACCAATGCTCATTCTTCTTGGCACATCTAGATAATAAAGGAAAAAGCACCAACAATAGCAACTTGGATCTGGGGCCAGCAAAAAGGCTAAGAAGCAAAAACATTGTTACATACATAATAAGCCAAAAGAGACAAGACAATCTAAATAAAATTGACAGCAAATTTTATTACCCTATGAGCCTCACTTTATCCTAGATTTGATAAGGGAATACGTTTATCCACCACTAGTGTACATATCCTTTTCTTGTTGAAACAAAAATAAAGGATCCTCCAGACACTTAAGAAGAAATCATCATTGATTAACTGAAGATTTGAAACTGTAATATGCGTTCAGCATCACAATTAGTCACTTATATGCTGGTTTTGAAATAGATAACCATGAGAAGTAATCAGCACCACCAAACTTCAATGTCAACAGCATCACAAAAAACCAAACCTTGCTTTTTATTCCACAGTCTGTACAGAGTCACAGACAAAGGCCAGATGTCCATACATGTAAGAACATAAAAAGATTTTTTGGGGGGTGTTGTCTAATTCCCAATTGTTAAATTATCTTCAATTACCTTCTCAATGCACCCTTAAGAAACTCATGATTGACTTCAAAATGGTAGCAGGTATGTTCAGTTTCTGTGTATGCATTTGATGAACCTCCATGCTTCGACAAATAACTGTCATACTAGCAAAGCCAAGAGTCAAACTTGTAACCGAAGCTACACATAGAAAACCTTGTCTACCTAAAGTGGGAAGATGAGCTGAAACATGCATATTTCTAGTAAAAGCAACTACTTTGAGGTTCATTAAGGAAAAGCAAAAAGAATGAAAATAGGGACCATGCAGGCATATTAGAATACAATTTCCATCAGATTACCACCCAAGTTGCATGCATTGTCCCAAATACTATTGCCATTCAACAGTCAAGCAAAGCATTATTATTCACGAAACTTAGCTGAATCACTAGACTTTTGACTGTTATTTCAATTGCCATGCAATTTTTTCCTTGTTTTTTTTTTTTTTAGTATGTGCAAAAATACACAAGTCTATAATTTTTCCATTCATTTTCTCCATGTCAGGTGCAGATGCCTCTGCATATGGGTTTCTTTCTTCCTCTATCTTCTCATAGATTGAAACAAATCAATTCCACTTCTTGGATTAAAAGCAATCCAGCCTTTGATGAGCTACCAAAACTATAAATCTTCATTTTTGGTCAGACATATAAAGTTCAAAATGTAAAGGTTTTTAAAATGAAGATTTTTGAAACTCTCTGTATTTGTTTTTCTCATTCTTGGTCTCCCTTGTCAATACTGCTTGAAGAAAGAACATGGCCAAACAAACCTCATTCTCATCAGGAAAATCAGTGCTCCCCATGAACAGCATGTGTTCTGCAACAGAAAGTTTTTGAAACTTGCGATATTCAACATTCAAATAAAAGAGGCATTCATTTAATTCTAAAGAGGAAATGAACTACATTAAATGAGAGACATTAGATCATGTTGTAGGATTATATACATGGATGTATATACATACATATGTGTGTGTAAAAGGAAGATTAAAACACAAAATTCTAACACAACTTCAAAATTTAGCATCTTTGCTAGAGCCCCTCCTTCAATGCAATCACCATGCTTAGTGAGCACTAATCCTGACTTTATTGTCCTAGTAACATTAAATTCCACAAAATAAGATTTCCATTACCACTTTTCTGCTACAGCTATCATGCAATCCATACTACCTCCCCCCCTGCCCCCAGCAGCTACTCACGCATTGTAACAAAATATACTGTTTGAATCCAAGCAGATTAATTTTGATAAATGGTTGACAGACATTTTCATTTGTCTTCCCAGCTTTCAGTAGAAGATCTTAAAATAGGGATCTTAAAATAGGGTCCCAAGGAGTCTCATCCTGCAACTCAGTGAGAACAGCAAGCTTTACACCATTGAGAGAACAAAATGAAGTACAGTACTAAAACTACACTGTTTCTGGACCCTGACTTCAAATCCCACTGATGCATGTCACAACATGGTAAATCCAGAATAAGCAAGTAATCTCCAAAAAAATGACCAAACCTAAAAAATGCGCAAGCCCCTGTGCCTCAACGGGGTCAGAGAAGCTGCCCACTGCTACACACATTGCTGCTGCTGCCTGCAAAAACAAACATACAATGAAAACCGCATTGTCAGCATCACACATTACAATCACAGCTTGATATAGTTTTCTTTTGCATGTTACTCGGCGACCAAACACATCCACAGCCAAAATGTTAATTTCACGTCCAATTCATTAGGCTCATCTTTGTAATCAAAATAATTAATTAACAATCCAAAGGAGGAAGACAAATAAACTCAATTAGGCGAATAACAAGAAAGAAGGACCGACTTTCTTAGTTTGTGAAGAATTTCCCTGTCCCTGTCCCTTTCCTTTCTCTTTCATTCCATTGTCTTCACCTTCCTCCTCATCCTCGTCCTCGTCCTTGTCCTCATCTTCTTCGTCGTCATCGCCCTCGTCTTCTTCGTCGTCCTCCTCTTCAGACTCTCCTTCCTCCTGCTTATCATCCAGGGTTTCAGAATAGTCGGGAGGTCCGCCGGGATAAATCTCAGGATCGTGAACAAGCAAAGCGCAGAGGCCATTCTCCAGCTCAATCACTCTATATAGCCGCCGATCGTTGGGCGATTTCACTACGACTTCATCCGATTTATATATGCAGCGAGACACCATTCTTTCTTTACTTACTCCCTTTTCTTTTCCTTCCTTCTTCGCGAGATGGTCAGTATTCATCGTCTCCTCTGAGTGCGGCCACTTATAGACACGGTCGGCAACGGCCATCGCTCCGATTTTGTTCTTTTGTTGTCGGCGTCACGATGACGCAGAAGTTCGACCAATTATATTTCACCACGTTGCAAGAACGAGTCCAGCACGTGCGATCACGTGGCGATGAATGATGTGGCAAACAAGTATTGGCTGAAGGTAAAACACAAAATATAGGTGGGGCTCTTCTGTATCATTCTGTAGCGGCTGTAAAACGTCTCAGGGCCCTTTTTGTTCTTCTTTATATTCGTGAAGCGAAACCCTAATTCCTTCAAAAATAAAAAACAAAAATACTTTTCGGTTTTGAAGTTGTGCGCTGGGGCATTGGGAATGGACGTAGAAATCAAGCGGTGGATTTTGGAATTTCTGCTCCGGCAACCGATTTCGGATCTTCTGGCGAAGAAAATCCTCGCGAATATTTACGTCCCCGAGTCGCACGTAGATCGCCGATTGAAAAAGACTTTGATTCTCCGCTCAATAGTCTCCGAGATAGGCGAAGGCTCCGTATCCGAGACGATCCTGGATTCGCTGGAGAGTCTGGAGGAGTTGGACCGGAAAGAAGGTATCAAAATAACAGACTCCATTAAAGCGGCCTACCGGGCTGTCGCAGTGGAGTGTGCAGTGAAGTACTTAGGGGGAAGCCCGCAGAAGCGGCGCGGCCAGGGGAGGTTCTTCGAGGCGGTGGAGAGGATATGGAGGGGGAGAATTGGGAGATTGGAGAAGAAGAGCAAGTTGGTTACGGATGATTTGAGGGAGATTAGGGATGAGATTGAGGCAGCCGTTTGGGATTCGAATGCATGCAAGAGGTTGCTGGAGAGGAATACACGAAATGAGGCGTTAAGTCTTGTTAGGGATTATGTAGGTGAGGCAATGGCGATTATGGGTCCTTCATTTCTTGAATTGGTGGCCAGAACCGAGAGGGAACTGAAAGAGAAGGCGGAGGGAACTGCCAATGCCTGTCGCAAAGTAGGCTTTACTGAACTTGCTGCAACGAAAGGTACTTAGTGAGCTTTGGGAATTTCAACTGAATTGCTAAACGTTGGTGGTTTTACGTTAGTGTTAGTATTGCAATCTTTTTATCATGCTTTTTTAGGGTTCTTTTGGTTGCTGACGAGAGGTAGGTTATTTTTATATTGAGAATTCGACTAAATTGTTTGATGTGGTGGACCTGTATTGGAACTGGAACACCCAATGGATTTCCCTCTTGGGAAAGTAATGGAGCTAAAAACATGAAATATTTTGCGCTTTATTGCTATAGTGCTTTTCATTATTGCTTTTTTTTGGCTTTAGCCTTTAATGTTATGATTTCTTGCATACTTTTCTGCATAACGAACAGCATTGTGTTTTGGATGATCTACATAATTGCAAATGCTTGAATTAGTATTAACTTTCAATCTATACTTATATCCATGTGCTTTTGCATGAATTTTGTTTGATTTATTCAGAAGATCAGCTAGAAAAAGTACCTCTCAAACACAAGAAAGTTGCTTACCACAGCCGCCATAAGGGAAAAGCAAAGATTGCTGACTCCGAAGAACTGGATCTGGACACTTCTCTCAACAAATATGATATTCTGCCCTCTCCAGAAGTTAATAAAGTGCAGGAGTCTCTTAAATCAAGTTGTATGGATTTACAAGCAGTTGTCAAGGACCCTCTTCCTGATGCTTTACATTTGGCTGAAACTTTGACAACTCAAATTTCAAGAAAAATATTGAATCAGGAAAATTTAGATTATTACCGGAAAGGAAAAGATGTATACGCGTTTAATACATGTATTGCTTCTGTAATTTTTGAAATGGCAAGGAAAATGTTTAGCCATGAGCCATCATTGGAAAACCAGAATGGGAAAGAACTAGTTGTGTTTAATCCAGCAGGTCATGAGGCTTCTGGACCCCTTCAAACTAAAAAAGATGGTGGCGGAATGCCATCTTGCAGTAATCAGCTTAATGCTTCAAAACCCAGCTTGATGGAACGGAATAGTACTGCCCGTACCTATGAGGTACAGTTTGAGTTATTTCATGTTCAAACTGTTGGTTTGAGTTCTTTCATGTCAGATGGGGGTAAACTTTGCATTGTTGCATATGATAATATGCAGAATTATTTTTCTGTGTGGTATCTCTTTGCAGTTTACAAGGATAATGTGTATGTAGATTTGCTGTGTGTTGTTTATTGGTATGACACTGACAGTAGGGAATTATTCTTTCTTAGATATCCTTTTAAAGCAATGTGCATTCATGTATGTGTACCTTGTTGTGGGTTTGGATGTCTATTTGCCTGTGGAAGGGAAGAAAGAGGCCTGCTCAACCTATGTGACTTTTGAAAGTGGAAAACTGATTGCTTCAATTTCACTACCTAGAAGGACAAGATTACATCTTCCATTTCTGAGTTCCTAATGAAGTTATCTTTGAATTTGTTTTCCTTGTCATTTCATAGAGGACTTCCTTGCCAAGTTGTTTAACAGTTGGATTTGGCAATTTTATTTTGAAACCATATTCAGATTAATGTTGAGAATAGAACAAGATCATTGTGTGCTTTGCTCTGTGATGATTTGCAAAACTTGCTATGGGAATTATTTTCAATTCAGATCTGTGTTTCCTGCTAAATTTTGTGGGGGCTCTTTTTTATTTTAAGCCAGTTGTATCTTACATAGTGAAATGCCAATTGTTGTTTTGTTTCTTTTTGAAGTGGGATGATTCAATTGATGACTCACCTGAAGGAACATCCAATCGCATGAATAGATTTCGCCTAGATAGCCCTAAAAGAAAAGCTGTGTCGCCATTAAAGAAATACACAGTAACGAAGTTTGCTAAAAGGAGGAAGATTAAAAGGTGGAGTTTAGAGGAGGAAGATGCATTGAGGGAGGGGGTGCAGAAGTAAGTAACCATTTTGTGGCAAAATATAATTTTATATGCACATTTAGGAGATGATTGAGATGGTTTGTTTCTTTTCTTATACCCGTGAAGGATCAGCAATTTTGTCTTGATGAACTTGGCTCTTGCCCAAGGACTGTTAGGCTATTTGGAGTGAGGAACAGGAATTCGAAGTCCTTTTATTCCCATTCTTTGTTTGCTTTACAACCCTCTGCTACATAATAAGAAAATCTAGAAGTAGAGAAAGAAAAGAAAATGCTTTTGTTCCTGTTTATCTTATTCCAAGTTATTAAAGGCCTCATGTCATGGGATTAAATTCTCAACTGCCATTTGTTTTTTCTTGTGTTATTTTCTTTTGAAATTTTATGATTTTCTGTTTTATCTTGTTGTGTCCCTTAATGTAGATTTGGTAGGGGGAGTTGGAAGCTCATTTTGAATTCCAGACGTGACGTATTTGCAGAGAGAACTGAGGTAAACACGGCCTACATTCCTGTAAATCCTGATTTGTGTTGTTTTCTTCCTTGCATTACCACATAAATCCTCCTTAAACTATTTTCTTTAGGTCGATTTGAAGGACAAGTGGAGGAACATGACAAGATATTCATAATGACAAAGAGTGTTCTCGGCTTCTGGAGTATCATCCACTAGTTTCAACTCCCATTCTTGTTTTACACTTTGGGGTTCCACGGGGGGAGGGGGTTTTAGCTTATGACAAAGAAATTGTAATTATTATATTGGTTAATCTATGTATAGTCTTGCGTATAAATCATTTATAGTTTTCCTATAATCATTTATTAACATTTTCAATTGTCTTGACTTGTTTATTTACGCAAGTTGATGTCTCCCATCTCTGATCCCAACGGTTGGTTCAAGATGAACTAGAAAGTTATTTGTCGAAATATACTAAAAAAATTTTCAATTTTTAAAATCAAAATTAATGAGTTTCATCTAAGTTTTATCATTTTTTTCATAAAGCCTTATTGCATTTACCATATATCTTAGTAAAATCTTAACAGGACAATGGGTCAAAATTACATTTTAGTACAATGATTTTATTTATAATTACTATCTCATCATAAGTATTCAGAAAAATATATTTATTTAATATATTTTATTTTTATGGTTAAATAACTAATTTTTATAATTTATTTGTATTAAAGTTATTTTTATATTGAAGATATTTAATTTAAATCTCAGGTAAATCAATTACCAATAAAAACGAATAAATACGGCTGCCCGACCCGACCCTTTTTAATTACCCGAAATTAGCGTTTCTTTTAAGCTCTAAACTCCAACTGCGCTGGAGCAAATGTAACTCTTCTTTTAATTAGCCTCCGCCGCTACCGCCTTAAACCCCCTAGCTCTCATTCTCGCGTTCATCTCCATTGGTCGTCAGCCGGCAAAATGGAGGAGGTGTGCGAGGGAAAGGACTTTTCCTTCCCTAAACAGGAGGAGAGAATCCTTTCGTTCTGGGCTGAAATCAAGGCCTTCGAGACCCAATTGAACCGCACCCAATCCCTTCCGGAGTACATATTCTACGACGGCCCACCCTTCGCCACTGGCCTCCCTCACTATGGCCACATCCTCACCGGAACAATCAAGGACATCGTCACTCGCTACCAGTCCCTCACTGGCCACCACGTCACCCGCCGATTCGGCTGGGACTGCCACGGCCTCCCCGTCGAGAACGAGATCGACCGGAAACTGGGTATCAAGCGGAGGGACGATGTGATTAAAATGGGAATCGACGCGTACAATGAGGAGTGCAGGAGTATTGTAACGAGGTACGTTGAGGAGTGGGAGAAGGTGATTACGAGGACGGGTCGGTGGATCGACTTCAAGAATGATTATAAGACCATGGACTTGAATTTTATGGAGACTGTTTGGTGGGTTTTTGCGCAGCTTTTTGATAAGGGTCTTGTCTACAAGGGTTTCAAGGTTTGAGTTGTTTAATTTTCTTTGGTCCTTTTTGGTTGTCGACAAGATTTTTTTCTTCTAATACAGTTTTGCAGTGCCTTTAATTTGGTGGAGATTTTTTTTTTTTTTTTAATAGAGAAATTGTGCCTTGTGAACCTTTTTTCTTGTCAGGTTGTTTTACTAAGTTTAGGAAAAGCTACTTGACCTCACTTAGTGGGATGCATAGGAGCACATAATAAAAGGCTGTTCAAGTGATCACCTGTGAAGAAAGTGATTTTTGTGGGACTTAAAAGATTCAGAAATTACTTTTTCTGGCCTCTCATGTGCTTGCCTCTGCATAGTTTTTCTTTGAATGCATGTTTATATGGTAGTTTGTATTAATACAAGAAGCAAAGTGTCTTGCATTGTTGTTTTCCTGTTCCTTTGGGATTATTTTGTAATTTTTCTGTTGGCATCAGAAATTTGGAGGCATATTTTTTTTTTCCTTCATTTTTTTTTCAGTTATTATTGTATTGCTATCTGGAATTTTATTATCTGATTAAGATTGTTTTCTGTTTTCATCAAGAATAAAGCTGAGATTAAGTAAAATGTTGAACTAGGCTGTTGGTAGTCTCTCACGCAGAAAATTATTTTGATGTGTTTATTCATTTTTGAAGTTTAAAAGTGTGGGGTTGTCTTGATTAGTTCCTGTTTGATTGGAGTAAGATGCTCTTTTTTTTTTCCACCAGTCAAGGTCCTATTTCAAGGTTAAGCTGGTGGTACAATTAATATGCCAATATTGGCTATTTTTGCAGGTCATGCCATACAGTACTGGTTGCAGGACTGTGCTGTCTAATTTTGAAGCTGGTCTGAATTATAAGGTTTTTGATTTGTAATTCCTGGTCATCTTTTGTTGAGTTCTGTTTCTAAATGTTGTTAAACTCTTGCAATTTATTTTTTCTCACTCTACTTGAATAACACAGGACGTACCTGACCCTGAAATAATGGTGGCATTCCCAATCATTGGTGACCCTCATGATGCAGCCTTCATGGCTTGGACAACAACACCATGGACCCTTCCTAGTAATCTTTGCCTTTGTGTCAATGCAAATCTTGACTATGTCAAGGTTAGTTACAAGCCGATCTGTTTTTTGTGTCATTAAAAAGAAAATTCTTCACATATTTAGAATTGAAAATAATTCCTTCCAGTGTAGTTGTCTTATTCACTTGCTTTGCTGATTGTTGTATTTGGTCCTAAGATAGATACATTCCATCTAATTAAAAAGTTCTTTTCCTTTTGATTCATTGATTTGGATTATGCAAACTGTCTAATGCACATTCCTTGACTATTATTTGTTGTTTTAGTTTTTAATTTAAATGATGATGATACATCTTTTTGTGGAAGTCCATAATTGTTCATTTGAGGCATATCATCCTTTGCCAGTGCCTAAATCTTTTTTATTTAATGAATTTAATGGGTAAAGTATTCTTAATTTCCTCTTTTGGGAATTTAAGAAAGAATAACTGCAGGCTGTTTTTGTTGACATCATGCCTATAACCAGTGGGCAGACTTGTTTTATGGCTTAAAGAAATTTTATAGAGTATCTAATTTGCAGTGAAAAAAATAAATTTCAGGTCTGTAACAAGTACACTGGGAAGGTCTTTGTCGTTGCTGAGTCTAGACTGTCAGCCATTCCCATTGAGAAGCCCAAATCAAAAGTGGCAAATGCACCTGCTGGTGATACAAAGGTGTCAAATCCTAAGTCCAAGAGTGGGAAAACTGAAAATTTAATGGATTCCTATGAACTTTTAGAGAAAGTGAAGGGCTCTGAACTGGTGCAAAAGAAGTGAGCTTCTCTGACATTTGTTTGTGAACTTGTTTTGGATTGGCTGTTTGTGAACTTATAGCAACCTGCACATCAGTTTAAGATGATTACTCCTTTAATTATTATTTCGTATAAATTTTGTATGCATAGACTTATTTCACTACTGATGTGTTTGGTAGTTGAGTAATTTAGAAAATGACAAATTCTGAGGGAGAATTTCCACTGCAGGTATCAGCCATTGTTCAACTACTTCATTGAGTTCTCTGACACGGCATTTAGGGTTGTTGCGGACAATTATGTTACTGATGACAGTGGTACTGGAATTGTTCATTGTGCTCCTGCGTTTGGTGAGGATGATTATCGTGTTTGCATTGAAAATCAAATAATTAGCAAGGTTTGTTTTCCTCTTCATGTTCCTGCATGACAATCTAGTTTTCCTTTTTGTGATTAGTGAACAAATGATGTGTGTCTTGTTTTTCTTTTGCACGTTTTAAAGTCTGAATTGGAAATTCTAATCATTAACCAGTGTACACCCATTATCACCTTTTAATCTGGTTCCAATGTCCTGTCTGTATTCATTCTTTCAAGGGTTGGGTTGTTTTGGAGACATTCTTGGGTCTGAAGACAATATTTGGGCTGATACTTCATGAGATGGAAAGATCAAATGAAGAATGTCAACTTTTTGGTTCGAATGCAGATCATTGAACTATTGATGTCTTTGATTAAAATCTATACGCAAAACTGTCTGGCTTGTTCATTTTGTTACTCTTTCTGTATTTTGTTTTCTTAAAATCTTTTGTAGTGCTCTTGTTCCTGCATAATCCCCAAATTGGCTTAAGGATGGAGATCTGGGACATGACATAGTATCTGCTGTCCATTTCCCTTAAGATTTATTTCTTGTTGCTGGCAGCTCTGATTCTCCTATGGCTTGTAATAATATTATTTTCATTCTTTGACCATGTAGGGTGAGAATCTAATTGTAGCAGTTGATGACGATGGCTGTTTTACTGAAAAGATTACTGATTTTAGTGGAACTTATGTCAAAGATGCTGATAAGTATATCATTGAAGCAGTGAAGGTGGGATATTCTTATTTTCAAGTGCTTTGACAAGATTTATTTTATTTGGAGCACAACTATTTATCTAACCTCCTTTGTGATTTTTAACACTACATTAGATATTCTTCAAAGATGTGAATTTTGTACATTTGTTATCTCAGTCATCTGTTATTACTGTGTTTTGGAATTAAAAGGCATGTAGGTTGGTACTTGTTTTCACTATTGTATGCTTTAGATCCTTTTAATTATTTCCCATAATTTCTGAAATTTTTCAGGCAAAAGGCAGGCTTGTCAAGTCTGGAAGTTTTACTCACTCTTATCCCTTTTGTTGGAGATCTGATACCCCTCTTATTTATAGAGCAGTTCCTAGCTGGTATGTACTTTTTTTGCCATAATTTATTGCTCTCAAAGTCCCTATTGACATGAAATGACATGCTTATTTTCTATTTGAAGGCTAATAATTTCTATTGAAGGTAATCTCATAGGGCATACATTCTCTTGTTATTATTTTTGTTTAGCACAGATATTTGAAAGCTACTGAAATTGCACTGCATCCTGACTCTAGGTAGGATGTAGTGTTTAGATATATTTGGTTCTTCTGAAGTTGTTAATTGAAAGGAATTTGGTTGGATGTGAGCCAGGGAAGTTGACAATAGTCTGTTATTACTTCAGGCTTTCTTTTGAGGATGAAGTGTTGAACTGATAAAAGTGTCTGGCATTTTGTGTATTATGTATCTATATGGTGGGTTCTTTCTTGCTCTCTAGGTTTGTTAAAGTGGAAGAATTAAAGGCAAAGTTGTTGGAAAATAACAGCCAGACTTACTGGGTACCAGATTATGTAAAGGTTAGAACTCTTCCCCATGCCTTGACACCCCAAGCTAACATGTGCCTGCATCAACCCAAACCTAATTGTTTTGGACCTGTTACTTTTTCTCTTCTACTGTTTCAATTTCTTTCTAGATCAATTGGCATGTGATATCTTAAAATTCAGGGGAATAAGTATTGTGGGCAATAAGTATTAAGCTATTCTTGAAAGCAGGGGAATTGAGGTCTGTTGCTTTGAGTAGTTCAATTAGCATTATTTGCATTTGTACCCATGTATGGATGCTTTGTCTTTCCTTTTGACATTAATATGTTAGTTTCACCTTTTTTAGGCTTTACTTTGTTTCATTTTATTTTATTTTCTTCTGATCTTATTGGGGAATTATGTAAATCAACTAAAAAAGGAACATGTGGCACATTGACCTAGGTTATGAAGCATGAACTTTGAACCCTAGTTCATTGCTATGGCAGTGCTATTCTTATTGACAAAGAACCTCTATCTTGCTGCAATGGTGAAGTTATGAATGTTTCTACTCTCTGTCTCTCGACCCATCCACTTTTTAATATTACAGGAGAAAAGGTTCCACAATTGGCTGGAAAATGCAAGAGACTGGGCCATTAGTAGAAGTCGGTTTTGGGGTACTCCTCTCCCTGTGTGGATTAGTGAGGATGGTGAAGAAATTGTTGTAATGGATTCTGTCGCTAAACTTGAAAAACTTTCTGGTGCCAAGGTCTGTACGTCCTTCCCCCCCCCCCCCTCTCTCTCTCTCTCTTTCTCTCTTCCTTTAACAGTTATGTCTCTTGTGCATGATTACTAAATCTAGTGTTTCATGTGATAGACTGGCTTATGCAATTTGAAGTGTGTATTGAATATTTCACTAAATTATAGTTGGGGTAAATATTGGGAAACATGGGTAGTAAAAGAGACTTTCTCGCTTGCATATTACCTTGCATGGATAATCGGAACCTTTCCTGAAGGCACGAACATTAATCCTTCTTTAGTTGGAACATGCACATGACTTACATTCTTGTCTGGGTTGTTTGGAACCACCAGAGAACCTTTAATTGCGGCTTGCTTATGTACTGTTTAGTTTGTTTTCTTCTCCAGGCCATTATTAGACCTTAGTTTTTTACTTGATTGATCTTCACAAAAGTTTTTAACTTATGACTTCTGGTTGTTAGTTCCTTTATGGATTTTAGGCAAGTGAGGCCAACTTAAAGATACTGTAATATCCTTACGTTATGTTTAAACATGTTACTATGCTATCAACTAGTTGGATATTGGTCTTCCCTTCATTCTCTTGGGGTGTTTACCGATATGTTGGCTCCTTATTGTTGAGGTGACAATTGCATATGCCTACCTGCCTTAATGAAGATTTTGTATGTTTTACTACTTATTTATCATCATCTAGGTGTTGGACCTGCATCGACACAACATTGATCACATCACAATCCCGTCCAGTCGTGGTCTGAAATTTGGTGTTCTTCGACGTGTAGATGATGTAAGCTACTGGATGTTTTTTCTTTGACATGTGTACTTGGAGGATGCATCATTTTTCTTTTTATCCTTTCTGTATTTAAGACTTGCTTTATATTTCTTATTAAAAGCTGGATAAAGTTGATTAGGCTTTTTAACACTTTGATTGTGTGAGGTGAATGCTGGGCCAACTGTTCTATTTTCAAATGTTTTGTTTTAATGAGATCATTAAGTTTGTATGTTAGTCTTCTTAAAAGAAGCATGCATGGGCCTTTCCTCTGTTTTTTCTATGTTACATGATGGTACTGTATAAGTTTTATCTACACTTACGCCATTATTGATTGGAGGTTTAATTTTGCAGGTATTTGATTGTTGGTTTGAAAGTGGCTCAATGCCTTATGCTTATATTCATTACCCTTTTGAAAATGTTGAACTTTTTGAGAAAAATTTTCCTGGGCACTTTGTTGCTGAAGGGCTGGATCAAACACGTGGATGGTTAGTTTTGCTCTGAGTTTCATGTTACATGATGCCTTCTTGATTACATAATGCTTTATGCATCTTTCAAGTAAAATATATTCAAAGTTGAACTGTCACACAAGGATATAACTATGCATTTTGTTCATTTGTAATCTCCTCAGTGGCCCTACAGTCTCAGATTATTGGTTTTCTGAATAATCAATCTGACACCGGATGTCTAATTTCAGGTTTTATACTCTTATGGTGCTGTCCACTGCATTATTTGGGAAACCTTCATTTAGGAATTTAATTTGCAATGGACTAGTCCTAGCTGAGGATGGCAAAAAGATGAGTAAAAAGTTGAAAAATTATCCCTCACCTATGGAAGTCATTGATGATTATGGAGCTGTAAGTTCTCTTTTGGTCAATTTTGGTAATAATTTTTCTCCAGAGATAATATGTCATTCCAGTCTGCTTGTTCTCTTGCTGTGACCCCTTGTGTGAAAAGAAGTTTTATTTCCATATTTATTCTTTTAAGTGGACAATATTGTCTTCCCACTCATGTTTAATGTTGTAGAACCTTATTATTCAGGATGCTTTACGGTTGTACCTTATAAACTCTCCAGTTGTGCGTGCTGAAACATTGCGTTTCAAGAAGGAAGGTGTTTATGGTGTTGTGAGTATTTTCTGCTTTGTATATCAGATTTTGTTATTTAGAACTTTTTTTTTGTTTTTTGAGATTATCTTTTCACTAGAGCTCAACTATCATAATTTCTGCTCTGTATTCTCTCAACCTATTCATGTCCTTTGCTCTTTGGTATTTTGTCCAGGTGAAGGATGTCTTCCTTCCTTGGTACAATGCATATAGGTTCCTTGTACAGAATGCGAAGAGACTCGAGGTTGAAGGACTTGAGCCATTTACTCCTACTGAGTTAGCAACACTTCGAAATTCATCGAATGTGCTTGACCAGTGGATCAATTCAGCCACTCAGAGTCTTGTTCATTTTGTCCGGCAGGAAATGGATGCATACAGACTTTATACGGTTAGCTGCATTTTGACTTTCTTTAAGACTATATGACCTATTATTTTCAGAGTCTAAAGATGTTCAGAAGGCCCTTCAAGATGAAAGGAGTTTGCTTGAGAGTTGTACTGACGTGTGCCTTTGGTATGTTCTCTTTGCAGGTTGTTCCATATCTCTTGAAGTTTCTGGACAACCTTACAAACATATATGTACGATTTAACCGCAAGAGATTAAAAGGTCGAAATGGGGAAATAGACTGCTGCACTGCACTCTCAACTCTTTACAATGTATGGTGAAAATAATTTCTTTTCTGTCAGAATGGTGTCTTACTAATGCAAGCTGTTAATTATGTGTGTCCAGTGGCATTTGCTGTTTTGGACATTTCAAATATTAGTTAGCCTCCTCCTGAAAATAAATAAATAACAGTTAGCCTCAAGTTTTTCCTTTTGACTTCCATCAAATAATGAATATCAATAGTTTCTTTGGTTATTATACATCTCTTCTTTATTCTGCAAATAGTTTGATGCTCATCCCCTATGAAGATCTGAGAACCCTGAACTGCTTATTATCACTTTGGTTTGCTGATATAGTGTGTCACTAGTATTTATTTCTGGTTTCAACGTGGGGCTTCATAGACTGACAAGTTGGATTATTAATGTTGACCTATTTGATTTGCATTGGATGTAACTCCAATGGTTCATTTTCAGGTGCTTCTAACTTCATGTAAAGTAATGTCACCATTCACACCATTCTTCACGGAGGTTCTTTATCAAAACATGCGGAAAGTTTGTCCTGGATCAGAGGAAAGTGTTCACTATTGCAGTTTTCCTCCAGAGGAGGGAAAGGTATTACCCATCTCTATGGTTTCTATCTAGATTGTGCCAAATAGTTTAACTTTTGGAATCTTTTTATTGTTTTCCATGCCAAGAAATTGGGATGGTGAATCTGGATATTTGACTTCCTGCCTCCAGAGGATAGAATGAAGCTTTATAACTGAATTTTTTGTGCATTATTTGAGTTTTCAACCAACCTTTCGCCTGCACATTAATCGAAGTCATTGGTTTGTGTAAACTGACTTTTGTATTTATTTTTGACAAATAGGTTTAGCTCCTTTGGATCATTTTAATGGATTCTCTCTCTCTACTCCTCCCTTTTATTGAGTCTAATGCCATTGCAGAGGGATGAACAAATTGAACAAAGTGTTTCAAGAATGATGACCATTATTGATCTGGCACGCAATATTCGGGAGCGCCACAACAAGCCCCTGAAATCCCCACTGAGGTGCGCTCATTGATAGCCTGTTGCTGATTCATTCTCTTGATATGCATCTTCCTTTTCATATTTACTTTTTGTTTGTCTTACACCAGTGTTTTTATTTTCTTTCTTGTTCCCTTTTTCTCCTGAACTGCAGGGAGATGATAGTAGTTCATCCTGATGCTGACTTTCTTAATGACATAGCTGGAAAACTAAGAGAGGTTTGTGAACTAATGTGGAAAGCCCTCACAGTGGTTGATTTCTTCCTGCTTGTGTAACTAGACATGTTTTCCAATGATCATTTGATTTAGTTTTCTTTGGTTGATTATATTCTTTACTTTTCTGATGAGACAAAAGATTAAAAAGGTTAAGAAGAGGAAAAAAAATAATAAAACCCATCCTTGCATCCTTTCCATAACATTTTATTGTTGGTTAATGGTATTTGGCATGTTCTAGGCATAAAGATCCATTTTGTCTGTCTTTCCTTAATTGGCAATTTTTTTATGTCTGCAATTCCTTTGCTGGTACTTCATTGCATTATTATTCAATGAGCTGGTGTTTCTTTTCTCAATTCTATTGTTTTCTCTTTTTCAGTGATCTAGTTTCTTGATTAGAATATTTAAATTGGCATTGTAGTATGTGCTAGAAGAACTCAATGTAAGATCTCTTGTACCATGTAATGATTCGTTGAAGTATGCTTCCCTGCGTGCAGAACCTGAGTTCAGGTATGCAAAATGTAGTTGATGTTTTACTGTTACTGTTGTGTACTTGTGTTAACTTGGTTATCTTTTTCTCTAGCGTGTTAGGTAAGAGGCTGGGAAAATCAATGGGAGTTGTTACCAAAGAAGTTAAATCCATGTCTCAAGAAGAGATATTGGCATTTGAGCAATCGGGAGAAGTTACAATTGCTACTCACTTGCTAAAGTTGTCTGATATCAAGGTGTGCTTTTACTGGCTTATTCTATAAATATATATTGCTTTTCAATGCAAATATAAAAAACAGTTTGCAGTATGGATCACGATAGCCCATGTTTACTTGGATTATATCATTTACTTGATCAAAAAAAAAAAAGTTTCTCCTTGTGGATGGAAAGAGATCCGCTTTATATGCAACAAAGATTCTGACTGAAACTGTACATGATATGTCATACGAGGGACCTCTGTGAAACCCTGTTCTTTTACCAGTTGGACCTATTAGAACAACTTTTATGAAATTGCCATATTTTCTTTTCTAGATAGATCAAGATGTAGATTTTTTATTGTTCCTTTTTGTCTTCTAAGAATTCCATTTTTAGAAACAATTTAAGGTAGAGTGTTATTATTTGTCACAGCAGCTAGCTAGTGATAAGTAATTTCCACTGGATGTTAACATGATACTGGCTTGGGTTGGTGGGAAAAAACTATGAAAGACCTCAATTTCTGGCTTATAGATATTCCTAGTTTTCCTTGAGAATGATTAACTGATATTGCGCTATTGCTAAATTTGTAGGTTATTCGGGACTTTAAACGTCCTGATGGTTTGACAGAGAAGGAGATTGATGCTGCTGGAGATTGTAGAAATCATATATAACATGCCATTACTTTTTTCTTTTTTCTTTGTGTGTGTGTGTGTGTGCGTGCGCGCATGCGCGTATGTGATTGTGTGTGTGAACGGCCATGCATGTGTATGTCTCAAGTTTTCGGTTTCGAATGTTTCAGGTGATGTTTTGGTAATCTTGGACTTGCGTCTTGACAATTCCTTGATTGAGGCTGCTGTTGCTCGTGAGGTATTTTGTGAATTGTTGTGTTAGGCATTCCATATATTCTGCAGTTGGTCTATGGTTGAATCAGTAAGATGAATTTTAATCCACTCACATAAATGGAGCATTTGTTGTTTTGGGTTGTTTTTTGAATTTGAGGGTTTCTTTTCTTGTCTTCTTTTCTTTTGTTTGCTACATGTAACAAAATCTATCTTCCAATTTCCTTTGAACCATGTTTGTTTACTTGCTGACAGACTTTATTTGCTTGTCATGGTTGGAAGAGACAGATTCTGATTAATGGACTTTCAAACTGTTCCCACTGCAGGTTGTGAATAGAATCCAGAAGTTGCGGAAAAAGGTGGCCCTGGAACCTACAGACTTAGTGGAGGTTTACTTTGAATCTTTAGATGAGAAATCAACCTTGCAAGGCATTTTGAATTCACAGGTACCACTATAATTTCTTTTTGTACAATGTTCCCCACATTTCTATTTCTCATAAGTGGGTTGAATGGATAAACCTGAAACTTGAGCAATAACAACATTTCTCTATTATCGGTATTCCCCTGAGATACATTTTAGTCTATTTGAGGGTTTCTTCTCTTTACTTCTTTTCACGTACTGTAGTGGCCAAATAAAGGGTAGCAATTTGTGTAAAATATTTTCCCTGAATTGAAATCTTCGCAGAGGACTTGTGTTGTATGAATATGCATTGCAGCTGTGCAGAAATATGCGTCCATTCCTGTTATGTTATTTCTTCTCTGTTCTATATACATTTTTAAGCACAATTCCAAATTGTAAACAATTTTTTGTTTGCTTTGTGAGATTTATTATTGCCTTTGTGGATGCTCTCTTATTAGGTGTTGCTGCATTTTTTTGACATCTATTGAAGTGTGTTGTGACAAATTTTTTATTTTACCTCTTGTATTTTTTGACACTTCGGTGTTCTTGGTTAAAGTGTATCATAGCTGGGTATTTCTGTTTTCCTTGCAGGAAAATTATATTAAGGATGCAGTTGGTTCTCCATTTCTTCCTTCAACCATGATGCCACAAAATTCTGTAAGTTGCACAGGATCAAAATATGTGATAATTGAAGTATTTTCTGACTATCATAGCATGCAAGTTCATATTCTCATTGACAAACATTTTTTGAAGTTTTCTGGGAATTAGAGATTTTGGGATTTAAATTTTCCATGTATGTTGGTTTAATAGTATAGGAAATTGGAGCAAGGTTTGCTTGAACATTTACCTTGTGCCTTACTTTCTGACTATGCCTTTGCAATAATACTTGCTTGATAAATAGAGAACTGATTTAACTGAGGTGTCCTGATTCTTCAAATGTAGTTTAAATTTCTTGCTCTTTATGTATTGTGGATATGCATCACAAACATGCATGTAATTTCTTTCTGAGTGACTTGAACACAAAAATATGCAGGTTGTACTTGGTGAGGAGAGTTTTCATGGTATTTATGATTTTTCTTTCACCATTTATTTGGCAAGACCAGCACTGGTGTTTGAATCAGCCGCTATTCTTACGTTATATGAAGGTTGCTCACTCTCACTCAAACTTTCACAAACCCCCCCCCCCACCCCCCAAAGGTGCTTTGATGGAAGCAAGCCATTGGTGGTTCGTCTTTTCTCATGGCTTTACTGATGGATGCAGGGAATAAACAATTTGCTCGAGGTTTAGAAATTTACTTGCTATCCAGAGAACATTCTAATTTGAAATTGGAATTTCAAAGGGGAAACGGCAAGGTATGTTTCTACTTCTGAGATTAGAATCTCCAGTAATCATGGTCCAAGGTCAATTTAGCCTTTTTATAAGTACTTCCCTCATTGATCCACCTACATCCTCTGCAGATGACAGTCAATTGCATTGAGAATCAGCCCTCTGTAGATGTGGTTTTAGGACAACACGTCTTTTTAGCTGTTGGTGACTACTTTTCAAGAACCAAAACCCATTGATTTTGTATTCATGATTTTTTCTTTTTTTCAACATATTCTGTTTTCTCCCTGAAGATTGAAAAGACAAGAAATATTCTTAGAATCCTGAAAAAAGACCATGCAGGGTACGTCTCAATTCCCTGTTCTTGTACAAATATGGATGTATGACCATTGAGGTATTTGATGTATAACAAAAACCCAGCTCGTTGGAATCGTTTTCCGAGCTAAAGGCCGGAGCCAATTAACCAATATATATATATATATATGGATACATAATTATTTATCCACGTAACTTGAAGCATAGATATTTGTTTTCTGGTGGGAAACGATTCATTATCATGATAACGAATCACTCTTCATGGTTTTATTTGCACAGCTTTTCAATGAGTATGATCTGTTCTACTCAATGCCCAAAGACTAAGTGGACAATCTTGTTGACTAAAAATTTTATATTACAGGCAAAATGGCTATATATTAAATTAATAACATTTCACATTACATAAAGAGGTTATATGAGTATTAATTATATTTCTATAAAATTCTCTTATATGGTATATGATGTTATATTTCGGCATAAAATATTTCATAATTTTTTATTTTTAAGCCCATTTGTGTTTATAAGACTATGTATCCACAGATTTTTCCTTTCTACATCCACATCGTTGTCGATTATGTAATATTGAATGCATTTTTTGACAACAGTCTGTATGCGATTGGGAGGCAAAACTCTATTCTCCCAGGGATGGTGCTACATTCTTATATTTGAGATAATGCTATTTAAAAAAGAAAAAAAGAGTAAGTATTATTTTCTACTTAAAAAAAAAAAAAAAATCCACTTTGTATATCAGTATATGACGTAAAGTGGTATTTTGTAGAATATAATCGGCCATCTTCCACTTTAAATGGCCCATTCGATGTTAATTTGACTAACTTCAAGCTTTGGTCATGACGGATAAATTGCATTATTGATCGCAGAATTTATTATTTAGTTTTCATTGCATGAACAAGTTGAAATTTATTGCAATTAACTAACCATACTTTTATGGTTGTTTCAACATTATCGCCCCAATGTCCATAAGTGAAAGTGATGGGTGTTGTATGCCCTTCTCATGTCAGCATGGTGGTGCATTCCTGAGTATTTATCTCTGAGGACCCAACTTACCATTCAAGATTAAAATCTTAAAAGTTGCAAGATATTTGGAGTTTAGCACTTGATGGTCTTGAATCCCACCCACATGCTCAAAGGGAAAGCCCATGGCTCTCGTGTGGCTTTCACATTAGCATTTGTGTGACCACTCGCGAGGCTTTCTCAAAAGAAACAGAAGTGGAGATTTAATGATATTGACTATTAACAAAAACTGGTGACTCATTTGAAAACTAAGGGAAGAGTTCAATAACCAACAAGCTAACCAATACAGTGGTTACCTTTGGCTGAATTTTCTCCCCAAACACTCAATGCACTTTCTTTCTTCTCTCTCATCTCTCTCATTCCAAACGAACACGCAACTCCTGCAGGAGAGAAACAAGAATAATGATAGAGATTCTAAAACTATGACTCACATTTTCTTTACTAATTTATATATCAGTTACCTTATAAAGATAATGTATCACATAACATGATCCATTCATAAATTGAGGTTAGGCAGATAGAATCGGCATTATAAAAAAAAGAAAATGAAAATGAAGTTGTGGGTCGATATCATGTGTGACAAATCAAGTAATCATTTTTAGTTCATTAAAATTTGAATGATTTTTTGATGGAATTAAGAGTCTAACTATTTTTCCGCTAGACTTTGAAAACTGATGAATTAAATAGTAAGCGTATGTCTAAAAATCTTACCAAGCAACGATGCCTGAAAATATAGATGTAAATGGTGCAGATGGTACAAATATTGGAGTGAGGGATCCCAAGGTGACGAGTTTTTCTAGCAGGATATGGAGGAGCCATGCTCATGCCACTCACATCATGATCATCATAACGCATGCTTTTTCTCCAGCGCATAGCTGAAATCATCATAGCATTTTGTATCCACTTGATCAACAGACTCCTGACAACCGAGATGGCTTGAATTTTGCCTATGGTCACGGCCATTGCCATATACATGAAGATGATGAGGACTATGCGACCCATCATCAATTTTCATGCCTTGTACATTTTGGTGGAGATGGTTGCGCTGGTTGTGCTCACTCCCCCTGTGATCTCTGTGAGATTGATGATGATCACCGTAAACAACGACACGGCGGTCGTGGTCATCAAGAGGGTGAGTCCTGGATGTCTGAAGGGCAGTGTTGAAATCAAAGCTTGGCAGTTTGCTTGGTGGGAGAGGGCGTGAGCGTGGAGGGTCCTCAGCCTCTTGGATTGGCTCCATGATGCCTACTGCTGTTGTTGATGGTGATTTCTTCTTCTCTGTTGCCTTTATATTTTGTTGCACTTCTGCCAAGCCTTGAAATGTAAGGTTTACTGAATCATCTGGGATTCCTCAATACAATTCTTCAAGATCTATGTTTGCCTTTGCCATTGCTTTCGAGTCCCCCATTAGCTAGCTCGTAGCTACTAGCCTGGCTACTTTGTTAATTTTTCCTCAAAAAAACGGAAGAGAAATTAAGCAGAATTGCTGTGAATTTTGTGAATGGAGGGGAGAAAGTGGATGTGTATTAGCTTCTACTTAAAGTGCATCCGATTTAAGTTAGGTAAAGGTCAAAATATTATTGCTGGCCGGCTATAAGACTGAGTATTTACAAAGCTGGTTGGAGAAAATAAAATAAAAAAGGCTTGTAGATTTATACATGTCACGATTACTAGAGTCGATTCCTGTGTAGGTATTGTTATTTTTATGTTTTTTCCCTGGTTTTTTTTTTTTTTTGGTCTCTTTTTTCTCATCGAAAGTATTGTATATGTAAGGAAAGTATGCCAGTATGAGATGTAAATAATGCCAACATGACAAAATACGGGTTTGGGGTGGGACGGTATGTAAAATTGAGCTCATATATATATATATATATGTAGAGAGAGAGAGAGAGAGGATTAACGAAACAAATTTTCTTGTTAAAATTTAAGGGAAGAAATGCTAAACATTTAATAATTTAAATTACGCATATATTGTTGTCTTATTAAAAGGAACATATTATATTTAACTAGACATTAAAATGTTTTTAATTAAGAGATGTGACTATATTCAAGTTGATAGTAAGAGCATAGAGAAAGAGAAAATTGTTTAGATATATTTAAATGAGAATTTTTATGAATAAAATAGACTTTTATTTTGTTCACATTTTTATAATAAATCTATATTACAGATTCTATATGTCAAATAGATATATCAATTCAATTTTATTTGGTATTATTTTATTCTGAGGTTTGAATATATCCAATTCGTCATAAAATAATAATAATAATAATAATAATAAATTTTTTCTACATAGCAGTTCGAATGTGTAACTCCCAGAAAATCTTCAATAATATTATTCCAAAGACTGCATCTATAATATCAAATTTAGAAGATGATGATAAAAGTTCTGGTTTTAAAGGACTGTAACGCGTTTACGTACCGGCCAAGAGCAAGACAAACGTACGACGCCGGACCGCGTAAGTAGTAATGTCGGTTGGTTGTTGTCTAGAATCTATGCTCAACTTCCATAGAAATATTGCAAGTCTTTTGCACTTCAACGTAGCCATACAATTGACGTTCCGAATCGCACGTTTCTCTTTGTCTATGTATCGTTAAGAGAATTGACAAGCGTGACGTTCCAATTATGCTTTGTCGAGAGAAAACAAGCAACTTTAGCCTCGACAATTGACCAAGTTAATAAAATATTCTCCTTTTTATTATTATTATTATTATTATTTTAAGAGATTTTTCGGGTTTTGAACTATGACATAAGGTAATTCTCATAAACTTGGCACTAAACGTTTATATTAGAATATGAAGTTTCAAAAATAGAGATTGAATTTTTAACTGCTCGGTCTCAATGTACTTGTTTTAACCCATTTCGCCAATTGAATTCCGTAATAATTGAGAATGCCAAGAAAATACATGGTAATTTAAGAACAAAATCCCAGGAAGAAGGGAACAGGAACATAAATAAGAACAAAAAAGCTGGCATGGCTAGCTTCTGTTTTTTCTCACGGTAATTAGATACATATTATACAGCTATTCTGTAGGATATAAGCTGGCATCTATCAACTAAAAACATTTTATGCTTAATTAAAATTTAGAAGGATTCCTTATGCGCGTGGGAATAGTAGAGGCAGAACGATGACATGCAGCAACCGTACAAGAATGACCAAACACACAGGAATTTTTATTTTGTTTTTTTCTCTTCTGGGCTTCGGTTAATTCAATAATTACGTGACAAATATACATCCTTTTGATCAATTTATGTCTGCTAATGAAGGCGTGATGCAGGTTCTTGAGGGAGCTTTGTTATATAAACATGGTCAACTTCAGCCATTACAGACACAAATACATATTATAACGTCACAATCGTTGAATATATAATTGTAAGACTAGAGATAAGAAACTGAGAAATAACAATAAAATTTGACAAGAAAGTTACTTGAGATTAAGGAATAAATAATATTTATCCCATATAAATACCCTCATATTAGAGGTCCATCGTGTGAATTATGCAACTAACTATCATCTATCACATGAGAGTATCTCATTTCCCATCAAGTAATTGGCGCCAGAGACTCCTGAAATAAATATGTAAGCTTAAAGCTTTTGCTCATCACTGAAATATTCTCTGGGTACACTTGGAACATAGTGGTACTAGCATGGGATGACTTCTTCTCTTGAATGTGGTCTTAAAAATAAACTTGATAACGTCTACAATTCCTATTCATAACATAGCAAAGCACTCCCAGTTAGTCCAACAAGACAATAGTTGACTTTATTGGAAGCTTAAAAACTCTCAAAACTATTTGAATTTGAGTCTTGCAAAGACTCAAAAGCGTTGATTGATAGGCATCATCATGACTTCGTTGTGATGACAAGAAGGCCAACAGGACATGGGAAAGAATTTTCATTGTTCTCCGGCTGTCACAGATTAAAAGAAGGCTGCTAAGTAAAGTACTGAAAGGAAGGATGTAAGTATCCCTTTGGAAAGGAAGACGGTATTCTTTTGTTTCTCTTTGTTTTTTTTTTTTTTTTTTCTCCACCATTTTCAGATGGGGATGTGGGGAAGATGGCGAAGAGAAAAAAACATATGACAGATAAATTACATTTCCCTTAGCAATGGGGGAAGGCTCGAAAAAGACTCATATCCAGATCGAGGGATAAGCCGCACAAACAAAGGACAAAACCATGTCATTCTAAATTGGATTGATTCCCTCCATCACCTTTGCTCTCGTGATCCCAGCCAACCGATGCAAGAAACGCTTCATCAGACAAGCGTCTCAGGCTTTCTCCACTGTCTTTTGAAAGCACACAGGAACCCTGGCTGCCCTTTTGCTCATACATCAAGCTTGCAGAACTGTTTTGCTCAACATAACCATCCAATGGTAGGTTGGCCGTGTGAACGAGATTTGTCAAACTCAATCCTGGTATGTCCAACTGCATATCATCACGGAATGGATGACAATTTAGGTCTATTTGTCCGCTGCTCATTTCAGCCTCCTCATTTTGGTTTCTGCTTTGAATTCCTTCATTGTCTGGATTACTTGGACGCAACACTGAATGGCTTGAGGAGCCGTTGATTTCTATTTCATCCTTTTGGTCATTGTTGTCCTTCTGCAAAGATTCTGCTTCTCGTTCTGATTGACGTTTCTTCTTGCGCAGCATCATAGTCTTAAACCGGCGCTTTACTGTCATGCAGACATTGCACATGCATGTAGGCTTATGCTTGCCTTTCCCACTTGGTGGCTGAATGCACACAATACAAGTGCAACCAGGCCGGTGTCGTGGATGCTTTGTGGTGGCTCCAACTGATGGCTCAGCTGCATCAGTGACATTCTCTCCCAAAATTGCAGCACTTGCCAAAGCATCCAAGCCAGAAGGCTCATATTCTTGGATTGGCTTGTGGCCTTCTAAAAGCCTTTGCTTCTTGAAATCTGGGAAAAGAAAAAAAGAGAGGACAAAATCCAGTGACAATAAAGGGATTAACAACTCTGAAAGGAAACATACCCCAATTGAAAACACTGTTAATCAGTGCCATTATGACCACTCAATTCCTGAACTTCCTACAAGACTCATTGAATCAGTATGTGCATAATAAGACCACAAGGGCAACTTGCATGGGTAGTAAACCTTTAGGATGTCTTATCACAAAGATTTAGACTACTAATATCAAATTCCTTCTTTTGCCACAGTATGAGAGGAAACCCAACATTCAACCACACTGAATTCATTATCTGCAAAACATACAAATACGAATAGAACATCTACTTAGGAATGCCAATGGGCCAGCCTCAACAGAGCTAATGGTGCACCCAGGCCCAGGCCCAAACTCTTCTTTATAAACTACTGGAATTCTTGGCCCAAGCTCAGCTCAAAGCTTACAACAGTCAAAAGAGTTTTGGTTTCTATTTGATCCAGCTCAACTGAGTTTTCAAAAATTATAATAATCATTTTGTAGAAGAAATAGAAAATCTGTGTGTCTTTCCCATTCGATTGGCAAATTGTAAGGTCCCCATAAAAGATCAAAACACTCTGGTATTCAAAAATCATATAGGCAGAATCTTGTGCTTGTGCTAGCCTAGACTGAATATGGTACAGTCATTCGAAACTTCAACTCCCAAGCACATGGAAGAGGCACAAGGATCAAGCCATACCTTTGGTCGCTCTGAGAAGTTTATCCAAGTCCTTTGAACTCATCTCCTCCAGTACAGAACATGTACACCTGTAAGAACAACATACAGAACAAATATTGTAATAGAAAAGCAATTCTCAGGAAATATAACCAAGTGACAAAAATGCCAACACACTGGCACATACCAGAGAGGGTGGAAGAGGGGGTTAATAAAAGAACTAAACCTGGTTGAGTCCCACACATTGTCTGAACATTTCCACTTTGGAGGAAGAAGTACAGCAATAGGCAATTTTCTCCATTTCAAGCAATCATCACACTGAGCCCACTGTTCTTGTCCCCTAGATAGCATCATGATAAACTCGGTTTGAATCACTTCATTGGTTAAAATACCATCACAAATCAAAATTTCAGTAAAGAGTAACCCAGCTACATCCATGGAACATTATCCCGCAACAAAATGTACTGTTGGGTTGGCAGGAGCATGATAATTGTGATGAAAAAAATGATAATGACAATGCAAATAATGATGATATACAGATCACAAGAAGCATGTGGGAACAAAGCCAAAATATCTGGCAAAAGAGAAGCAGTAAACCCTCAGTTATCATTCACAGCAAGGTTTACGCTATCATTCACAGCAGGGTTGCAGCCTTTTTCCTGTCCTTAGCAATCAAAACTAGCAAGACTTAGCACCACATTTAAGTTGGGAAAGTTAAGAGAAATGACTAACAGATATGAGCATCAGATAAAAATCCAAGTAGGAGTTCCTAAACTATATCCTGTAACAACAGATAATTTTTTTTTAAAGAAAAAAAAAACATTGATTCTCCCCATGGATTTCAGTTATTTTTGTAACAGAAATGAAAACATAGTATTTGCATATATTCATACCCAGACGGTTGTGTAGTGAATATCGTCCGCTTTCCAAAAACTGGAGGCTCCTGGACAACATGAACAGTAAATCCTTGAATAAAAAAAAAATTGCTATTGCAGACATACTAGCAAAGAATTCAGCATTTACAAACTCACATCATATTCCTCAAATTCATGGTCCTCAATAGTGACAATGCTTGGTTTGACACTTGGGGGTGGACGAAGCAAATCCTGTGCTTCCTCCCATGTAAGTCTCAGCTCCAGAGCATCTTCACTATGTATAAGTAACCTCTTACTTTTATGTCCGATATTCCGAGTTCTCTTCTTCTCTGAAGTTGCCACTGGCTGCTGCAGTGAGTCCCCATTTATCCTGCCTTCATGGCTTTCACTCTTGTTCCAGCCAATATCCCCATGAGCTAAAACCAAATATACAGACAGAGAATTTAGGTGAGGATCCTTGCTTCACCTTAAGGTTGGGGAAAAACCAGAACAACCACTTACGGTAGGGAGAGTCTTAAGAGTACCAGAAATAGAATTGTCCACAGGAGAAGCACCATTAGGAAGAGCAGACGTTTGAGGATCCTAAGTTATTCAAACAAGAATTTACAAATAACTGATCAATTTCCAAAATGCGAACATTTCCTCCCTCTTCACATGCCAACAAGTATTAACCTGTGTATCCAAAGAGTTGTTTGTTGCCTTGCGATATCCTACAACCAGCTTGCCTCCAGGATCTATTCGGCTAAATGTTACTGCAGAAAAAAGAGATTAAATAAGATTGGAGAGAAAACACAAGGCATGAAGCACATATTAACCGCCACCATACATGTTGCAAAATATCAATAATCACAGAGGGCCACTCAAGTTAGAATGAGGAAGCATCCTTGCTCCTTTCTGCTGGAAATAATTTCAAACCATGACAATAGAGAGAACTTTGCGGATAAAATTAGGCTTAAGAATCTCTTTTTTCTGCCACATTAAATTCAGCTATCATTTCATCCATGTCAAAACTGTACCCTCTGTTCCAGTCCACAAGTTATTTCTTAAGAAACCAGTCCATTTAGAGCCTTATATTAAAATGCAGTACATACAAGTTGAGCAATCAGGTATCACTATATCAATCTTTTAAGCAAGAGTAGAATCAAGCATACTTGTATCACCCGCTCGCAATTGCATAGACTGTATGCAAGGGGTTACCCCCTCCAAAACATACATTCTGCTGTTGTTATTGGGCCAAAATCTGAACTGAAATGTCCATTCTCTCCCCTTCACATCTTGGATCCTTAAAGGGACGCCTTCAGATTGAGAAATAGGAGGAAAATAGGCCTGTATTGGCTCACAGATTAGAGGAATACAAAAAAGAAAAAAATTAAGGAACTGAAAAAATAACCAAAAGTAAGGGGCGAGCAAGATCCTTTCAAACTTACTTCAGCACATGCTTTTGGGAGAACCAATCGACCAATTCGCCCAGCATCGCTGGCGCTGAGAACCTTCTCAAACAATGGCACAATATTGGAATTTAAACTAGTAGCAGGTTAAGGTAAGCATACGTTAAATCAATTTAGCACACATAATCAAACAAACCAACTCAAAGTAAAAGGATACTCTCCTGATAATTGCTGCAGTTCTTGGTCTGTGATCCTTGGCCAGTATCGAGGAAGTAACTGATTCTTCCCTCGCCCCTCAGCAGGAGGCCTTGCAATGCGCAACTCAGGAACAACTTTATTGGTCTCCAAAGCTGTCGACATGCCAGGTTTTGAGGGTTTTGGCAGTATTGGTCGAGATCTTTGCCCCTGCTGAAATGCAGAAGGCGATTTTCCCTGTTCTAACCTTTCAACTACAGCGCCAGATGGAGGTACAAAACTGGTAATCCCTGCGGGCACTCCCAATGCCATTCTCAAGGATGGTTCAGAAGGTGATCCATGCTTATCTCTCATATCTAGCATTGTACTAATAATATCTGGTTTGGCAAACTTGGTAGACCCAATTGATGATTGAGTCACATTCAAAAAGTCTGTGCCAACATTCACAATAGAATGCATGTTCTCTTCTTGTCTGAATTGCTCTAAACTTGCATTTGTATCAAACCCATCCCGCTGACTCAATAAGTTCGATTCATCAGCCTCTATGAGCGCACACAACTGGTCTAATTTTCCCTCATCAACTCTGTTACCTAACACTCTATTTTCAACAGCAGTGATCTCCACATCACTGGCAGTATTTATTTTTGATGAGCCAAATCCATTAGGCATCCCATTATTCTGTTTCTTCACAAAGAAAATTGAAATATTAAAAATTACTAGAAACCAACACAAGACGTGACATTAATATCCAATTCATTTCAATATACTTGTCTGCAAAGCAAAGGTACTCCCTGCAACATCCTATTATCCTATGCATGCACAAAAGTAATCCCTACTAACATTGGTGCAATCTCCAACATCAAACAAGTGGGCACCAAAATTAGCTAAAAAGTAGTTAAAACTATTGTTGAGCTAACTAATCAGCTCCTTCCTATCAGTACATTGATTATCCTTACATCAAAGGAGAAATTTTAAATACTAGAACAAAAAAAAAAAAAAAGGATCATTTGTTAAGGAATTCTGTACTAGCACCTAAAAGAGCCACTATTAGTTCTAACAAAAAATTACCAAGATAACAATTTTGTAACCTACTCACATCATATCTTGCCTGCGATCCAAGATGCCGCAAAGGCAATGTATCACTTCATTGACTTGAAAACCAAAAGAAAAACAGTTTAATCCATGGAAGCCCATATGAAGCCCCAACAATTACAATATTTTGAACTTTTAAAAGCCTTACTGAATGAACTTGAGAAGTCTTTATGCAGCCAGTACACCCAACGCCTCCATAATCTAAGAGCTCGAGCAAAGACTTAGATGCTATGCATCCACAGTGGAGACGCTGCCATGTCATTCCTCTCTTGGTCATCAATTTCAAATAGATTTATGCAACGAAACAAAACAAACATTTGGTTGAAAGGAAAAAAAAAAAACAACAAGACTTACCTTGCTACACATAGAACATTCCCTCCAACCGGATTCATTGAGATGGAATGTATCACAGTAAGCCATATTCTCAAATGCAGATCTAAAATACAGATAATTCATTCCAACCCAAGTTAACAAGAATCCATACGCGTACAAACTAATAGAAGAAAATTGGAACATATTACCTTCTTGGTTAACTAATACAAACAGAATAAATAAATAGAATAACAATAAAAGTATTATTACTATCTGAACAATATTTCATTATAGCTAAGAGATTCATATAATTGATAATTAACCCAATGATTTTGTAACATATATCATTGTCCATGGGAAACAGATAATTAGTCCCTGCCTGGAGGGGTGCATGAGGCAACTCAGTAGTCACACAAAACAAGGCTAAGTGCCTCTCCAAGAGTGTATGCAGTTTCATGCATATGTAACGCTATTGCAACTTCAAAGAAAGGGGAGTTCATGCATTTACATAATTAGAAAAGAAGTTTATGTATGCACATACATGTCCACACATGTTCCCATATGATTCATACCTACAAGCCACAAGGCAACTTTTGTGGAAGAGTGATTGGCAACCCACTTACAACAGAAAGCATCACTACTTGAAGCCAAAACTAGGCCAATGTCATAAAATGAATCAACCACAATGAAAATCTGAATAACAGATAAAATTGCCACCTGCCTCCATTTTTCCCAACTTTTATTGGTCCAGAAATCATAACACTTGAGGTAAATGATATTATCTTTGGAACAAGAAGTTTTGATAGGCTATCCTATACAAGGAACAGCTGACTAAGAATCACATTCATATATAAGACAATAAGACGGGCGAGAGACAGCAAGAATTTTAGTAGGAGAAAGAGGTGGATGTTAAATAAGTTGGGTCAATGAGACTATGGTGAATTCACTATCACAAAAACTCATCTAGAATTGGCTAATCAAAAAGAGCATTTTAAAAAATCCACACTAATGACCCATTAAATCAAGATGCAAACTTGACTTAGTTGAATAATTTTGAACATAAAAGTATATAGTGTGTGGGATTAAGGGGATGCCAAAATTTTGGTGCAACACAATCGTTCAATATTAAGCTCGTGATCCATAATTAGTGCTGCCATTAGCTGCAAATTTGTCCTCTCTAAATTTAGAATTATCCAGAAAACAAAATTAAAAATTCCCATATTATAATAATATATGTAACTTACAAGATCAAAGTGCTGCTGATTCATGACTCCAAGTATAAATTTGCCAATTATTTTCAACAATTATATATATTAAAAGCCAAAGTTTCACGAAATATCTGTAAACACCAAATCAATAGCTCATACTTCTATCCCCAAACTACCCCATTTGCCGTTACGAATCTATCGAAAAAAAAACACATAAAATTAAGGGTTAAAAAAAAAAAAAGACTGATATTTAATGCAAGAAAAGGCTAAATTATAGCATGGGAGAGAAATAATACCCGCAATTGAAGCAGAGATCAGCATATCCACCAGATCCCAAAGGCCATCCTCTTTTCCATTCATGGGTCGTCGTCGCTCCACAAGAAGAATTCATGCAGACCTTGATTCCCATTCTTTACCTTAGCAAATCACAGAATAAATAAATAAATAAATATAAATATAAATATAAATATAAGTATAAATATAAACCCAAATCAAATCCCTAAAGACCCAAAATGGATCACATCAGATCCATGCAAAAACATGACCAAATCAAATCAATCTCAAAACCCAAATCCAAAGACAACCCATTCGCATACACCAGCTAATAAGCTAATTACCAATCAATCTCTTGCAAAAAGATAGTACCTTTGGGCTTTGACACGCAAAGTCACAGCTCAAAGCTGAAAATAAATAACAGCGATCAAATCAAACACGGTGAAGAAGTTGAGAAGCGTGTTGTAATAATAATAACAACAATTCACTTGTGTTCTCTCCGTGTGTGTATGTGTGTGTGTGTGTGTGTGTGTGTGTGTGTGTGTGTGTGTAAACTTATAGAGAGAGTGAGTATATTTTAGAGAGAGAAAGTGAATTGCATGCAAAGGGAACAGATAGCAAAATTGCATGCACGACACTTGAAGACACACACCGCTTAGCAAGTCGTCTCTTTTTCCCTTATTAAGTTCACTTTCTGCTTTCTTTCTAACTTTCCTTTCTTGTTTTTCTCTCTCTCTTTTTTGTTTTCTCGGACCTATTTCGGACAGCGATACGATGACCCGGATTGGCTTTCGGTTTCGTGGAATTCTGTGAACTGTCATGTGGGTGTGAATGTAATTTTAAATAATATTTTTTATTCAGTTTCCTAGGCACCCATAACGTGAAGGGAAGTTGCATTATTATTTGAAAAAAAAAAATTTTCCGAAGAGACAAAAAAAAAAAAAAAAGAATATTCGTACTTATAAATATATAATTATAATCATTAATTGTAATTTTATGTTATTTTAAGTACAAATAATAAATAATTATAATTAAATGAGTTAAATTTATGTCTAAATTTTGTCTTTTTTTTTTTACATTCATAAATTTTTTGTTTAGAAAAAAATGTTATATTATTTAGCATGAATTGAATTGAGGAATATAATATAAGATTTTGATTTATTGCACACAACTATAGATATAATCAACCTATGAGTCATTTGGTTACATGATCATACGACGTGCCGTTTGATGTAATAATTTGAAGGATAATGCGATTTTTGGTCCTACATCTTTATAAATTTTACCGATATAATCTTATACTTTTATTACTTAACATCCCCGTCTTTTATACTTTTGTGTCAAATGAAAATGCACAAAGTTTTTGAAAATGTTCCTTAATAACACACGCACGCGCACACATAATTTAATAAATTCAATTTTTCCCTAAAGATTAACATTAAATGAGTGGTGCATGCATTTGTCTTACATTTGCCTCTATTTAAGGCTGTGCATGCATGCATATGTGTGTTTGATTTATCATGGAGTTTGCTCTTTCATACATTTGGTATCGTGGATTAGTTAACCGTGTAGTGGGAATTTAGTTATTGGTTGAATATCATCCATGCTATTTTTTATTTTTTTTTTAAAGAGTTTAATTTAAGAACAAAGGCAGTTTAAAAGGTGGGCCTGCGCCTTTATGTGGTTGTTCATTGCATGGGCCCCGATTAGCCCATCAGAATCTGGGCGCATTTTCGTTGGGCCCCCTTCTGGCGTTCTACCGCTTCTCCTATCTCTCCCAAACTCAGGCTCCTAAATTTCTTCCCCATGTATATCTTCTCTTGCTTTCAACTTCTCATGCTTTCCTTAAAAAATAATCCAAACTAAACCTCTTGTGCAAAATTTTCTGTTTTATTCTCATTTATTGGTTAAGAATTTCAAATCCTACAATGTTAGGTGGCAATATCTCATTGCATACATTTTTTTTTTTATTTTTTATCCTTGCAAGGATTTATTTTTTCATTGACATTGCTACTCTTCAATATTTACTTAATAGTTAATTCTGTTAGTGTTGAGTAATTTTAGATTTTCACGTAATCTATTGATAAATATATATTAAATAATGAAAAGATATTTTGAAATCATAAAATATTTTATAAATTTTTATCGCAATATTTTTATCACATTTTAATATATTCAAGAACTCTAGTTCTTTTACTTTTTTTTTTTTTTATTAATTATTTCTACCATAACAAATTGGAGACTCTGTAGCACGTGCAGAAACCAGGTGCCACGTGAATTTTCATTAAACTAAACTACAAAAAGTGTACCGTGGGTTCAAAGTAGCTTAACCTTTTTATTAAGAGTTGTATGTTGAACTTCGTGTTATTTGTGGTTTGTTTGATGCCTGTCTTTTGTTCAGTTGCTTGTTTTGAATATTAAGGTTTTGACCCATTTTCATTCAAATTTTAAATTATTTTGATTTTGTTTGTATTTCAAGTTATGAATCATTTTTTTTTTTTTTTTTACAATTAATGAGAATTGACTTGAATTTTGATTGCGTTATTTGATTGAGTCATCCTTTGCCACCTCAAATATTTAACTATAATTCCCTTCATTATTTAGTGCTTAAGAAATAATATTAGGTAGATTTGATCTTAAATTAGATTGAGCGAAACAAATATATAATATCTAAAATTGACTTTGACTTGGAATTGTTAGGATTTTTTTTTTTCCTTTTTTGCTTATATAACTCAAGACAATTGATTCGAATTTTTTTTATGTTCTATTAAATCCCGATAATTGTGTGTTTGACTTCTCTCATGATCTTTTTAATCTTAAAATCTTGAATTTTGCTGTATTTATCAATTTTAATACCGTCGACAAAATTTTCCACGCGATGAGCCCACTTATAAATCTTCAATGAGATCCATACATACTTACATAGACCAAAAAAGGGAAAAGATCCAGTTTTTTTTTTTTTTTTTTTTTGTGAAGTAAATTATAATGATTCAAACAACTTGATCGTTTCTAATCTTGTGGATTTTGGAGATCATCAATTTGACCTTAACACACATGAAAACTACAAATATGTACCCAAAAAAAAGAAAAAGAAAAAGAAAAAGAAAACTACAAAAAGATTGTCTCCACATCATACATACATCTTAGAAGGTGAATTATTACCTAAATTCGTAATTTTAAGTACATATTTCTACAAACAAAAAGAGGGAGAGAGTGAGATAGAGACAGAATTTGTCAGATTTTTTTGACTCTATCCATACTCTGTGTTCTCTGGGTTCGTATACGTCAAGTAGCTCAATGGAGTGGTTGCCATGCATGGCTCAAGATGGCTTCTATCATTATCAGGCTACCGCGTTCCTATGCAATCCCAACATGTAATTGTTTTCCATTTGCCTATGGATTTGGACTTTCTGGGCCGTTTTCTGCCCACTTGACGTGGACCAAACAGGTTTCTGTTTATGCCATTCTGCCCTGCACATAGCTGACTAGAGTAGTGAACCATTCTATACTCACAATGTTAGGTCCTCTACATGTTAGCTACTTGACGTAATAGTACCCTCATATCAACTGTCACTCCTTTGGAGACTCTCGAGTACTTCGAGCACTCCCAGCAATAATGGAACCCAGGTTGAGAAGAAAAAGGAACTAGTCTCTTGACTAACTGAACGTTTCACCTATAAGCGTATAACATATTTAACGAGAGAGTCCATTTGAAAAAGAGTAAACGTTTAACAAAGATACCATCTTGCACGATTGGTTCTTCCTTTGTGTAAAAATTTGGGGCGGGCATTGAGTACATAAGCAGAAAAATGCAAACAACTCTTTATTACTTCACTTTGTATAAATTTCCAGACCCCGATCTGGATAGGAATCTGCCGTGACACTTATTTCCAAGATGGGTCAATCAATACATTGGACAGCTCTTAAGAGAAAGTTGGGAGACACAAAAGCAATGTATTCAGAATATCAAATGAAATCATTCGGAGGATGTATTCCCGTAAATATAAGATGGACACAATGGTATTGATGATATTCATTTTTTTTTTTTTTGGTACATTAGGAATAAATTTAGCTAATACATAAGGTATGCAAGAATGCATATAAATCCTAAAAAAAATATATATATATATATATAAAAAGAAGTAACATGTATACATTACACTATAATCACTGTTGATAATATATTTTTAATTTTTTTAAAGTGCCGTTGCAATTATTAGATTTATATTTAATAATTATAATATTATAATATGTGTCTCATGTGTGCCTGTGTCTCTCGAATTGCATCAAATCCTCCCCGCTGCATCCACGTAACAATGAAGCTCAAAGAGATATATGAATCCAGGTAAAAAGACTCGGATAAAAAACAAAGAAGATACCTGTTTGCTTTTTCTCCCCGCGTGCTTCCGCAATCAAATCTCGTACGCAGACCCAAAAAGATCACGAAGTATCTCTGAACAATGATTTTATTACGATTTCTTTACTATTCTTGCTTTCATCTGATACATTGTGTTCCAATACACCCCCCCCCCTCGTGCGATTCCATTTCCTCCCTATAAATTTGACAGGCACAGCGCGACAGAAATTTGCATAGGTCCCCACAACCACGGGCCAGAAGTTGGCTTGGCACAGGTTTCTGGGTACCCTTTATATTGCTTTTTGTTTCTCAGAGGAAGACACACGACTGTTTCTGTCTCGTTCTCACTCCTTTCATGTCCTTTGGCAGCCCTTTCTCTTTTGTGGGGGATTCAATAGGGACTCTCAAATTATGGCATCTTCCTCTGCAACGTCTTCAGCATCAATGGCGTTTGATTCTGACTAGAAACCCCATGTTTTAGCCGTTGATGATAGTTTGATAGACCGCAGGGTCATTGAAAGGTTGCTGATCCACTCTGCATGTAAAGGTATACATCATGCATAACCTCTTTTCATTCTTCCTTCTGGCATTGGGGGAAAGGAAAAAAGTACCTTTCTTGTTTTAAGTTTTTGTTTGGGAATTTTGTAAATTTTCCTTCGTTTACTGTATTAATGTTCAAGGTTCTTCTTCTTTTTTTCCTCCTAGAATTAAAAAATATCCTCTAAATATCAATCAGAATTATTTTCTTCGATCCAGATCCAACGTGAATATTAGCAAGGGCCTGAATTTTTTTAAAAAAAAAAAAAATTGGACATTCATTTCGTGTCATAACGTCCTAGACAATCACTTCAAACCCCAGTTTCTAAAAAAAAAAAAAAAATTGAATTTATGAATTTCATTTTCGCAGTGACCACAGCAGAAAATGGGAGGAGGGCCTTAGAGTTTCTGGGCCTGGCAGATGGGCAGAACTCCAGAAACAGCGCAAGTGACTATGGAAAATTACAAAATTAATTCGATATTTGAGAAAACAAAAAAATGAAAGCAGGAAAAAGGGTGTCTGAGAACCACATTTGAGCACAAGGAACAGGTCAAATGGATACTTTAAGTCTCTCTATGCCTTTTAACTTAATAATAATTATGATCTAAGACGTAAAGGCTCTAAAGTACCGAAGGATAAATGTTATTTTGCAGGATTTGCAGGTGAATCTGATTATCACCGATTATTGTATGCCAGGAATGACTAGTTACGAACTGCTGAAAAAAATTAAGGTAACATCACATTTTCTTGGATGGGTATTTTCTTCAACTTTCTTTGCTTCAGATCCTCGAGCCTTGGTCCTTGGATTTCATGGATCCATAAAATTTAGAGCTAATTCTCGATCAGAATCATTAGTCGTACAAAAATAAAACCATAAACGTCTAATCTAACGATCATGATTATTTTTTCCTGGACTCTCGTCAATCAATCTGCATCAAAAACTCAAAATATATAATTTAATTTCCCTGGCAGGAATCGCCTAACATGATGGAGATACCAGTGGTTATAGTATCATCAGAGCATATCCCCTCGAGAATCAAGCAGTAGCTCCCATTTCTCTTGCCAGCACTCTCTTTTCGATCTTTCATGTAATTTTTATTGGAGCGATGATTGATTGATGGAATTGAGAATTTTCCTCTCAAACAGATGCTTGGAGGACGGAGCACAAGAATTCCTGCCGAAGCCTCTTCGACAGTCAGATGTCACGAAATTGAGATGCCACATAAAGAAACTGAATGATCCATGCCAGGGGAAGCTCTGGGGGAAAAGTAAATAAGCTTCCAAAGAAATGATGTACATAACTATGAAAAATGTAGCAACAGGAAGGGGGGCAACTGAAGACAAAATAATGTGCTCAATGCGTGCTGCAGGAACCGGAAGGAATGTAAGAAAAATAACGAGAAATTTAGAGTAAAAAATATTTTATAAGAATTAATATTACATATTAACTCAAAATTTTACTACAATAATTTTATAAATTTTTGTCATTTGTATATTATTTTTTTTAACCCTTTAATATTTAACGTGGGACTATTATCGTATTATTTCACACACGGTATTCAACAAAAATTATCTGTTGTCCTGTCTCTTTATGAAAGGACAACGAAAATCACTCAACTTAAGAAAGAGGTCATCAAACCATCTTACGGTATGAAGATTATAACCTGCAGCGGAGGAGCATGACCCTTCACCCTCATAATTCTTGAAAGCTAAGTGGAATTTTAGTCAGACAGCTAATGTATCATGTTACGGTAGAGGAAGGAAGGTCAGTTCTTTAAGCACCAGCGTTGCCTCGGGAAGCTCAAGTTGTCCCGTTCAGCCTCTGCCATGATTCATGGAGCAACCCCATCAGATTGCCCAATCACATCTCCGAAATCAAAACTTATTCACGTTGAATGATGCCTGCCATGCTGAGTGAACTTTCATGCCTTGACCCTTTCAATATTTGTTAAATAATGCTAATTAATATGACTCTCTCTTCTCAATTTTTGTCATGACTTCATTAAAATGATTATATAAAGCAGTGATTTATCACAATTTTATTACATATCACCTACTTATTAAATCCACATAATTACTCACAACAAAATTGCAATAATAGTAGAGTTATTTATATATATATATAGCACTAGATTGCTTAAAGAAATCAAATTCCAGCAGCCCAAGATCCCTTTACTGGCTTATTCCTTAAAACCACTCGTAGAAATCAAACAGAATATTTTCTCAAAATGCTTTATTATTATTATTTTTTTTTTTGTGCACCTTTGTAAGTTAAAAAATTTGTACGAGGTCTCTCATGGCATCTCCATAATTAATAATTTAGATTTTTATCTTCAAAAGTTCAAATTTTAATGTTAAAAAATATGAATGAAATTTATGAAAATACAAAAAGTTATTTTATTTTATTTTATTTTTTGTTTGGTCCTTTCCGGCTATCCCTTCGGTAATTGTTAGAAAATGCCTGTCATCTGTTTGTCCCCCAATCAATAAGCCGTAGATTAAGTTCGGAACCAGTCAGAACCATTTAAACCAAAGTGTTTCTCCCCCACGAGGTCTTCGGTGTCTGAAGAGAGGCCACGGTTGAAAAGTCAGCCATCACTACTTGAGGAGGAAGGCACTTCGTGGGTTAGCACGTCAACCTCACTTTGTTCAGCGGATCTTTTTGACTTCGTCGTTTTTGAAAAAAAATATAATATGCGGTGACATAGGAGTCACCAAATTTGTGGAAGCATCTTTTTCTGTCCCTTAAATATTTTATATATCTTTTCGATAAACATGATATTTTATAAATTGTTGTATTGAAGTCCAGTTCTCTTTAGTTTCAAATCAGCTAAAATTTCATTTTATCATAGCTAGGCAAATCTAATGCAAATCAAAAGAGTGTATTAAGAGTATAAAGTCATATTTTAAGGAAATATAATGAATGAGACTTAATGTTCATAATTTTACTACCCACTAATTTAAAATTTTAAGTCGATATACTACTCATTTATGATATCATATCACTAAACCGTTTAATTTAGATTATAATTTTAGTATGACACTCACTTGATGGAAACAAAAGGCGTCACGCTTATGGAGATTGAGAGCAGCTTTTTACAAAACTTTGAATTTTCTTTGTAACAGAGATAATTGGTATTTTGAGCATATTAGTAAAAATTATAATTTCGTGGCCATGAATTAGCAAAACAGGGTTCTACTAAATAATATAATCTCATTGTGTTGTGTGGTTTTGGTACTTATTTTGTTTAACTTAGATCTTTGTATTGTAACTCATATTGATTTAATAAAATTTGACTAGTCTTATAGAAAAAAAAAAGCACCGTTTTTTTTTTTTTTTTATAATTCATTTGGTCAAGAAAGGCGGTTTTTTTCTAATAAAAAGAACTTGGTGCGTAAGCAATTACCTCATGATATTAGTGTAATGGTCGGCATTACCCCTCTCCTCTCGTTTCACTCTTCTCAATTGTAATGGGCAGCTATAAATAGTTCATGCCATCCCATGGTTTCCCATAAGTAGAATTCATCATATCATACGGGTTTTGAACGTTGGAAAATCGCTTTTGCATTTGATCAAGATGGCTCAGGACCAAGTGACCCTGCTGGACGGCTGGCCAAGCGCTTTTGCCATGAGGGTGAAGATCGCCTTGGCCGAGAAGGGAATCGAATATGAAGCCAAGGAGCAGAACTTGGCTGACAAGAGTCCTCTGCTTCTCGAGATGAACCCTGTTCACAAAATGATCCCTGTTCTTGTCCACAATGGAAAGCCCATTTGTGAATCGCTTATCATTCTCCAATATATTGATGAAGCTTGGCCTGACAAAGCTCCCCTGCTTCCTTCAGATCCTCATCAACGGTCCCAGGCCAGATTCTGGGCTGATTACATTGACAAGAAGGTACTTTGCTATTCAATTTTTATTTGGTCTACTGTCAAAAATAATACAGCTAATTTATCTTGTAAAAGATTCGAAAAATCCTGTGGTGGATTACGGATAGGGGAGCACGATGACTGTAATAGGTGCAGCATTTCAATGTTAAATGCGGCTCCAAGGAAATTTAGGAAAATAAAGTTGTACCTTTGGTACGATGATAGACTTTTGGTCCTAATAATTACTTCTGAAATATCGCAGTGCATCTGCTATTCAAAACCTTGTGTTTTTTCAGAAGTTGTGAAGAGTTTGTGCCATTTTAATGCAGATATATAGCAATGCCAAGAAGGTATTGTGGGAGAAAGAAGGAAAGCAAGAGGCAATAAAGAGGGATTTGATGGAAGGCTTGAAGACCCTAGAAGGCGAGCTTGGAGAGAAGCTTTACTTTGGTGGTGAGACCATTGGCTTTGTGGATATGGCACTTGTTCCCATTGCCTGTTGGTTCTACACATTTGATACTCTTGAGAATTTTAGAATAGAGGCAGATTGCCCGAAGATCATTGCCTGGGCCAAGCGGTGCTTGGAGAAGGAGAGTGTGTCCAAGGCACTGGCCGACCCCAAGAAGCTCTATGGCTTTGCTTTGCAGCAAAGACAGAAGCTGGGCCAGGACTAGACCAAAATTTACTTTGGTGTATTGTCGGGGCAAAGAGACCAAATAAAAGACTAGAATATCTCTTGCTTTTTACACAATTAGTTAGGATATTTTTGTTGACGTGTCTGCTCCTTCTGATGCCTCCTCTATTTGGGGACCGGTTTCGACCCACATTTGTATCCCTCTCTTCTATCCTTTTAACTTTTCGTTGATCTTTTATGGTGTACGCCAACATGAATCTATGTCCAATTTCACTGAAAGATCAATAAAATCATGAGTTATACAAATAAAATAACTTGGTCATTGGGATATCCTCCAAAGAAATTGATGTTCATGTTATTTGAGGAAAAGGGCGACTTCATCCTTTGCAAAGAGAAATGAGTTTTTATTTTTTTTTATGAATTTTAAACTTGAATAAAATCGTAAGTCTGGGTACGACAAACTTAAGAAATGACAAATAATTTTCTTTACTGCAATATATACCAATGGCAATCAGTTTCTGGCATCATGACCCCCAAGTTCCAACAAGTGGAAAACATATATTAAAAAAAAAAAAAAAAACAGAGAGAGAGAGGGGGAAAAAATTCAGTTAAACTGAATAATAAACGCGTAATTAATTATGAATAGAAAATAACAATCCTTTTCTTTTTCCTAAAAAGTACACACAATGCAAATTTTTACTATCAGTATTGAAATGAGAGAAGTTGAAGTTGAGGGCTAAATAGACAACCACCATAATGATGAGTTGGAGACTGGTAATTGTCATACATGTGCCCCGACGCCCGTTTGAAGGGAGAAAAATTGACAATAACAGAGCATGGAAAGAATCTAAAGCTGTGCACTTTTATGTGAATTGAATCAAGCCTCCCACTTTACCCAAGCAGCATACGTGTTGGGCACTTGTTCTGATATGTGTCTGACAACATACTCTTAAAATACTCTCTTACAACAATCACGTCCATGCCCTTTGAGTATGGGAGGTTCCTTTGCTTTCTGTTTCCTTTTTCTTCTTTTTTTTTTCTCATATTTGAAACAACGAAAACTCATTTCTATATGTTCTTAAGGTTGATTCTCAACACCACTCGACCAAAAGAGGATCGAAAGACCTATTAGACATTTTTTAAAAATGAAAAATACATTCTAAATGTAGGGGAATCAGAGTTACATTTGAAGTTCATAGATTAAATAGCCAATTCCCATCTAAATCCCACGTTCAAGATTGTTTCCCCATTTCATTTATGAGACAAACTCATCAGAGTACCATTACACGAAAAACAAAAGTACCAGAAATCAAAACGATCTTGGCTTTGCAACAATGGTGGAATGCTTCAATATGTGCAAACTGAACTGCCCACCTTTCTCTGCAGTATCAATCTTTGATTGTCCAGGAGGTGGCAAGAGCTCAAAATTCTGTACCAGGCGGCCAATAGTGATTCCAAGGATTGGCAGAGCGAGAATAATTCCTGGGCAACTCCTTCTACCAACCCCAAATGGAAGGTACCTGAAGTCGTTGCCATTGGCCTCAACCTTGGACTCCTCTTTCAGGAACCTCTCAGGCCGGAACTCTTCAGGATTTTTCCAGTGAGCAGGATTGTTGGCGAGCCACCAAGCGTTCACCAAGATCTTGCTCTCGGCAGGAATGTCGTAGCCACCAAGCTTGGCATCGTGCAGGTTCATGTGTGGCACAAGCAGAGGAATTGCCATTCTCAGGCGGAGGGTCTCCTTGATCACAGCCTGAAGGTATGGAAGCTTCTGGGTGTCTGGCTCGGTGATCGGATGGTCGGGTCCAAGCACGGTGTCAAGCTCATTCCTCAGCTTCTTCTGGATTTCAGGATGGTTTACAAGCTCCGCAATCCCCCACTCGATTGACCATAGTGTCGTCTCAATTGCTGTTCAATTAAATAAATTTGGAAGTTTATAGTATTAAATTGTTGACCAATGAAACATAAAAGGGGCCCTCCGGGGGGGTGGAGTTCAAGTTTCCAAGCTCCCACAGTGTGGAGTTTGTCAACTGGTCAGATTTAAATTACCAAAAAAAACGTGCCAAATATAATTAGCCAATCCAAAAAAAACATGGCAAATTGAATTGTAACAAATAGTAGATTTTTATAATTTCGTGGCCATGAATTAGCAAAACAGGGTTCTACTAAATAATATAATCTCATTGTGTTGTGTGGTTTTGGTACTTATTTTGTTTAACTTAGATTTTTGTATTGTAACTCATATTGATTTAATAAAATTTGACTAGTCTTATAGAAAAAAAAAGCACCTTTTTTTTTTTTTTTTTTATAATTCTTTTGGTCAAGAAAGGCGGTTTTTTTCTAATAAAAAGAACTTGGTGCGTAAGCAATTACCTCATGATATTAGTGTAATGGTCGGAATTACCCCTCTCCTCTTGTTTCACTCTTCTCAATTGTAATGGGCAGCTATAAATAGTGCATGCCATCCCATGGTTTCCCATAAGTAGAATTCATCATATCATACGGGTTTTGAACGTTGGAAAATCGCTTTTGCATTTGATCAAGATGGCTCAGGACCAATTGACCCTGCTGGACTGCTGGCCAAGCCCTTTTGCCATGAGGGTGAAGATCGCCTTGGCCGAGAAGGGAATCGAATATGAAGCCAAGGAGCAGAACTTGGCTGACAAGAGTCCTCTGCTTCTCGAGATGAACCCTGTTCACAAAATGATCCCTGTTCTTGTCCACAATGGAAAGCCCATTTGTGAATCGCTTATCATTCTCCAATATATTGATGAAGCTTGGCCTGACAAAGCTCCCCTGCTTCCTTCAGATCCTCATCAACGGTCCCAGGCCAGATTCTGGGCTGATTACATTGACAAGAAGGTACTTTGCTATTCAATTTTTTTGGTCTATTGTCAAAAATAATACAGCTAATTTATCTTGTAAAAGATTCGAAAAATCGTGTGGTGGATTACGGATAGGGGAGCACGATGACTGTAATAGGTGCCGCATTTCAATGTTAAATGCGGCTCCAAGGAAATTTAGGAAAATAAAGTTGTACCTTTGGTACGATGATAGACTTTTGGTCCTAATAATTACTTCTGAAATATCGCAGTGCATCTGCTATTCAAAACCTTGTGTTTTTTCAGAAGTTGTAAAGAGTTTGTGCCATTTTAATGCAGATATATAGCAATGCCAAGAAGGTATTGTGGGAGAAAGAAGGAAAGCAAGAGGCAATAAAGAGGGATTTGATAGAAGGCTTGAAGACCCTAGAAGGCGAGCTTGGAGAGAAGCTTTACTTTGGGGGTGAGACCATTGGCTTTGTGGATGTGGCACTTGTTCCCATTGCCTGTTGGTTCTACACAATTGATACTCTTGAGAATTTTAGAATGGAGGCAGATTGCCCGAAGATCATTGCCTGGGCCAAGCGGTGCTTGGAGAAGGAGAGTGTGTCCAAGGCACTGGCCGACCCCAAGAAGGTCTATGGCTTTGCTTTGCAGCAAAGACAGAGGCTGGGCCTGGACTAGACCAAAATTTACTTTGGTGTATTGTCGGGGCAAAGAGACCAAATAAAAGACTAGAATATCTCTTGCTTTTTACACAATTAGTTGGGATATTTTTGTTGACGTGTCTGCTCCTTCTGATGCCTCCTCTATTTGGGGACCGGTTTCGACCCACATTTGTATCCCTCTCTTCTATCCTTTTAACTTTTCGTTGATCTTTTATGGTGTACGCCAACATGAATCTATGTCCAATTTCATTGAAAATCAATAAAATCATGAGTTATACAAATAAAATAACTTGGTCATTGGGATATCCTCCAAAGAAATTGATGTTCATGTTATTTGAGGAAAAGGGCGACTTCATCCTTTGCAAAGAGAAATGAGTTTTTATTTTTTTATTTTTTATGAATTTTAAACTTGAATGAAATCGTAAGTCTGGGTACGACAAACTTAAGAAATGACAAATAATTTTCTTTACTGCAATATATACCAATGGCAATCAGTTTCTGGTATCATGACCCCCAAGTACCAACAAGTGGAAAACATATAAAACAAAAAAAAAAAAAACAGAGAGAGAGAGAGGGGGGGAAAAATTCAGTTAAACTGAATAATAAACGTGTAATTAATTATGAATAGAAAATAACAATCTTTTCTTTTTCCTAAAAAGTACACACAATGCAAATTTTTACTATCAGTATTGAAATGAGAGAAGTTGAAGTTGAGGGCTAAATAGACAACCACCATAATGATGAGTTGGAGACTGGTAATTGTCATACATGTGCCCCGACGCCCGTTTGAAGGGAGAAAAATTGACAATAACAGAGCATGGAAAGAATCTAAAGCTGTGCACTTTTATGTGAATTGAATCAAGCCTCCCACTTTACCCAAGCAGCATACGTGTTGGGCACTTGTTCTGATATGTGTCTGACAACATACTCTTAACATACTTTCTTGCAACAATCACGTCCATGCCCTTTGAGTATGGGAGGTTCCTTTGCTTTCTGTTTCCTTTTTCTTCTTTTTTTTTTTTCTCATATTTGAAACAACGAAAACTCATTTCTATATGTTCTTAAGGTTGATTCTCAACACCACTCGACCAAAAGAGGATCGAAAGACCTATTAGACATTTTTTAAAAATGAAAAATACATTCTAAATGTAGGGGAATCAGAGTTACATTTGAAGTTCATAGATTAAATAGCCAATTCCCATCTAAATCCCACGTTCAAGATTGTTTCCCCATTTCATTTATGAGACAAACTCATCAGAGTACCATTACACGAAAAACAAAAGTACCAGAAATCAAAACGATCTTGGCTTTGCAACAATGGTGGAATGCTTCAATATGTGCAAACTGAACTGCCCACCTTTCTCTGCAGTATCAATCTTTGATTGTCCAGGAGGTGGCAAGAGCTCAAAATTCTGTACCAGGCGGCCAATAGTGATTCCAAGGATTGGCAGAGCGAGAATAATTCCTGGGCAACTCCTTCTACCAACCCCAAATGGAAGGTACCTGAAGTCGTTGCCATTGGCCTCAACCTTGGACTCCTCTTTCAGGAACCTCTCAGGCCGGAACTCTTCAGGATTTTTCCAGTGAGCAGGATTGTTGGCGAGCCACCAAGCGTTCACCAAGATCTTGCTCTCGGCAGGAATGTCGTAGCCACCAAGCTTGGCATCGTGCAGGTTCATGTGTGGCACAAGCAGAGGAATTGCCATTCTCAGGCGGAGGGTCTCCTTGATCACAGCCTGAAGGTATGGAAGCTTCTGGGTGTCTGGCTCGGTGATCGGATGGTCGGGTCCAAGCACGGTGTCAAGCTCATTCCTCAGCTTCTTCTGGATTTCAGGATGGTTTACAAGCTCCGCAATCCCCCACTCGATTGACCATAGTGTCGTCTCAATTGCTGTTCAATTAAATAAATTTGGAAGTTTATAGTATTAAATTGTTGACCAATGAAACATAAAAGGGGCCCTCCGGGGGGGTGGAGTTCAAGTTTCCAAGCTCCCACAGTGTGGAGTTTGTCAACTGGTCAGATTTAAATTACCAAAAAAAACGTGCCAAATATAATTAGCCAATCCAAAAAAAACATGGCAAATTGAATTGTAACAAATAGTAGCATCATCATGAAGACAAATCATAATTTAATCATTGATGAAGTTAGCAGGTTCTCATTTTTTGAGCAATGTTTAGGTAATGTAGGCATGTCCTAATTCCCACAACTTGAAAAGATGCCCTTTGTCTTTCATATTCAAACTCTACATAATAATCAATTCTTAGTTGGTTCACCTACAACAATGGAGAAATCTAATTTGTTGGAAAGATACGTTTCTGGAAACAGATCCACCTTCCCCCACTTTGTCTCCACCAGTAGGTTGGTGGGGTTGTTTTTTTTTTTTCTTTTTAGTGTCTAGACATCAAACTTGCACCTACAAAGCGTTACAGGTTCACGAAAATTGCCCCGATAAGTATTAATTCGGCCATATTGGGTTGAAAAAAAATGGATTGAAAAAGTGTTCTGAGCCACAACTCTGCCCACCAGTCCTGACTTTGCTTGATCAAAATACAGATTACGCTTGTGGTTAAACAAATTTTACGGTGGTTCACTAGATTTTACTTCTGTGTATTTTCAAGTATCACTAAAACGCTTGCAGTTTCTTCGAAAACAAGACCAATAAAAAAACAAAGAAGGGTAATTAAAGAAAGTAAAGGAAACAAAAAGAGTACAAACCAGCAACGTTGATGTTCTCGACAATATAAAGGACGTTGTCCTCGTTGATCTCTCCCTTTTGCTGAGCATCTAGAATATGATCTATTGCGCATTTCAAGCCTTCGTTGCTCACGCTCTTGGTGCTTCCAAGTTTCCTATGGACCCAAAGAACCGAATTTCTTTAAACATCTATATTCGCTCCATGCAATATAACTATACGTCAAAAACATATAATTCACCGAAGAGAATTTTAATTTGTTTAATCGTTTCTAATAAGCTATTAATCAACGCATGTGCACATGAAAAATTCTAGTGCCTTCACGGAAGGGTAACGACAAGTGCAAAATGCCAAGGTCTTCCGAAAAGAAAATTAAAGACGGCAACATACAAAACCAAGAACACGAGAATCGATAAGCTCCCTACACGGAAAAACAGGGGGTAAAGTTGGGCTCACATCTGGACCTACCAAGTATATTGTTTTGTCCACAAAGGAAAAATCTTAAAGAAATAAACGAATATTTCCCAAATGGGATTGACGTGGGCATTGTCCCACAACCCCCCTCCCAGCCCCGTTTTCCCTGAAGTGCACATTTTATGTGGACATCTCGTGTTTTACATCTCCTTAAAGGTCACCTACAGGACAAAATGAACTATTTTGCTTTCACTATGGTCAATCCGTGACACATTGTTTACGTTAAATTAAACAAAACGGCGTCATACCTTTCATGTCCGTTCCATAAAAAAAAGTGAACACGCATCTAAAACAGTAAGATTACGCAAACAAGTTTCACTTATCTCAAATGAAAACATATTCATCTTTCAATTCATTAGCGTAATTAATGAATGATAGGACTATAAATATACTTTATGATATAGTTCAATAGTAAGTCCAGGCTGATTATAAACATGAAGCAATTTATATGAACAATTGAAAATGGCAATGGAAAATAAAGAAAAGATGGGGAAGAAATTAAAATAGGGGAAAATAATTAACTTACTTTCTCGCCTCAACAAAATAGTCCTTGAAGAGTTGCAATCTCCTTTCTTTGACCTCCTTGCAGATCTTCAGGTAGCCTCTCAAGAATGGTCTCAAAATGGGGATGAAATCACCATAATTATACTCAAAGCTCTGTGCCAATCTGCTTCTCTCCCCATTCAAGGCCTTAAGCTTCACAAACATAGGATCCTCCTCACTCTCAAACCTGCTATCAAACATGATCCTGTACATGTTGTTGTACATCATGAGTTGCAATCTTCTCCTCAGAACAATCCCATTGGTGGCAGCCTCCGGGTTCTTTCTCACGTCCTCCACCACACGCGCCGCCTCGTCTTCCCATCCATATCGGTACTGCTGGACCACCTTGTTGGTGAAGAAAGGGACCGTCATGATCCTCCTCATCTTCCTCCAGTGTTCGCCGTAGACGGTGAACACCATGTCCTGCCCCTTCCCGGTGAAGATGTCGAACACAACGTTCCGGGTGCGGGATCCGAACTCCACTCCCTGGGTGTGCAGCACCTCCTTGGCCAGCTCCGGTGAGGACACCACCACCAGGTTCCTCTGCCCCATGCGGAGTAGAAGGACGTCCCCGTATTTCTTTGCCAGGTCGGTAAGGTTGCGGTGGTTCAAGTCATCGCCGACTTGGAGCCAGTTGCCGAAGATGGGTACCGGCAGAGGACCTGGGGGCAGCTTGAAGCGCTTGCCACGCAATTTGGAGACGATAATAGCTACGATGAAGGCTACGAAGAGACCCAATAGGGCCTTCTCTAAGAGGAAGAGATCCATTTTGCTTTACTACTTCTTCTTTTCTTTTTTCTTTTTTTTCAAATTTTTAGTTTTATTCTTAGTAATTAAGTCAAGCCAGAAAAAGAAAGCAGAAGAGGAAGAAGAAGAAAAACAGAGGAAAGAAAAGAGTGACTATGAATTAGCTGGGGATGGACGGATGGGTGATCTTGGAGGTTATGGCCTTTTTATAACGGGAGAAGTTCTTCTCTGGAGGGGTTGGGTTTAAAATGGCCACACGTTTAGGTGGGGCGCAGGTCACGGATTTATGAATTTATTGCGTCTTATCTATGCAGCTTTAAAGAATGCTTTTCTCACACTTAATTCGCAAAAAAAACTTTTTAAAAATTAATTTTAAAAATATATTTTATTTAAAAATTGAATATGTCAAATGAAAAATAAAAAATTTTTGTTTTAAATAAATTACATTCATCTTTTATAATAATATTATATTATTTTAATTATATATATATATATTTATTAATATTTATTATATTACTAATTTTAATATATTTGTCTTTTTTTTTTTTTTTTCAAGAGGTGTCTCGATTCATCCCTGGTACAAAGAATTGTGACACTTGCATGGCTTAACAGATCCGCTATCCAGGTATTTATCAAAAAATAATAAAAATAAAAATAAAATAATTATTAAGATCATCTTAAATTAAATAAAAATAAATTAATTTTATTATAATTTTTTTTAATTTTATTGTGTATAAAAAATATTATTATATAATAATAAAAAAATGTAAACAAATGAGATAGTATGAATTTATTATTATTATTATTATTATGTTGTTTTTAATATTTATGTAGTTATAATTCATCTTTGAAAAGAATTAAAGAAAAAATAGTTGAATCATAAGAAAACTCGCATGTGACATCACTGGACCGCATAATTTTCAGAAATGTCGTCATTCACATGGTGAAGAGTATTTTGGTAAATTCCAACTAAAAAACGCAATTCGATAAATACACCAAATTAAACGACAGAAAATGTTATTGTAGCAGGCCCGCACTCCATTAACAATAATTGGACGATTGCTTGACTGATTTGCTAACCTTCTGTCAGGAGGGCAGTAGGAGTCTCAATATTTCCGTTAACGGAGTCAGAATTGACGGCTGAAATGTGACATGGCTGGCCGGCCGGTCAATGGTGGTAGGAGAAGGGCGGTTGTGGGGGCGCGGGGGGGGGGGGGGTTGGTAAGGAAAGTTGGTGGCTGAAGCAATCAGCAATCAACTCTCCCCGCTTATCCCATCCATCACACATCTAAATTCCAAATCTTTGTACACTCAATTGTTTTTGTTTTCTTTTTTTTTTTTTTAAATTAATAATATCACAATCAGTGTCAAAGTGTCCTCAATCTATGCAAGTAAATATAAACCCGCTAATCGTTCTGTCTGGTGGCTATTGGTAGATGTTTTTAGTCCAAGAGCCCAATAATTCTGATAATATTGTTAAAATGATTGGTAATAATGGTGAGCACTAATTTTTGTTATTTAACTGGTGTGTTGTTGTTCAGTAAATACATTAGTGTAATTAATTGAGAAATATTATTAAAATTATTGACATGTGCAATTTATGTGTATTTCACAGTTAATTATTATATAATATTTAAAAATTAATATAATTGAGAATTTTATATCATTAATTAATAATAAGATCAACATTAATTAAGCTGGATTAGAGTAATTGAGCTGTACACTAAGAAGCATGGAAGAAGTAATTAAAAAGGAAAACAGAAAAACAAAGAACAAAATGGGCAATATGGAATGACAATTATGATCCGGAAAATTAATCAATATTATTGCGCCAGCATTGCGTGTAAACTTGGCTCCGTCGTTACCACATTGGAGAGAGGCTCAAGTTGGACATTTAATTTACACTCTTTCTTCTCCTGAACAAAAAAAAAAAAAACATGATTTAATTCGACACGGAAAATGCTAGATGCATGCCCCACACTACCCTTATTTGTTTTACCTACCAAAATGTAAACATATATTGTATTTTTAAACTATATTTTTTTTTTATTTTTTATTTTTTTTTGAAAAAAAAAACTTATTATAAAGAACTATTACTTTCTTTTGAAAAGTTATTATTATTATACTTTTAAAGACGTAGTACTTGTCGTTTTGTTTGCCAAAAATTCCTGTTTTAGTTTAGAAGATGAATGAACGTGGGAGGGTCATGCGGGGCCATTTTCAACTTCGTACACCCACATGTTTTTCTACCTACCTCACCAATTCACAACAAAAACATCATTGAAAAAAGTCAGATTGATGCAATTAAATAAGTATATAACAGACACCAAAGATATAAATCAATTATATATTTTTAATTGATATAAATAAATGAAATTAAAAATAAAAAATTATTTTTTAATATGTTTATAATTATTATGTACTTCAATAATAAATGTGATTATAAGTTGTGCTCAATATCTTTTGTTTTTTTTCTTTTACTTTCATCTACACGCACTCTCTTCAATTGTCCACAGCTACATCTTAATTACAATACTCCATGTCCCTCTCGCTTTCATTTACACGCACTCTCCCCCGTTGTCGCCCCTATTCAATGTCCACATCTACGCCCCCCATACGCAATTGTCTTTTAATAGGAGAACGTGGTGTTGCGTAACGAGCGCATTTAATTTATGGATGATTTTTATTTATAACCTTTTTTTTTAATATTAAATTTAATATTATATTTCAATCTAAAATTTTGAGATATTAAATTAACACATATTCATATACTTAAAATTTTCATACGTGGTTGTTTATATTACGATGGTTTGGATAAAATTGTCAGTAACCTAGAGAATTAATCTAATTAACCAAAACAAATACGGCATCACAACTGAATAATAATAATAAAAAAAAAGAATAATTAATGATATATTGTGACTAGGAAAAAAATACAGTATCCTCACCTAACACCAGTTGAAAAATGTTTCACCTAACACCGGGCCGACAGATCCACCGAGGTCCATTTGCTTAAGTCAAATAAGATAACCCTTTTTTTTTCCCCCGATTTGTCACCTTCATCGCATTGGTACCCACGTATCATTATATTTGCATTATTTGTGTTGTAGGTCAAAACGGGAAACGAAATAATTCAATTTAATACATTAGATTTATAAGTCAAAATTTTAAAATTGATATACTCGTCGTCATCTTTGAAGCTTGGCCTGGTCACTAGCACTCCGCCGTTATGTCTCCTCCGCCTAGATACAGTAAAGCATAGGCAATTCCGAGCAGGAGTCTCACGTGGTAGCGCCGCCATATTTTCCTTATGCAGAAGGGGATTTGCTGCGCAAGAATTCGTACTGCAGATGAACTTGCCGCTGGGTTACCGACAAAATAATATCTGGGTCTCGGTGGTCATTGCTCAAAATTTACACAAACCTAAATTTTAGTTTAAAGTTTGTTTATTCGTTAGAAACTATTTTTTTATAAAAAATATTTATTAAAAAATAGATTATTTTTTAAAAATATTTTCTTAATTCTCGTTATTATAAAACTAAATTTAAATAATAAAATTAAAAATTTTAATATAAATTAATTATTATTATAAATATAAATATATAAAAAATTAATATAATAATAATAAAATTAACTTATAATTAATGATTAACAATTAATAAAAATAATTATAAAATAATCTATAATTAATAAAATAGAAGGTAATTTAAAAGTACTTTTCATTTTTTTAAAATTTATATTTTGTCTTTTCTTTACTTATCGTAATATTTTTAAAAAATAGTTTTTGTTTATTTGAAATATAAATTAAATTTTATTAAAAAAATATTTTTAAAAAAAAAAGAATTTTTTTTAAAAATATAATTATTAAAAGATATTTTAATATATTTAATAATTAATAAAAAAATTATCTAAAAATAATAATATTTAATGACATAAAATTAGAATTAAATTTTATTATTACATTTGTTTAATTCTTATTTATAATATTTTGGATAAAAAAATAAAAAAATAATAATTTTTATATAATTAAATTTTAATTATTTTATATAATAATATAAATTATTGTATTAAAAGATCATTAAATTGTAATGTATTTTTTTTAATTTTTTTAATTATATTAAAATATTATATTTTTAAAATTTAAATTTAAAATATTTTATATTCTCATTAGGTGCAAATTTTTTAATTTATCAAATATTAATAGAATTACATTTAACTCAAGATAAAGATTTATAAACGGCAACTATAATTCTAAACACACTTTTAATAACTTCTTAGCCGTAGTCCATTAGACAAAACTAATATCAATTTAATCAATTCAATTTCCCTTTCCATTTTGATGGATTACCAACGAATTACTAGCAAATATCAAATACATAGAAAACAAGTCATTTGCATTGTATACTCCAAATTTAGAGGCTTCCCGACCCATAAAATAAAATAAAATGAAAAAAAAAGTTATATATTATATTGTAAGAAAATACTTGTTCGACACAAGATGTAATGGACACAATTAATAAAATTATATATATACATATATAGTAATTTAAAATCAATTAATAAAGAAAAATAAACTAAATTTTTTTTAAAAAAATTTAATATTTTATTAATTATATCTAACTGTATTCATCGCTTTTGTTTAATAATAAAAAAAAGTCAGTTTAGACTCACCTTATTCTAATTTGAATTTTGATTTCATATTATTATTATTATTTATATTTGTTCCCCACTCACTTTTTTTTTTCCTCGATGTTCCTACTGCCGTATGTATGCAACACAATAAAAACAGGACAAATATAACGTAACGGTAAATTTGTTACAACAAATAAGAGCATTCCTTGAAAGTCAGGCAATCAGCATCTTGACAGGGCAATTGACAATTTGAAATGAGATGTTTAACCGTTCCTTGAAAGTCACGAACAGGAAAGCTAAATGCTTGCATATATGAAGGGAACAATCCAACTTGACATTCGTGTGTGTACAAACGATTTTACCACCATAAAAACAAAAAAAGAAAAAACAACTCTCCATTTCTACCAACATGAGCAAAAGCAGCTTGTCATCAAGCACGAGTCACACCCGAAAAGGGAAGAAAAACAATCAAAACAGAGAGGAAAGAGCCCTCATGCATCAAGGTAACGAGGGTTCCAACTTTTTGCCGAGTTCATGCCTCCAAAAGTAGACTTGGCTTTGCCAATGTGACTTTTAAGACACGTCAAATTTTCTTTATTTACATCTTTGACGTGCCATTTTAATGATCGAAAGACAATACCAATGCTTGTGAAATGTTGACACTCTCACCTGAAACACGTATGAGAAATGGGAAACAGCAACCATTATCATATACTGGTTTTATGTTGCCAAAACTGGAAGTCTCTTGTGCCCCACACAAGCCTGTCTAAGCCTTTGATATCCATTTCTGTAGTGTTCCAGAGAGAAGCACAGCTGCCGTATGGCCTCACGTTTCTCTTCTGCTCCTTCCAATATTGCAATCTTTTGCCTCTCAACTTCTTTCTCCAGATACCTGGCTTTTGATCTTAACTCGTCTTCCTGTTTACGTGCATTTTCCACTCCAGCAATGAGCTCAACATGTTCCATGTGTAGTTGGTGCAAATGCTTGTCCATTTGATGAATCCGATCATCTCTAGAAATTACTTCTGCTCTAAGTGCGACAACTTTGGCGTTAATTTCATCCCTTTCTGATTTAATGTCACCAAGGCTTTTATTCAAATTTTCAATGCATTTATCTCGCTCAGCAATGTCTACCTTTAACTGTTCTATTTCAAACTTCAGCTTCGACTTGGTTTCTGCTTGCTCTGCTTGAAGCATTCTTATGTCATCCTCTAAAGCACGGCTGCGTGATTCCCATTCTCTGAGTTGCTCTTCCAATCTGTTACGTTCCTCCAACAGCTTGGATATATCAGCCTTGATCTGTGCCTTTTCTGGAAAAATATTCTGCTCAGCATCAGAGACCGCCATTTTCAGGTTTCTGATCTCATGATCCCGATCAGATAAACTAGTTTTCAATCTTGAGATTCTTTCTTGAAGCTTGGAGACCTCTCGTTTTTCTGCATTGAGCTTGGTTTTCCAAGTATTTGCGTCTTTATGTGCCAATGCTAGTTGATCCTGCAAACTGCTAATTTTTTCAGAGGGTTCATCACTATCAAGTTGATGTTTCAAACTAGCGATTTCTTTTTCTGAACTTTGAAGCCTCTCTTTTGTGATTTTGAGTTGTTCTGCCAATGCCTGAGGATTGCTATTTAAGTCTGAAATATCACACTCCTTGGTCTTGGCATCTTTCCCCGCTGATGGTGCTGACTCCGAGTGTAAGCCATCCATAGATTCCAATGAATTATACTTTTTGAGCTCAATCTTCAATCTTGATGCCTCTTCTTCTGCCAACCGTATCCTCTCATTTGCAACTTTCAGCTCTTGTTCATAACCAGCAATTCTTGCAAGAAGAACCTCTGAATTCACATTTCTCCCTCCCCTAAACGAGCCATCTCCATTCTCATCTTGTTGCATCCGGAGCTTCTCCTTCATTTCACGAAGTTCGATCTCCAATTCAATTATTTTTCTGCTCAGTACTTGATCATTACCAGCCAAGAATAGACCAGAGTAATTGTTTACAGAAGAATCATCTGATTCTGGCTCAGAATCCGTTAAAGTAGATGACTCATCTCCTTCCTTCTGGTAAAGATCAGAGCTACTTCCTCCAGAACCAAGAAAGAATTCAAAACCAGCAGCACGGGGCCCAGATTTACGATGGCTCAACTTTTGATCATGAGCCGGTGAGGGCCATGTAGAGGAAGGTTCAGAAGTGATATCAGAAATGCCTGACCCCTGGGATTGTAGGTCAGATGGAATATTCTTCCTCAATTCTCCAGTCACGTGATCATAACGTTCAGCCAAAGAACGATACATACGGTAAAATTCCTCCACATAAGAAACCAATTCTGGCCTCCTTTGATAATACATCTCTACCTTCTTAGCAAATGAATCTCCATCCTCTTCAATTAGCTTCAACATCCGCTTGATGCTCTGATCCATCTCTGGGGTCAATGAACGTTTTGTCATTTTCTTGCTTGACATTATGAAGATTAGTATTAGCTAAAACATCCAATTTTTTCATCTCTTGAAAATAAAATCTCGCAAAAGATATACCTATCCTGCGGCTTGTTGTTGGGATAAAAAAAATGGGAATCACTTAGAGAGACCATCAAGTTAGAAGCTGAATTTAGGCCAACAAGGGAAGAAGTAACTAAAATTATCATGCCATCACCCTCTCAAGTTATTTCAGCCATGACTGTTTTAGAATGCAAAACAAAATAGAAATGCAGATCCCAGAATATAGGTAATGGATATTTTGATAAAATCACATCAGTAGGCTTATATTTTCCAAGGAATGTGATTTATGTGATAGAGATTCTTATGATTAAATTTATGGCATTTCTAATTTGACTTACCTAAGATGTGAGTCAAATTAACTCAACTTCAGATGTGAATGAGAAAAAAAAATTAAAGTGGGTCAAGTTGAAATAAAAAAATGATTAAATAAATTTGTATGGTATAAGATTATTATGTGTGCTATGCTCACAAAAAATGTGAGTGAGAATAGCAAGCACCAAAATGGGGATTTGAAGGCTAGAGAAGAAATGCTTGATAATAGCACACCCATAGTATTTGAGGAAACATAGTCCGAAAATGATTTCTATAAATATACTTAATACGAAGACACAAACACATATAATACAAATAAAAATATTTATAATAAATATACCTATGGAATAACAATAAATTATTAAAATTTAAATATTTAAGTGATAAATATAAAATTCAAGCAAGCTTCAATTTAGTTGCTTACCCTCAAGATTCTCTGCAAGCCACTTGGAATTTTTGGGGCTGATATGACTATCCCACCACCAGGAGTGTGATTTTCTCGATTGCATCCTCCTTACATTCTTATTTGATTGAACCTGAAACTATTAGCATAAAATTAAAAAACAGAACAAGTTTCAGCCAGAAGATATTATATTTGCTTCGCTTCAACAAGAATATTCAACTGTGAAAAGGAAAGAGAATGCAATCACGAAAATCACATTGCATTGCAAGCAGTCCACCCACATATACACCAGATACAACAAGATAGTGAAAGATAGGACAAGGACAATATCATCCTACCTGATGTTTGGTTTAGGATATTGCCAAAAAGCGCTTAACGTACCAAAATGACCGAAATTTTTATGCAACAAAATAAAGTGGATTTTGAAGAAAACAGTTATTGCATGTTGTTCAATGAGGTTGGATAATGGAATGGAAAAGGATAGAACAATCCCATCTTGACATGTCCAAACATATAACTAGGACTAACCTGTCCTACCCCATAGCACCAAAGGCACAAAGCCCTACCTCCTTGATATAATAATGACAGTTTTTGATTTAAAAAAGTATCCCATGGAAAATTGATTGAAAACCTACTTTTCACTCTTAGAAGAATCTCATGTATCAAAAGAATCATTAGATTGTTTTCCTATTAACAATGATCTTTCAGTAAATATAATATGACCCTTTCCACTAATGAACGTACATCATTAGCTATGTCTTCCATTCATTTTTCAATTGTTTCACTGCCTTGTAAACAACTTGAAATCAATAGCAAACACATAGACGTTGTTGAAGATGAGATTGTTCCTGAAATCTACTAGATTATTATGCAAGCGTAAAAAAATGTAAACAATAGGGGTCTCGATGCAGATTCATTACTTACTGTAGAGGAAGCCATTTGGTGAGTTGGTGAGAACTGGAGATTGATAATTGATACAAATCCTGGATTCAATTAATGGACCTAATCAATTTGGTGCTATCTACCTGCCACACCTGCAAGCCAATAGCCAAAAAACCATCAAAATACAAACTTGAAGATGGCCCCTCTATAGATTAACATAACTTCTTTCCTCTACCAAGACCTGAACATGAGGTCAATAATGTGATGGTGTGAGGTGGGTACCAGAATTTCATGATATGAACACTTGTAAATGAATTAAAAAAAAAAAAAAAAAAGAAAAAAGAAAACACCCTTAGTGTTGCGGTCCTCACTTGAAACATAAAATTCACTAGAAGAAAATGAATTTATTGGAGCATGGACAGCCAAGGTCCATTATTTAATGATAGACCAACCCAATTAATCAATTTCCTGGGCACATCTGCCACCATGGGTTGGTGGGCCATCAGCCATACTACCACCATGGGGAGTTCAATAGTTCATTCGAGCGGTGGGAGGTGAAGAGGACGCGCTAAAGGAGCGCGGGAATTAAGCAATTTTCCTCTAAAACCAGTATCTTAGAATCCGCGGGAGTTGACTCGAAAGCACAGCTGTCCGAACAAGAAGTACAGCTCCCTCCACGCGGCTCTTCTTCTTAGTAAATTGTTAAAAATCGTAATACTTAATGATAATAATAATAATTATTATTATTATAATAGACGTAAATTCCAAGAAACTATATAAAGTTATAAAACCAAAAAAGGGGAAAAAAAAAGAAATAAAAGAAGAAGAAGAAGAAGAAGAAGAACCCAACGAACAGTAATTCATGTTTAATCCTAAACTATAATAATTCAAGAATTATAAGAACGGAGATGGGAATACAATCAGATCACTGATAAGGGTCTTCAAGAATAGCATATTCAATCACAAATCAAAACGATTAGTGATAGCATAGCAAACGAAATATATAAATATTGAATTAGAAAAAGAAAAACAAAACAATAAAGCAAAAAGATTGAAACTTTGATGGTGCCTAGTAGTGGTGTACAGGAAAACGGAATAACCGTGCGGTGAGAGAAAGATAGAGAGAGGAGAGACTTACGGCAGAGAAATTTGATAAAATTGAACGGTGGATCTCTAGAAGTTGAAAGACCACCAAAGATTGAATCTGGCAAATCCCAAGAAGAAAAGAAGATGAATCTAGAGAGAGAGAGAGAGAGAGAGAGAGGAAGTTGAGAGGATGGTGTTACTGTCTGATATGGAGTTCGAGAGTTACATGGGAATCGAAAGACAGACGGAGGACAGACAGACAGGTGCCTTTCTTCCTTTTATTTGAAACCAGAAAGATCGGGTTTCCCACATGGGACTCCCAATAAATTCAACGCTCTTTTTTTTTTTCAGCTTTTCCTCCAATAATTTAAATAGAGATTTATGGGTTTTTATTTATCATTATTATTATTATTTTCTGATTGAGGACAGTGACTTGTGCATGTGAGTCATTATAATAATCACCGATAAATGGTCGTATAATTTTATATTTTTTTTAAATATAAAATATATTAAATATATCAATTTTTATATTTATAAATAAAAATTAAAATTATTTATTATAATTATTTTTATTTAAAATTTAAGTAAATTTAATTTTAATGTTAACAAATATAAATTTTAATAAAAAATTTTAATTTTTTTAAAATATATTTTTAAATAAAAATTTAAATTTAAATTAATATAAAAAATAAATCAAATCATTATAATTTTAATTTTTAGATACAACAAAGCAAAAAATTTTAATTTCAAGTTTAGGAGAAACAATGGATTTAAAAAAAAAAAAAAAAGGGAACAAACCAAGTCCTGCGAATTTGACAAATAAAGAATGTGACGTCAACGTCCGCCTGCCTTCAATTTTTGCCTTTAATTTTTTATTAATATAAGTGTCGTGTCGACATGTTTTATGAGTAATCGGACAAGATTACTTTGTCCTAACTTCTTAATTCTCAATTTTGTCCTGTTTAATTAATAAAATTAAGCAGTAAAATTCATGTGATTTTAACGAAGGGGAGAGAGAAGAAAGAAAATAAAAACTTTATTCCTAATATGCAAATTAATTTGCTTTGTTTAACAAAATTTTCCCAGTTCTTTCTTCCTTCAATTTTGTTATCAAATGCATAAATTTCAAAGTTGGATACAAGAAGACTCTTTTTGTACTTTTCTATTTTAGCCGCATGGGTCCTTAATCCCGAGGGCATTAGGAGAGGCCAGATTAAGAACAATTCACAGTGCTTAGATGACAAGTCGATATAATCTAATTAAATATGATGATGCCACCCCACAGTCCAACTTCATCCTTGAAACTTGTTTAAGAAACTTGTCTAATTGAAATAAATTAAATTGGTAAAAGCAACAACAATGGTTTGATAACAAAGCTTGATCATAATTATCATTAACAAATAAATAAAACTTAACTTGCACTCATAATACATGGATTGTTAAAAATGGATCATTAAAGGGCTAAGGAATGCTGAGCCAGCTCGGGCCAAAAACGAATACCCTCACACCCCAACAAAAAAAAAAAAAAAAAGTCAATGAACTTTTATCAAGAGATTATTGATACTAAAATCATCTTTGAAGCTAGAAGTCTCGAGTTTGAGAACTAATCAGAGCCAACGGGCATAAATTACAAAGAGCTTGGTTACAGGGGCATCATACCATTTTAGTCAAACATACCATGCTATACATCTCACCTGTTTTGTTTAAAAATATTCCAAATCCGTGGTTCCCTAAGATTCCTAAATTATGAGACAATTCAGGAGGGCATGAGCTGGCAGTTGGGGCGTGATCATGAATTAAAAATAGTATTTCTCTATAAGAAGTTCAGCATATACTTGAAAAAATGAGTAAAATATTGGTGTATCTTTCGGTTTTTGTTTTTTCCTATCCGGAAAAACAGCTGAAGAAACCTTAATCTATATTCGAAGAGTTTCTGCATCAATCAGTCGAGCCTAGGTTGTTCCGGAGCAAATCCAAAAGTTTAATGCTTTTAGTTTGAGTGGAACGAGAAGTGGGGTTTTCTGGGAACATCAAAATGAGTGATCGGATGCATCCAAATCTGCACTTGGTTCTAGTTCATGGAGCATTCCATGGAGCTTGGTGCTGGTAAAAGATCAGGTGTCTGATGGAGTCATCTGGGTATGATAAGGTCGCATGCCTAGAACCGAAAAGTGCTGGCATCGATTAGTCCAATCCCAATGCAATCTTCAGTTTCCAAGAGTACAACCAACCCCTTACTGACTTCATGTCCGATTTGCCTCAGAATGTCATGAAAGTCAACTCAGTGGATCTGTTTCCATTCTTGTTTCCAAGAATGGTTTGATTTCTATATAATTCTTTGCTTAAAATTTTCTTCCTTTGATTCAGGTTGTTTTGGTGGGACATAGCGCTGGAGGTTTGAGCTTGACGGACGCTATCTATAGATTTCCTAACAAGATTCATACGGGCATTTATGCTGCAGCCAACAAGGTGGAACATTGGATTAACCGTCCTTGAACACTATTGCTTTTGATTGATGCTGTTAAAGTTGTGTAAAACCTCACATTGGTTAAATTGATGTCCTGGCCTGGTTCATTAACTATTAAATCTACATCTGCAAACTCCATTACTTAAGAGCTTAAACTCTTGAGTTTCACATGAGATTCAAAGTATGTGTAATAATACCACGGTTAGTGATTAGTTCTGAGCTCTTTCGTCATCTGGCCCCAAATCGGGACTCCATTTTGGCATCAATGCTTCTACGACCAGGAACCCTCAGAGCATTTAAAGATGTAAATTTGCAGGAGAGAAGGATGGTAGGGGTACTGAGCATGTATTAAGATGATGCATGATTAGAGCAGCAAGAGGCAACGATCAAGAGATGGCCACCTATTCAAGTTTACGATTTGGTGAGTGACCATAGGCCTCATTTCTCTGCCCCATCTTTGCTCTTGGGCTGTGTTGTCAAGGCAGTGGCCTCCATCGAACCGTAATGGATTAAATGGCAAATGCAAACACGGAGGAGCTAAAGACGACGGCGGCGGAATGACGCTGATGCAAAATAGACACGAGCTCATCTTTTACGAATGTTTAGGGGAATGGCATTGATATTCCAAAGCTGTACTCACATTTCATAATTGTCTTCAGGGTTGTGCCATCACTCGGTTCGGCTGCAGAAATGGACGTATCGGGCTCGAATTAACAGGGTCATAAAAATGATGAAAAGCGTACGATTAATTAATTAAGAGAACATTGCAATACTCGTATCCTTCGGAAATTTGTATTCTTGTAATAGAAAGAGCATGGTTTGAAATGCTCAATAGATGAAATTTAGCCATTGGATGACCGAGAGAAGTTCCTAATTTATGCTATGCGTTGAAATTAAACGTTCAAACAACCAAAACCTATCTGATAACTCTAGTTACAAGACTATAATTTCAATGGCCAAATACCAAAATCTTAAAACATAAAATGTAATGATCCGGAAAATTCATTATTATTGTTGAGTAGTCAGTATAACTCCCAAGTCTTGTCAAGGCAAACAAGGATGGTAAATGCTAGACTCAATAGGTCCACAACACAGCTAAATCGCTCAGCTTTAAAAGGCTCATGTCCCAGTATTTCTACGGCCAACACGGGCAACAAAGCCAGCCTTGATTGGGGCAACTGATCGTCCAGAGCCACACTGCACGTTGCAATAACAAGTTCATAATAAGCAACAATGAAAAATCAAATATACATTAAGAAGGGCGTCCTAGTTCACGAGATTTCAAAATTATGGGATCTAGAAATTGGTGGAATGTAAATTCCTTAAGCATAGATGGAACAAGGATATGAAAATGAAATTACCAAACTGTCATATCCAAAATATGCACTAAGCACAATAATACACATCATGCTTTGGTATAGAGGAGCTGAAGGCAATGGCATTCTAAATGAAATTGATAGATTCCTAGGTAAAATCAATTGACAATATAGCCATGGGCACAACCAATAGAAGTATGACAATGTACTTTTCATTGACTATGCTGGCGGATTGGATATACCTAAGAATTATTTTGGAACACAGAACTAGATCGGCATTTTCATTGAAAACCGCAATATAGACACTGCTAGGCTAATTTACATCTGATGGAGAAAAAGAAATCAGAGACACAACAAATTATGAACCTTTACCTTTTCACACCTTAGGAAGAAGAGTCGATTCTCCTTAGAAAGAATTGTGTCAGGACTTTTACAACCAAGGCAAATGACATACTCATCTGGAACAAAAGTAGAAGAAATCAGATTGTTTGGCCAACAGCAGGGGGGTTACCAAATCAACCACTGGCTTATTTGCCACTTAAGATGATTAATCAATTGGCCCATTTAACAGGGGAGAAAAGATAAAGGACACCATCAATTTAAGAAAATAGGTAAATTGAGGTACTCACTGATATATCGACGAAGGATCCCCTCAAAATTTTTGGGAGCAAATCTTCCCTTAACAACAAGCCTTTGCTGTCCATCAAGTGACCCACTTGTCCCCAGTTCAGCAAGTAAGAAGGCCATGACATGGTCTGGCTGTCGGTGCATTCTATATTTTTTTTTCCCCAAAAAGACAAATAGAGAGAATTAAACTTTATTCTTTTGAGTAAAAGATCAGAAAACATTAAATTGAAGAATAAACATACTACAGGCGAACAAATGAACTCTTGTCATTGAAGCTACAATTTATTTCTAAAATATCACATTTTGGCTCAAGATTCTCATTACAGGAATTCCCATCTGTAAAACATGGTAAAGCCTGGATGCCCATGAGCATATATATGTGTGTGTGTGTGTATGTCGCAAGCAGGTTCAGGCACACAGAATGTCCATGTCAATAACATGGTCTGGCTGTCTCTGCATTCTATATTTTTCCCCATAATAAAAAGATAAAGAGAATTGATGTCTACTCTTTGAGCAGATGAAAAACTACTTACTCAAATAGTAAAACATATTACAAGTGAATGACTACTATATTTTTGCATATTTATTTAGTCACTTCATATAAAAATAAATTTTTGCATGCATCCACACTTGCAAAATATTTGTTCTCAAAAAGCAGTTGCACCATGAGCAAACACTTGACGTCAACAGAACAATGTCTCTTCTGTAACAGGAATCCTCAGGATCATCGTAAATGAATCTAGCATAAGTACAAGCAAAACCAAAACAGCAGCATTTGATGAACCAAGGAGGCATAGAACATGATCAATTGAGTATATATCTTATCAAATGACTCTTATTTTAGCAATAACTAAGTAGTGTATATAAAGAAAAAGCCTGCATAACACATGCTTAGAGCACAAATGACAAATTAATAAATATGGTTCATGTAGATGTATGGCAACTAAAACATCTGTGTATATATTAACAAAACCTATTTTGAATAATCAATAATCCCATAGAAAGAAAAATGCACAGAACTTTTGGTCAAGTATTGATAAGAGGTTCTAGGCAGAAAAGTGGAGCAGCAAAATCATACGTCTTGCAGAGATCCATGAAATTCACAAAAACAGTCTTCTTTGTGCCTTCACGAAGAACTTGTGGAGGTCTCATCACAGTTCTACGCCTGTCTCCAGCAAGCTCTGGGTTGTTCTCACGCAAAATGTTAAAAACCCTACCAAGAAGCTGCTCATATCACACCAGATAGTAAAAAAATCATTAGGCCACCAGGTAAAAAAATATGTATAGCTACAATACAACTGAACAAAAAGCTCATACCATGAATGGCATTAAAGAGTACAGGAATAATAACTACTGTCAAAGAAAGATACTGAAGTTAACTGCAACCATTTTCATGTCTTTCAGTTTTAGCCATGGAGTTAGAATGACAACAATTCTCTAAAGGACAGGACAGAATTGCAATTCACTGTACATCTCTGACACTAAAGCAAAACATTCAAACTACTGCAAAGCCACTCTAAGATTGTTAATCTCTTTGAAGACCATAAGCAAAATCTTAAACCTCATAGTCTTGGATATTTGCAAGTGCCAAATAATGAGATTAGGCACAACAGGAATATAGATGAACCATATAAAATCAATATATTGCACAAACATCAATTAAGCCAAAAATGTATTTTCCCAATAAAAAGTATATATGTTGTGGTACTTTTATTTCTTTTGTAATCAAGAACATAGAGACCATGCTCCTGTATGAGAAAGCATTACAAGTTGTGCTCATTCAGAAACTAATGAAATTTACACGTATGGCATACCTCCTCATATTCATAATCACGGTCACTTCCTTCCCAAGGATAACGCTGTTGTAAGACAACTCCTTCTCTTTCATCTTTCCCCAGATCTAAATCAGCACAAATTAAAAAAGGCACCACTCAGAACATGGTTGACCTGTGTATAAGAAAAGACATATAATCTTAATAGAAAATTTAATAGTATTATTTCTTACCATCCAAGTCTTCACCAACATCTTCGTTTTCCTCATTCAAAAGACTGCTTTCCACCTACAATATTATTCCAAAAAACAAATGTCTATTCTTGCTTTGAATGTCAAATAGCACAAATACATGCACAAATGTAGGGTCACGAGTTAGCATCTTATGTAGAAAGCATGCACACTTACAGGCTTCTTCTTCTTCTTTTTCAACCCAGAAAAAGCATTCTCAACACCTTCAGATACTGCAGGAAGGAAAAATTAAAGCTTTTAGAGCATCTAATATAGAATTAGCCATTCACAAATACTTGGTCAAGTAATCTGCAGACACCTGACAATGACTCAGTTTTCTCAGTCAGATTTTCCACAGACTCTTCGGCAGTATCTTGTGTAACAGCTTTCTTTTTCTTTTTCTTTTTGGTGCGATCAAAAGGAGCAAGCTGCATGGTAGAAATGGTAAGACTATTGCAATAAAAATTCAACACATTTGTAGAATGCCAACAACTCAGATACTGCCTACCACTTTTTCCAGTCTTAGATGCGCAAAAAGTAGCAAGCTAGTAAAGAAAATCTCATAGACACAACATAAAATTTCACTTCACCAAAAAAAAAAAAAATCCTTAATAGCATACATAAATACACAAAAGAAAGTTACTAAAATTACAAAGAGCTATAAAAAAAAAAAGAAACAAAAGTACCACAACAACAAGCCCTAATTCCTTAATTCTAGAAGATAGAATTCATTTATCCACAAAAAATAGATAAATAAATAAAAATAAAATAAAATGAAATAAACAGAATCAAGAACACAAATCCCTTAGACCTATAATAAAAGCCAAGTGCAACAGAGAATTTTGAAAGCAGCTTACTTCTGGAACCTCTTCCTTTCCGTCATTTACCTCTTCATCCGCCATGATTGCTCCTGCTCATTAAAATAAAATAAAATAACCAAATTAATTAGAAAAACCTTGCGTCCAAATCAATCAATCCGCCGCAAAGAAAAAACAAAAACTAATTAAATCTAATCTCCTAGTTACAAATCGAACGCCAAAACGACGAACACCTCTACAATTTTGCTTTTCAAGAAGACAAGAATGAGCTGAAAACCTTCTGTGAGTCTCTCTTTCCCTTGGCTTCTTTTCTGACTCTTTCGGCTAGGGCTAATGTTGGCTTTAAAGTAATTTCCTTAGCTCTTGCTGCTGACCCAACAGTCCGTTTGCCTAAGTTATATTGCCAATGGGTCACCTCTGCCTCCATTGGGCCTTCTGTGGGCCGAAAGCAAGTTCATCTTAAAATTAATTATTTTCATCTTCTTAATTATATATTTTTTTTATTTTTTTAAAAATAAAAATAAAATTATATATATTAATTTTTTTAATTTTATAATTTAAAAATTTTTTATATAATAAAATATTATTTTATAATTATAATTATATATTAAATTTAAATTTTTATTTTTAATTAATTAATTTTATTAAAATAAATATTTTTTATTAATTTAATTTAATAACTATTAATAAAAAATTAAAATTTAAATTATTAAATTAATAAATTATATTTAAATATATAAAAATTTATTTTTAACAAAAAAAATAAAAAAAATAAATAAATAAAAACGCCAAATGAAACGAAACATTTATTTCGGCATTCCTAAAGGCTCCATTGGATCTACTTCTTAGGGTTTTAAGCTTGAAGACGCGCAATCAGCAATGTCATCGGAGCCGGAAATACCTTCATTGGCTTCCTCCGCGTTGCAGCAGCAGCAAGGAGGAGAAGAAGAAGAGGCGTCCAAAGCAATCAGCAAGAAAGCAGCCAAGAAGGAGGCCGCTAAGCAGGAGAAGCTACGCCGCCGCCAAGATGCAGTGCTCGCCAACGCGTCGTCGCTCTCGTTGGAGGACGAGACGGACCCCTTGGCCGCCAACTACGGTGATGTGCCGCTCTCGGAGCTCCAATCAAAGGAGGAGGCGGATCTCACCTTGCGGCTTCCCGTGGGGAAGCTGAGCGAAGGGCTGAAGGATAAGGAAGTGAAGATAAGGGGACGTGCCCAGACGACGAGGGCGGTTGGCAGGAACATGGCGTTTGTGGTGGTGAGAGAGAAAGGTTTCACCGTGCAGTGCGTGGTCATTGCTAAGCCGGAGGTTGTTAGCCGGCAGATGGTGAAGTTCGTGGCTGGATTGACTCGCGAATCTATTATCACTGTCCAGGGCATCATCTCCGTCCCCCAATTCCCAATCAAAGGCGCTACGCAGCAGGTTTTCCTTTTTCTCCTTTTTTTTTTTATTCTTTTCTCGCCTATGATTATTCTGTTTTTTTTCTTTGTTTTTTCTTACTTTATTTCTCGTCTTCTTAAGCATTGATTTACATGGGAACTAAAATAGTGGAGAAGAATGCGTGGAAAAAATTGAAAATCTTAAAGTGAAGGAAAAGAAAACATAAAAATTGTTTTCAGTGCAAGTCGTTTACCTGATATATGCAAAATTTGAAAGGCTGTTTCTGTTCTAAAGCTGTTAACCCTGTGATGAGAAAATTTGAAGCAGTTTACAGACTCCATGTTTGTTAAGTTTGGCCACTATTTTCTTGTTTCGTGAAGGTTGAAGTTCAAGTGACGAAGATATATTGTATTAGCAAGGCTATGCCCACTTTGCCTATTAATATTGAGGATGCTGCCCGTAGTGAGAAAGAAATTGAAGAAGCTTCTCAGGTGCCATCTGCATGCATCTCTCTCTCTCTCTCTCTCTCTCTCTCTCTCTCTCGCTGCACTTCTAGAAATAAGGAAATATATCATCTGAATCATTGCACCATTGATACAGATGAGACATTCACAAATGTTAGATTTCAAATTAATTTAATGTTTTCAGTTTGATTGATGTTGATTAAGCAGATTATTTGCCTGTTTCAGGTTGGGGATCAAGTTGTGCGTGTTAATCAGGATACACGTCTGAACTATAGAGTTTTGGACATGCGGACACCTGCTAACCAAGGGATTTTCCGTATTCAGTGTCAAGTCAGCAATGTGAGTTTGTTTTCTCCTCTTATTTTTTTGTGTGCATTTCTTCTGTGCTTGAAGTAAAGGTGGCCACAATAGCATAGAGAGGGACCGGATCAGGCCATATTCAATCAATGATCCATAATAGTTTGCGTCCATCGGCTGCTGGAGCTACCTGTAATCATTTTCTCCATTCTAGAGTGAAAATGTTACATTCATTCTATCTCTTAAAGTGGAAGCTTAGAAAGTGAATATTGTAGGTTACTGGGAAGTTTGAAGTTAACTCAGTAAACATATATCCTGAAGATCAAAGGATTATTCTTGAAACAGCTTACTGCAAATCTGCAGCTCCTTGTTTCCCATTTACCTGTTCCCTTCCTTTTGATTATTCTATCTTTCTGTCAAAAGTAACGGTAAATTCATGGTCCACATCTTAATATACTTGAATAATTGCAGTTCATGGTTGTGCTTGCCTGTAAAGTGATCAAAGGATTTGTCTTCTTAGGGAATGCATTTTTCTTTTGCTGAATTTGGTGAAGTTTGTGACTGAAAGGAGAGGAAAGGGGGTCCTGGGGTTGGGGGGATGGGGAACTTTGCACGTGTCATAATTCTTTCTAGTTGAATTTATTTCCTTTATGCTTGCTTAAAGTTTGATACTTTTCTGCTTACATCACTCAGATAATATTCTTTCTGCTCAAACATTATGCAGTCTCAAATTTTTTGGGTGGTTAATTAGATGGTTCTCAGACCCCTCCGCCTCATCTCACATATTACAGTCATTTTGTTGTCAAGATTGTTCACATTATGCTATCTAAGCTTGGTGGTTCTTAATTGCCATGCATCAATGTGCAGGTTTTCAGGCAGTTCTTATTATCAGAAGGCTTTGTTGAAATACACACCCCAAAATTGATAGCAGGCTCAAGTGAAGGTGGTTCAGCTGTATTTAAGTTGGACTACAAAGGACAACCAGCTTGCTTGGCACAGTCACCCCAGCTTCACAAGCAAATGGCAATTTGTGGTGATTTTGGGCGTGTTTTCGAAATCGGTCCTGTTTTTAGAGCAGAGGACTCCTACACCCATAGGCATTTATGTGAGTTTACAGGTCTTGATGTTGAAATGGAGATAGAGAGTCATTATTCTGAGGTAGGGTTTGGCTTCACTTGTTTGCCATAAGTACCTTTTTTGGGGTGCCTGCCGAGGGGGCTGGTTTTTAAGTTGGAGAAATTGAACTCTTTTATGCAGGTGATGGACATTGTAGGCCGTTTGTTTGTCACTATTTTTGACACTTTAAATGAGAAATGCAAGAAGGAACTGGAAGCTATTGGGGATCAATATCCATTTGAGCCTTTGAAGGTCATAATTCAGTATGCGTTGAATTTTGTTTTGGCAATCAGTTTGAGGTCTCTTAACCTGAATCTTATTTTTGGCATTTGTTTGATTTGCAGTATCTTAGAGAGACACTGCATCTTAGATTTGAAGAAGGGGTTCAGATGCTTAAGGTATATTGATAATTATATATGTTCATTTGTTTGTATTCCTTAACTTCTTCTCACATCGGTTTGATTTTTTTTGTTTAAATTATCTGTAGTCAGGTAAAGTATGTTGAATTACTATAATATGATGAGCTGGCTAAGTTATGTAGGCAAAAAGTACTTGAATGGCCAAGTGACAGCTGATTTCCTGATGCACTACACAGTGAATTTTGGATAGGATGATACATACATTTTAGACTTCCAAATAAAATGAACAGGCAGTTTTGCTTGTGGATGCCTTTGAAATGATTTATCCTTTGTGCAGTTTCCATTTCAGGGATGCAAAGGAAAGAAGGTGAGGGATGTTATTTTTGGTGGCAGCTTTGTCTCCACCCAATTATTTTGTAGTCCCTTAATTCAACAGTTAGTTTGGTGGTAGCACTATTTTGTGTATTGTAACACACTTTTTGCCTGTGTATAACTAGTTAGAAAGCATGTAAAAGTACCTGTTCTTAAACACTTGAATTTTATGCTTGCACTATTTTTTTACAGGAAGCTGGAGTTGAAATTGATCCTCATGGGGACTTAAACACAGAATCTGAGAGGAAATTGGGCCAGCTAGTTTTAGAGAAGTAATTCAAAATTTTTGCATTTTTGAATGGTCTCTGTTGTAATCACGGTAAATGGGTGAATTAAGTTTCGGTTTTGATTCGCAGGTATGGCACAGAGTTTTACATTCTTCACAGATATCCTTTGGCTGTTAGGCCATTCTATACCATGCCATGCTATGATAATCCAAGCTACAGTAACTCGTTTGATGTCTTTATTCGAGGTAGGTGATAATTAGTCAATCAATC